>CP025647.1:28211273-28704494 GCA_003576665.1 Ipomoea trifida | reverse complement strand
ATGAACTTTGGCTCACCCATTCCACGGGTGATATTTTTTTTATTCATTTGAAAGCTCCAAACATCTATAATACACTTCTCTACCCAACCACTCCGTAGAGTCAAGAACTGGTCTCTTCCAATGTAGTACTTTTTATACTTAAACAGCGACTCTCTGCAAGAAAATGTCTTGTTAATACTCATTAAAGACAAATATTAGCATAAAACATTATCAGTAACCTACTCAGCTGGATGTTCAGGCGACGGGTCCATGAATATAAAATCAGACAATAGCTTTCGCTTTGCACTGACAAAGGAGAGTTTTTCTTTGTTTGTCGTCCAAAATGGAGACCTCAGCTTCAAAGGAAGATTTTTTAATTTTCTGTTTTCTCTCTCCCCATGTTGGACATGCTCAAAATCAGACTCCGATTCTTCAATTACACTGCCACATAAAAATAATGTACCCGATCAATAAAAATAATGTACCTAATGCACATAAATAATGTACCTTAATCAGAAATTTTAGACTTTACTTACATGTCAAACAATGGTGTTACTGTTGGTGTGCTCTTTTCAGTCTCTTGGAGATTGGTAGGTGCATTGTGTTCAGCAGGGCATGTGGTGGTTGTTTCATTTGGCTTTTGAACATCCGGTGGGGTAGGTGTTAACAAATTCCACGTTGGTGATGAAGGTAGGCCATCCAATTCTACTTCTTTTGGATGCTCAGCAGGGTTTGTGGTGATTATGAATGCTTTCTCCATTGCTGACACTGCTGCAAGAAAGCCCTCGTCATTGAAGATTGGATCATCATCCAACAACGTCGAAGTCTCAGCAGGTTGGGAAGTTGATGCAACGGTCAGCATATCAGACATCTTGCTGAAAGTTTTCTTGATGATGTCTTTCCCCATGTTTTTGCTCCCAACTTCAGCCATAGCTTTCCCAAATTTAACTATAGCTGCAGCCAATATCTTCATTTCTGTAGATATCTTCTCTACATCACTCATTGCAGCTTTATCACCAACTTGTACCTGCACCTCTACCCCATCACTTTCTTTTTCCTTTTCTTGAATAGTTTCATTGTTTTCAACATCAACAACTGGCTTTCTAACTCTATCCAAAACCTTTCCCCTGCCAAATGCACCACTTCGCTTTTCATCTGCAAATCGTTTCTGGACCATGTCAACCGTCCAAGCTGATATGGCAGGGAATTTTCTTTCTATTTGCTGCCCTTTGAATTGCAACCTATCAATGTATGAAAACTAAAAAATAAAAAATAAAAAATAAAGTTAGTATGAAAGCCAAAGATTCATTAAGAGAATAAACAATATACATTGAATCAAAGGTATTACCACTAAGAAGATGAGTGGACCAGTGAAGAATGTAGTAGGTGTCTTCGTCCATTTTTCAACACTATCAATAAGACTTCTGAAAATATATCCACACCAATTCAAATTCTTTATGTTGTTAACATCTATCAATGAGTACAAGAGTTTAAAGTTTGATGTCCATTTGGCGTGGCCTTTGAACAAACTAGAAACAACAAACACCACAAAATCCCTTTTGAACATATCACCATGGTCTTTCCTCTCACCTAATCCGTCAGAAAGTGATTTCACCAATGGAGAACAACTATCTATTCTCCAATGCACTCTCCATTCATCCACCAGGTTGTTATATTCTGTAGTGGCGTTTGAGTTGTTCCCTTCAACAACTGGAATATCACTCTTGGGGAGGCCTAATGTGCTCTCCACATCATCCTCCGTCAGCAACATTTCTTCTTTCTCTAACCTCAAAGCACATCTATACACATCAAAGTTTTTTACCAAATAGGTAGTCAACATTCTATCCAAGTTGGACAACTTAATCTCTAGCAATGAGCCAAAACCAATCTCCCGGACAGCGTTTTTCTGTTCATCAGTGAGCTTTGGCAACAATTTACTTAGCTCCATCGGTGACATCCTTGAATTGAGCAATCCAGGTTGCTTTGTAGGTTGAATTTTCCCTTTTCCTTTTTCTTTCTTTACTACAGTAGGAGCATTGCCCTGATCAGATTGGCCCCTATCTTGATTTCTCTTCGATCTCTCTTCTCTAGCACAATCTTGATTTCTCTTCGATCTCTCTTCTCTAGCACAGTCTGATGATCTTTCAGTTTGAGTCTGTTCAGTGTTTGTAGTTCGTTTCCTTTTCCGGTAGGTTTTTGTAACCTCTTCTAATGTAAGATTCAAGTCTTGGCTAGACATATCTGCTACAACTAAAATGATAGTAAGACATTGATATTATGATTAAACATCATATCATCTTGAATTAAAACTTTTTTTTTTTGAAAACATCTTGAATTAAAACTTAAGACTATCAATAAAGGGCAAAAAATAACTTAATGAAGATAATGTTAAATGGTTAAAGAACAAACCTGACCAACTGTCTTTCTTTCAAGTGTTAAGCTTTTAAATGGTTTCTGCAAGACTGCAAATCAAAATTTCTGCATAGCAGTATACATACTGGTTACAAACTTACAGTTGAATAAATAGTAAATGAAATAAGGAATCCTTATTTAGCCAATCAGGATTAAAGTAAAAACACATAGAAAAGCTTTAAAGTACAGTTATTTTACTCAACACAATCAAAGACCTTAAAATCAGAATCTGTAAGAACTAAGAAGGATATTTCCTTCAGCATAAAGCTCTAATATTACATAGAAAGCATTAGCACCCAGTCCAAACTGAAAGAAAATTATCTAATCTTAAAAATGGATTCTGTCCAAACTGAAAGAAAGCATTAGCACCCAGCTCATTATGCCTTTTAATCCTTCAATTTCAACAGATTAATTGTGTCTACTATGCTTCCCTAAGCTGCCAGAATGTGTTCATTACTTGAAAGGATGTATTTACTATGCTTACTATAATCAACTAGGCAACATGGAGATTGGAAATGTACTATATGTATTTTAGAATCAATAGGCAACATGGAGATTGGAAATGAGAGAAAAATGAAGTTGAAAGGAACCTTAGAAAAGTTTGTTTGCGTTGACCTTAGAATCAAACTGCAAACTATCTGCAAAAGAAGGAAAACATCAACTCATGAGTGATACTGTTAAGTTATAGCATACACAGCAGAACTGTAGTAGTTAGACTCAGAAAAATAAATTAAGAAGAAACAACCAATTTAAATGAATCAATTCACCATGATAATATGGCATAGTTCAATACATTCAACATATCACAAGTTTCTTATATCAATCACCTCCCTAACCAGGTTGAAAATCAAGGGCCAAGCTGGGTAGGACTATATTCATCATAACATCAGACAGCAAGTGGAAAGGCAAGTTAAATAACAATTACTCTGTAATATTTATTAATTAATAATAACATATTAACAATGAATACATTTAACATTCAATCCCTCTGATTATCTCCCCAAGCAAAAGTGGACAAAGTGGAAAGGCGATGGCAAAACTGGAAAAGCTGAAAAAGGAAAACAGCAAATCGCCGGTGGAGTCTCCAAGGGTCCACCAGCCAGAGTGCACAAGGTGAGTGGCAATGGTGACCTGTCAATGGTGAAAGGGATGCCAGTGGCAAGAAGCGATGGTGACGTTGTGAGTTGGGCAGTGGAAATGGCCAAGGGAGACTCGACTCTCAAGTCACAGTCTCTTAGGTTCTCTGTGTGCCTTAGAATCTGCAATGTAGTGATTTTGGTGCTATGCGCTTGATTTTAAGGTTGCTCGCTCAAAACTAAGTCATTTTGAGAGAAACACCCTAAATAAATAAAAAAAATAGTAAGTGGCCGACTAGTCATCCCACCATTAAAAGGGCTACTATCATCAAAATCACCTCAGCCTAGGAGCAACAAGGGCTTAGTCGGCACCTAGGCCAAGTTTTACAGCACTACCAAGAAGCAAACTCCTCTACAGAAGTACATGGCAATAATGCAGACATCTTAGAGAAGAATAAGGTTTCACGAGTAAGAACCCTAGGCAGTAAAAAATGTACTATATGCATATCAATAATCTACTATGGACACAAATACAACCTGCTCAAAAACAATAAACAAGGAAATTTGTGCTTGAACAAGGAATGAGATGTTTACCTTCAAGAATATGTTGTTTCCTCAAGCAATGGAGTGGTTTTGTCTGTCTTCTTGTGGCTATGGCGATGGCGTGGAGAGTGAGGAAGCAGTGGAGATGGCGATGGCGTTCGAGTCTGCTGCGTCTCTCCACAATGACGACAGAAGAGTGATGATACAAGCAGCAAAAATGGCGTCCGAAAAGGCTGCTGTGTCGCGGAAACAAGGAAAGAAAAAAGAAAAAAAAAAAAAAAGAAAGACGGGAGACCTAACGGCGCCGTCTCTCCTTAAGTGGAGAGACGGCGTCGTTTTGGGCCATGGTCCACACAGCTGTGTGGACCATGGTCCATGCAATAAGGATTGTGCTATGTGAGTTGCAAGTAGGATAACTGGGGAAAGTCTGCAACCGCTAATTAACTGGTAATCGCATATCAAAGTACGGAGTATTATATATTTTCCCAACTGGATTGCGTCATCATGACACCATGTTTTCTTAAGAGACTGGATTGCTCACATCCAAGCTGGGAGGACGACCAAACCGAATCCAGCTGAGAAAAATAAGGCTGCACCTCTCTTCTCTCTCATTCATCTTGCTGAAACAAAGTTTCTTCATAATTAAATTCTTCAAATCTACTGTTCCATCTTCCATGTTTCATTCGGTTCTTAGTTTTTTTTTTTTTTTTTTAATACACCGGGTCTTTCTCCGTCCGTTTAATAGTCCGAGTCCACCCGAGTTCATTCCGGGAAGCACTGGAGCTGGCCCAGGGGGAATCGTCACTTTGCAGTCGCGTTGGACTTTCTATTATTCCTTGCTATTCTTGATCTACAAACTTGGATACCAAATTCATAACAATATTGCTACAATTTGACTTGAATTATTGTCTTGTTTTTAAAAGAGTAAATTGTCATTTTGATCCACTGACTATTGGAGTAGTATTAATTGTCATTTTGGTCTGGCCAATTTGCCAACTAAATGTGACCGGAATAAATTAAGTTACCAATTATTCTTAAATGGATGGGACAAAAACGTTCCATGTTATGTCTGAATTGGGAACACAGTCCCTGACACTTCCTTTCTTCTATAGATACTGGAAAAGCAAACTCATGTTTCCACTCTATTTTCATTACGAAGATGTATCACGTCAGGATCCGTTGCTCAAACCGAATCACGTCAACGTTATGGAAGTTCCTGGATCGTGTAAAATAAGAGTAGTACCAAAGGCAGCACCTTCTATCAAAAATGGAAAATTGGCTATGGAGATTCCGTGCGGTCAGAAATTAATACAGACACAAAGGGCTTCGACAGGAAAGTGTTTCGATCCAATCTATTCTTTAGGTCAAATAAAGAAAAAAAAGGATATGTCAGTGACCTAGCACGACAAAGCACTCTCCGAGGGCATGGAATGTATTCTTTATGTCACAGTTCACCGGAAGCATACTAGCAACACGGTCCAACTTGCTATGGAGATTTGAGTAGAATTTCATCTAAGTGTTTCACATCATAAACCTTGTTCCCAAAGAACACCATGAGCAATTCGAGGAATTCCCCAAGTGTCCCAGGCAGGTCACGGTTGCGGTTGTAGAGGGCCTTGATGAGGTAGACAAAGTCATAGCCGCTGTGGGCAAACGGCGGTGCCTCCTGGGGAGGCGGAGACATTTTCAGAATGACATTTTTACCCCTTCCATTTAAGAATATTGGTGACTTAATTTATTTCGGTCATATTTGGTCGGGCAAATTGATCGGCGTGATCAAACTTGACAAAAAAAAAAATGCTAGTTAAAGTACAAAATTAACAGTTTTGAAAGTCATGGATAGCAATTAACACTACTATAATAGTCCGTGGACCAAAATGATAATTTCCTCTTTTTAAAATTTTTGTAACTCAAAATTTACATTAGTTTTTTTTTTTTTGAGAATAAAATTTACATTAGTTTTGTTTAGCATATATAACTAAGAAGTTAGTTAAAACTTTATTAATAACTTAGACTGAAAATCTGAAACACTCATTATTCTTTACAAGGGTATTATTTGTTCAATATTTTCTTAATCATTTTGAACTCAAAGAATCAAAGTTTCTACCGTCGAATACTATTTTGTAATAACTCATTTAGAATAATAATAGAGATCCATCGCACTCTTTTGATTCAAACATTCAACCATTGGACAAAATATTTTATTTTAAATTATAAATCAAATTAATCTATTTTGTCCGGCCAAAGAAAGCAAATATTTCGTCCATTTCGGGAATTGTTTGAACTTTTTTCCCTAATTATGTTGACATTTTGTATGACGTAAGACGATCCAAAACGCCAAAACCTCAGTGCTGTGTTGACTGTTGCTCTTTGTATACAAAATTACAAACCCGTTTGATTCGAAGTTTCAAGTTCTCAAGATATGGAAATCCGACTTCTCTCACACCTTCCTCTCTCCTCCGGCATCCGGCACTGCTGCACCACCAAAGCCTCCGTCAATCTCTTCCCCTCATCGTCCGATTCGCATAAATGGACGGTCAAATGCTCGGCTGTCTCCCCGCCTCCATGTAATTTTTTTCTATTTTGATTTTGTGATCGGTGACGTATTGGTGTTTGATCGGTCTGAAATGTTGTTGATTGTGCAGTGGAACAAGCGGTGAGCTTCAAGGAAGCTGCGCGGCACGGGAATTTGGTTCCACTGTATAGGTCAATATTCTCTGATCAACTAACACCTGTGCTGGCCTACAGGTGTTTGGTGAAAGAAGATGACAGAGAAGCTCCCAGCTTCTTGTTCGAGTCCGTAAATGTTGGACTGAAAGTTGAAAGTAACGTAAGCATTTCGAATATGGTGAAAATTAAATGCAGTACTGACTTTATATCATAAGAGTGAAAAAGAGACTTTTGTTGTTGTTGTAATTTTAACAATGTTAGGGGCGGTATAGTGTTATTGGTGCTCAGCCAGCTATGGAGATTGTTGCAAAAGAAAACTCAGTGACAATTATGGACCACCGAGAAGGGAAAAGGACAGAGACATTTGAAGAGGATCCTATGGTCATTCCTCGTAGGATTATGGACAAATGGAAACCTCAGCGGCTCGATGAGCTTCCTGAGGCATTTACCGGTAATGCGATCTTTATTTGTTTGACATATTGTAGTGCAGCTTGTGTTGTAAATGTCTGTCCTAAATCCTAATGCTATGTAGAAGCTGCTATCCTCACTTGTATCTTACTATGTGAGGAATTGTTGGAGATAATATTGTTGAATACATAAACATTCCATTTCCTTTGACACTGAAATTTTGTTTGCCGAATCTTCCTATCTAGTTCTGTTTGCCAAATCTCCGGTATATCATAGCTTGAGTATCTGGTTGCATTTAGTAATCCTTTCATTAGGATCCAAGTAGTTTGAATATTCAGTTTTCCTCATTTATAATTTATTGTTTGTTAAATTCTTTTCATCCTTTGTTTTTGTATACCACTTTTCATCTTTTGTTATTTAACCTTTATTCTCTTCTTCAATTCACAAGCCTGCTATTTTTTTTAAAAATTTTTTTTTTGAACTTTTGGTACACAGCATATTGGGTGTATATTGACCTTGCTTGATAGTGACAATATAGTTTAACTTTGATCTCATACAGGACATTACTTGTATCCGGAATTGCTATGATTTGTATTGAATTCTTTTCCTATCAGGTGGCTGGGTTGGCTATTTCTCGTATGATACAGTACGCTTTGTTGAGAAGAAGAAACTACCGTTCTCAAATGGCCCTTTGGATGACCGGTTTCTCCCTGATCTTCACATTGGCCTCTATGATGATGTTGTTGTCTTGGATCATGTAGAGAAGGTTATATTATGTACTAAAACATTTAGTTTTGCCAATTGTCTACCCACTTAGTTTGGAATTCTTTTAATGTGGACTTTTGCCGCCTATTTCCTAATTAATGAATACTTTATTCTTTTGGTTGGTATTTTCCATCTTAAAGTGCTTCAATAATCAAATGTGTTGTAAAATCATGTTTCTAAAGAATTACGGAGTCATTTTTATCCAATTCCACAATGAGAGGATGAGTGATTCTCATTCAGGCAATCAGGCTATTAATATGTACTCTGTAATTAATTGTATTTCTTTAAATATCAGAAAGCATGTGCAATACACTGGGTGCAGCTGGATCGCTTTTCTTCAGTTGAGGAGGCCTTTAATGATGGCATGGACCGGTTAGAAGCTTTGATATCAAAAGTGCACAATATAGTGACGTAAGTTGTACATGTTCCTTTCAAGATGCAGACCAATATGTTTCACATTTTTTTGCTATGATTAAGTACATTTGACATAGGTTTAAATTTTAGTCCTAGGTTAGCTGCAGGTTTAATAAAATTACATACTAGCCATTTTGGTTCAGCAAAGATATCAACCATGACCAGTGAAGACTATCAAAATGCCGTTTTGAAAGCTAAGGAGCACATTCTAGATGGGAATATTTTCCAAATAGTTCTCAGTCAACGTTTTGAAAGGAGAACATTTGCAGATCCATTTGAGATATATAGGGCATTGAGAATTGTTAATCCAAGTCCATATATGGCTTATTTACAGGTTTGCACTCTCTCTCTCTTCTTGTTGGTTTTTTTTTTAAGGACAATATTGTCGCTTCATATACAAAAATATGTTATACTTCAAATTTTAATTATGCTTTTTCAGGCTAGGGGGTGTATACTTGTTGCTTCAAGCCCTGAGATTCTTACTAGAGTTAAGAAGGTAAATAGTTGATACCAAAAAAAAAACATCCACTTCTCGTTTGCTTTATTAGTGGGATAATATGTTCAGGAGTGCCCATTTAGATTTTTTTTTAATAAATAATTTCTTCCTGCTGCATATTACATGTCTTATTTTCTTAATTTTCCTTTAGAGCAGCTCACTTCAATAACCTCATCATCATTTTTTAGGGAAAAATCACTAATCGCCCACTAGCAGGGACTGTTAGGAGAGGGCAGACATCTCGAGAAGATTACATGCTGGAAAATCAACTTCTGCATAACAAAAAGCAGTGTGCAGAGCACATCATGCTGGTTGACATGGCAAGAAATGATGTGGGAAAGGTTGTGTTATTTTTAGATGTGATTTCATTCAGTCTATAATTAGAAACATCAGTTAGTTGATCTTCCAATTCCATTTTGACATGGATGTATGTCTAAATAATGCCCAAATAAATAAAGGCGTTTATACTTATAATAGTACAAAAGCATGCTCATAATATTACTATCATTTACTCCATGGAAGAATCTCTAAATTTTCATCTTAAAATTGCTTTATTAATATATTTGGACACCTCACAGTTTCTATTGGAGTATGCACATTTTGTTTTGTGATTCTTGCTAATAGTCAAGATGGTAGTTTTTATTTATTATTTAAGGGTAATGGGGATTGAGCTTGTTGCTTTTTTAACTAGAGTCTTGGGTTAGTTGGGTAGTTGGGTCCAAGCCACTATACTACAATGTTCTTAGCAAGGTGGTACATATCTTTCTGAAATTAACAAATTTGCATGCTGTTTTTCAAGTGAGCTTGCTTCTGATCTATGTTCAGCATACAAAGTCCTTAGGCCTGCCTTCATATTGTTGTATACACTACTTGTCCTAATGCAATAATAAACACAGTTCAATTATCATCTTGGTAAAAATTGGTTTCTTTGAAGTAAAATAACCCCAATAACATCTAAAGGGATGTTAATGGGGCTATTTTATTAAAATTCTTTATTAATATATTGGAGGTAGCAATGGTTAAGAAAATTCTTGGAAATTGATTTAAATATTAAGCATTGTACTTCGCCCTCTTGTAGCTCCTGCTTGGTGCTTTTAGGTTGTAGGATTGCATTCTCTTTTTCATGCATGGAAAATATGTATAGTGTTTCAAATATTTGTCTTTCCTTGCTATTGTACTTTCACTAATGTAGCTTCTCATTATAGGTTTCTAAAATTGGTTCAGTGGAAGTTGAGAAACTCATGAACATTGAACGTTTTTCCCATGTCATGCACATCAGTTCCACGGTTAGTCCTTTCAGTTTGATATATATATATATTTCTTATAATTAGTGATCAAAACTTGCCCTTGTTTATACGAAATGATGATATAGGTGAAGGATGATATGCAAGTTAGTGATTTGCTTATAGTATGCAAGATAGTGAATTAGAAGAAATGATAATAAAAACATAAGAAAATGATATGTTAGAGCTTAGGTCAATACAGTATCTGCCATCTTTCTCTTTTAGAGCACAGGTGTTCTTATTGAAATAAGTAATGAACTGTGGATGACATTGTAGCTTCTTTCACTGTTGAGCAAATATATTGAATTGGAATTGCTGAGTTTTATTCTTTTTTATGAATTAATGCCAAACATTATAGGTTACTGGAGAGCAACTTGACCATTTAAGTAGCTGGGATGCTTTGCGTGCTGCATTGCCAGTTGGAACTGTCAGTGGAGCCCCAAAGGTTTTTCCAATCATCTCTATTTGTTTGTTCATTATGTTTCATGTTCTTTTTGAGTGATCATAACTGTATCTCATGATTCAATTTGGAATTGTGTTCAAATATTTTAATTATTGTAATGATGAGCTTGTTATGCCTTTTGCTACTCTATTGAGCCATTTATGAGACTGGAAAGAGAAACCATTTCAAAAACTTTTCTTTTGAACTCTGTTAGGTTTAGAATACCCACACACAAATGTACTAGTTTTTGCAGCGATGCATTTATGTAGCTTTTCTCTATTTGGTTTGCTATAAACAGGTGAAGGCCATGGAATTGATTGATGAGCTTGAAGTGACAAGGCGTGGACCATATGGTGGTGGATTTGGAGGAATTTCCTTTTCTGGGGACATGGACATAGCCTTGGCATTGAGAACCATTGTTTTTCCAACTGCAATGCGTCATGATACCATGTACTCCTACAAGGATGAGAACAAACGAAGAGAGTGGATTGCTCATATCCAAGCCGGAGCGGGTATTGTAGCTGATAGTAATCCTCTTGATGAACAGAGAGAGTGTGAAAATAAGGCTGCAGCTCTTGTCCGTGCCATTGATCTTGCTGAATCATCATTTATTGAGTAGTAAACTCTTATAGAATTCTCAGTCTTTTTTTCCCCACTCAATGTGCTTTTGAACCTTAAACAGTCAATAATTTAACAATTACTCCGTACTATTTTTGTTTTTACATTAATTCCTTCTGGACATGCATAAAATATTTTTGTAATTGCATTTGGAATGCCTTTTGATTTGAGGGACTGAGTAAACACTACACAGTTACAGTTTAAAATTTAAATGACAGCTGAACCTGAATCATAATGTTTCCAGGTCATTGCACTCTTTTCTGTACAGCTGCATATTTGCTTAGATTACTTCTAATTGAAACAAGATCAGCCACAACTTTGCTCGCTGTTATTCTGGTTTCAGGAGCTTCCTCTGAACAAACAACTCCAAGGCCAAGGAGAGAAACCAAACATTCACCAATCTTGGTTTTGAAGCCATTTTCCCAGTAAATTTTGTCTGTCAGATCTCCGGGTTCTTCCTCGAAGAGAGCTGATTGATCAACAACGTCCATTGCTCGATCAGGTAATGCATGTTTGACAAAACTGTGAAGATTTCCACTGTCATTGAACATTTCATCAGTAGGTCTTCTACCTGTGAAAATCTCTAGTAAAAGTACTCCAAAGCTGTAGACATCTCCTTGTTTTGACACCTTAGCACCCATGCCATATTCTGCAGATATCATAAAGCTTATGCATTACGTTTTACACCTGAAAAGATATGTAATGTGGCAAATTTCAGTGGAAGTGTGTTACCTGGAGCAGCATATCCAATGGTTCCCTTGATCCCAAGTGAGCTAAACTCGACCCCTTCAGCTTCTTGAGCTGGGTTTGAAAGAAGCCTTGCCAAACCGAAGTCACTCACATGAGCACACAGATCATCATCAAGAAGAATATTGCTTGGCTTCAGATCACAGTGAATAACGGGGGGTTGAGATTGATCATGGAGGTATTGCAATGCTGAAGCGATGTCTATTGCTATGTTTAACCGTTGGAAGATACTCAACCTCCTATCCTCTCTGTCCTTCTGGTGCAGCCACTCTTCTAGGCTCCCATTTGGCATGTACTGATAGACCAAGGCTTTGAACTCATTCCCACTAAAATCAACACTGGAGCAAACAGTTAAGATCTTCACGAGGTTTCTGTGCCGGATGTGCCTCAAGGCCTGACACTCGGCCAAGAAACTTTTGTCAGCCCCCATCTGTTGAAGTTTCAGTACCTTCACTGCAACTATTGTTCCATCCGAGGCCAGAGTTCCTCTATAGACAGAACCAAAACTACCTGATCCTATCAAGTTTTGCGAAGAGAACCCTCCTGTTGCATTTAGGAGATCTTCATAAGACACATTTGCAAATGCTTTTGCATGGAAGTTCATGACTTGAGATGATGAGTTAGCTCTACTTCTGTTCACCTTTTTCTTCCAGAAAACTGCTAGCAGCAGCGCTATGCTTAGGCACGCTGCTACAACAATGAGAACCAGTGCTATTATAAGGGCAGTGTGCTTTCTAGATTTTGGGGGTTCCTCTTCCACGCATGGATGCAAATCAAGTTCCTTGATTCCCCCACAGAGATTTATGTTGCCTGTTACATCAATCCTGTTTGCATATGCAAAAACACCCCGAGCAGGCACCTCACCTTCAAGATTGTTGAATGATAAATTCAGATAGAGGAGAGTGGAGTTCTTGGCCATGCCCAGAGGAATGTGGCCCGAGAAGTTGTTTTGGGAAACATCCAAGTACTGAATATTTTTCAAGTTGTTTAAAGGAGGTAATGGCCCCACAAAGAGGTTGTGCTGCATGTTAAGTACTTCCAAGGACACACAACCCCCCAGTGTGCTTGGAAGTTCACCAGACAATCGATTGTTTGAAACATCAAATGCAGCAAGGTTGCTAAGGTTTCCAACCTCAATGGGCAAAGGGCCTATCAAGGAGTTGTAAGACATATTAAGGAGTACCGAAAGGGAAGACAGACTCAAAACATGTTTCGGTATAGTGCCAGTAAGCTTATTCTGAGAAATGTCCAGGTTTTGGAGGGAGACACAATTTCCCAAACTTGAAGGTATGCTCCCTTCTAAGCTGTTATCCTGTAGGTAAAGTCGCAAGAGTCCTCGGATTTTTCCCAATGAAGAGGGAATATTTCCAGTTAGCTTATTTGATGCAAAATGGATACTTTCTAGATTTGAAAGCATTCCAATAGAATCAGGGATACTACCAGTGATCATTGTTTCTTCGATGCTAAGTGCATTCAAGTTTACAAGGTTAGATATCTCCCTAGGTATCATTCCCTGTATCTTGTTTCCTCCAATAAGAAGCTTTGTCAATGTGGTTGACAAGTTAGTTATTGAGTTGGGGAACATACCTCCAAATCTATTATCAGCAAAATCCAAGAACTCGAGCTTTCTGCAATTGCACAAAGAAGTTACAAAATCCATATCATCAGGTGCGCCTCTTCCCAACTGGTTACTGAGAACATTGAGCCATAATAGATTTTGAAGGCTTCCAAAACTCATAGGTACATTTCCGGTGAAATTATTGTATGGAATATCAAGCCGAAGCAAGCCAGTAGCATTGGACAATGAGGCCGGAATCACTCCTATGAAATAATTGGTTGCCAAATACAGGAACTGCAGATTGGGGAAGGCAATTCCTATATCAGCTCGAAGTGTACCCCTGAACTTGTTGAATGACAGGCCTATGAGCTGAAGAGAGGATAGATTGTAAAGCGCAGGAGGAAACTCCCCGGAAAGAGAGTTCACTGACATGCCTAGCATTGTTAAGCTTCTCATCTTGGCCATTGTTTCAGGAACTTCACCCTCCAGATCATTATATGATATGTAAAGCTCTGTCAAAGAAGTCAGATTCCCAATTGAAGCTGGGATACTCCCGGTGAGGTTATTATTCTTAAGATACAACGCCTCCAGCTTCGTCAAAGAACCAAGCTCAACAGGAATGTGCCCTTCAAAGTGATTGTGATCAAGAATAAGATCAACTAGGCCAACACAACGAGACAGGTTAGCTGGAATTTCACCACCAAGGTAGTTGTAGCTCAAGTTCATGGTTTGGAGCCTGATCAAATGGCCGAGTTCTGAGGGGATTTCACCATGGAAGGAATTGTCTGAAAGATCAAGAATCCGAAGGAATGAAAGATTTCCAATTTGGGATGACAGAGTACCACCGAACCCATGGCCTCCGAGATCCAAAACAGTGACCCGTTGGTGTTTTAGGCCACAGGTGACCCCAGGCCACAGGCAGAAATTCACGCTTGCATTCCAAGAATCCAGAACTCCTTGTGGATCTTCAGTAATTCCAGACTTGAACGTCATCAATGCAAGTTTATCTGTATCATTTCCAGGTATGCCTGATGATGCATATACTGGAAAAGAAAAGTTCAAGAACACAAAAACAATGGCATTAAAGGTGAGTGCAAAGAGCAAGTCTAGACTAGTAGTTGGAATCATCATTTGGGAAGAAGAGAAAGTAGCAGAGGGAAGTGATAGGCTAAGAGCTAGGAAATGATATGTAGAACAAGCTTGACAGAGGTTTATATCGAATCCGTTGGAAAATTCTTGCAGTGGAAAGAGGTTTTTTTTTAGCGACAAGGGAAACTTACAGCCACTATTTAAAAGTATGCATTGAATAAATCTCGCATTATGACCCTAACCAGCAAAATGACCACAAGGAGGTATGCTAGCCTAGGTTACTCATAGCTGACCAGCTCAGATCAAGAATGCCGATTGGTAGTTCCTGTCAGGAGTCGAACTTTTAATTTTGTGGTTATCATGTCAACAATGTGATCAACTTGGCTGAGGTTACTCAAAAAGGTTTTACTTTATAGTGGATGCATGTGATCAACAAATCAAAGTTTTCAGCTGAAAGCAATGTTCTAGATTTGATATATATGTATTTGGGTGAAGGGAACAGGCACCGAGCCACTGATGTCGCTCTCCCCATGAATAAATTAAAACCATACCTTATTGCCCAAACTTTGACGAGGCTTCTTGGCAGAGTGTGAAATGTCAATGCCAATTGCCAAATTGCCAATGCCGTGTATCTGTAACCCAATTCTTTGTTAACAGACTGGGACCAGTTTTGGCGCTACTCTTCCATAATTGGTCAATGGTAAATGCTCAAGTTAGGGGAAGTTCCAGTCTGTCGCCAGTTGACTTTCAGCCGGAAGTGCTGACCTTAGACAATCTTTTTTTCTCTCATTTATTGCAGTATGGTGCCAAAAAGCCCAGTCAGGATATGGGAGAACAATTAGGGTAGAAATGGAATGATATTATATTAGCACGCATGACATCTTTGTGAGGAGCCAGTAATTCTGAGTCCTCAGATTTTTCCCTCCTACTGATCAAAAAAAATCTTGATTATTAGTTTATCTGTCACATTTATAGGAATCTTGTCCTCTAATTTCTTAGATTATACAAAAATGTAACAATATTTAAAGATGATAGAACCAAATGCCCCCAACTGTTTAGTAGTTAATCAAAGGGCATTAAAAGCATAAATGAAGCCCTAGACATCAACTACTGGCAAAATTGGCAGTGGGTTCACTGGTGGCAATTTAAAGAGGCTAACATGAGTTTACAAGTTCCTGCCCTAATCTTGGCTACAAGATTAGCATTTAACAACTTCAAGTACAGACACGATATGCATCACCCACCACACAGCACCAATGGTGGATGGGGGACTGGCATAGAATAGGTAATGACCTGCACCATCTCATTAAAAAAAAAAAAACATTAATAATAGAAATGGAATGTAACATAAAGAACATTCGATCACTTTGCATAACTTCAGTCCTGTGGAGATAGATCATTTATATTTGTCTGGTTGTGGTGCTGATCATCACCATCCCTTCCATGACAATTGGGGGGGTTGGGTGGGAAATCATGGGCAGTTTTATCCAGTCCCCTATAATCTTTGATCATTTATTCACGTCTTCTTGATCTCTCCCTCCTATCGCCATCTTCCCTTGACCTTCGATCATCCTCATGTTTCCTTGACTTCTCATTTCTCCTAACATCATCTTCCCTTGATTTTGAATCATGACCATGCCTCCTCACTTTTTCATACATTCTATCATGCTCTCCCCGTGACTTTTCACCTCTCCTATCATCATCTTCCCTTGATTTTGAATCATGATCGTGCCTCCTCACTTTTTCATACATTCTATCACGATCTCCCCGTGACTTTTCATCTCTCCTATCATCATCATCCCTCCTCCTCACTTTTTCATACATCCTATCACGATCTCCCCGTGACTTTGGTTCATCATAGTCTTCCTTGTTATCCATTTCCCTCTCCTTTCGCTTTGATTGCTTCTCAACACCTCTACTGTGCCTATCCACTGTATCAGTTTTGTTATGATCATAGTTCTGCATATCGCTGTGTTTTGCTTTAGACACTTTTGAATCTTTCTCACTATACCTACGTTTCTCTTCAACACCAGAATCTACAGCACTACTTGATTGGCCAAACCTCTTATCCTTCCGAGAATCATCAAATTTTTCATGATCCCATTTTGAACGTCTATCTTCTTCATGTCCCCAACCTGTGTTTGCAGCTCTCTACATACAGATAAAAAAACAATGTCAGTACCTCATTTGGAGGGGGAGAGAGAGAGAGAGAGAAAGAGACAAAAATTATAACCACTTAGAAAATGAAGAACAATGTGAAACTGAGCATTATAAGTTTGGAACAAGGATAAAACTAGCTAAAGAAGAAGAGATGGCGGGATAAGATGGGACTTAAAATTGCAAAAGGAGTGCAATGATCAGAGCCTTGAATCAATTGTATGATCAAAAAGGTCAGAACAGCCAAACGATTAGACAGACAGATTTCTCCATGTAAATGAGCTAGGAGCCTATAAGCAGTGTCCTTTCCTTTGGGCCTTTAGCACAGCATTTATATTATCCTTCTTGACAGTTAAATAAAAAGTGATTTCATAAATATGGGAGCATATACATATGACTCAAATACTCAATAGCTTTTTGCAGTTCTTTTACCAAATTTTTTTTTCAATTTATTTATGTTTTCTTTGATTAAAAAAACATATTTTCCCTCTGAGGACTTACATGGGCTGCAACCTACTGGAGTGCCATCAACTGAGATACTCCGTACAAAATAAGACAGCAAAATTTCATCAAGCACTCAATGGCAACTCATGTCATACATGAATGAGTATAGCAAATTAAAATTTAATGTAAAGTCAAACTTACTTGCTCATCATGAGAAAATTTGCATCCAGCTCCCCTAGTGCACTCACCCCTTTGAAATGCACGGCATACACCCCTTTCTTCCCTCTTCTTCCTCAAAGTCTCCTCATCCTCTTCCTCTTTCTTCTTATAGTTAGTAACATGGTCCACTCTTATAATACGCCCGAGAATTTGTGCACCATTCAGGTTATCTGTAAATCCAATAAAAATAAACTGCAACTTTGAGCAATCAAACTACCAGTTTCATGTTCTCTCTCTAATAACTGATATATGTCAGAGTAAAATAGTGGATGTATGTGTTTGGGAGGGAGAGAGACTGACCTACGGCGAGATTTGTACTTCTCTGATCCTCATAAGCAATAAAAGCAAAGCCCTTCGATTTTCCCGTGCCCTTATCTCTGACAAGATTCACATCAACTATCTCACCATATCTAAAAAAAAGCATTAGACAATAAAATTCATTAATTTTTAAATTTCTTAATCCCCACATGACAAGCAAAAGTGGAAAAGTTAAAAAAAATACTTAAATTGAAGCAACTACATACTGAGCAAAAACAGCCAGGAGGTCGCCTTCAGTGAGGTCAAAAGGGATTCCACCAACGAACACATAAGCCGAGTCTTTGTACTTGGCATGCCATGAAGCATCCTCAGATAAACCTAATGCAGCTTCCTTAGCATTTATGTTCTGTATGCGCTTCACTAATGTCAGCGGATTCATTTGAGCTTGCCTATGCAGGTGTTCTGGATCATCAAAACCCCCAATATTTTTAAAAACATTAGCTATAAAGCTTTTCACAATTTTATTATAAGTCAAAAATATAATCCATAAACACATATTATGCTGAATTTGATGAAACGAGGAAATAAGAAAGAATGCAAACTACAAACAACTTATTATAGCTCCTTCACTTTAAGACTTGCATACTACCGAGCAGGTTAAGGGTTAGTCATTCACAACAGTGCTAATTTAATAACAACAGAATTCATTAACAAAAGAAAAAAGAGTATTCCAACCGAAAGATCAGCTCCTATGGTTGAGTACAAGGAAAACATCATTCACAAACTCATGTTATAGGAAAATCATAAATTAAGAACACCATACAGATACGAACATTACCAGAAGCCTGAAAGTTGAGCTCGTGATGTCGGCGAGTCCGAAATTGAGAGAGCTAACCGGAGATTTACCCGATCCGAAGGTTTGGTTCGTAATTAGGGTTAGGGGTTTGAGACGCCCAATTCCCCTCTTCGTCTACGACAGGGGGAAAAGGGAATGAGAGAGGGAAACGCCTCCGGTCTTGAACCGGGTTCATTCTTTTTTACCAAAATTCGATCGGTTTTCAACCGGATTTAAGCTGTGTAGTCGGTTCAGGATCAACACAATTACACAGTCACAAATAGTCAAAAGTGGAATTTTGCATTATTGGCCCGTCTCCGGCGGGGAATGAAAAATAGTTCTCATCCCCGTTTCAGCGGGAAATCCCAGTCAATTCTTTTCTTAGTCAATATATTAAATTAATGTAATTTTAATTTTAATATATATATATATATATATATATATATAAATTAACGTACAGTGGCAGTGGCATTACATTTCCAGTTCCCCTTCAGTGTACGTTAATTTAAAGTATATATATATATTTCTTTTATATATATATATATAATAAATATATATTTTTTTTTTTAATTATTCGGGGACGGGGCGAGGAATTGAAAAAATTCCCCGTCTCTGTCCCCGATCCCCGAAATTTTTCCTCATCCCGTCCCCGTTTCAAACGGGCACGGGGATCCCCAGCGGGGACGGGGCACATTGCCATCACTGGTAAGCTTAACAAACAAAAAGTTATAATGAAGTAAATCAACATATATTGTTTATATTTGATCGGTTCAAAAAAAAAAAAAAAGTCAATATACAACTCTCAAGATAAATTAAACTTAAAATGTTATAATAATCAAGTCAATAATTCGACCAAAATATTACTTTTTTTTTTTAGAACCCAAAATATTACACTTATGTTCTTTGAAAAAGTATAATTGATAGACTAAAATTTTAAAATCATTTATCAATATTAATAGTTCATACCCCCCTAACATATTTAGAACTTAAGATAACATAATGCATTCTTATCTTTAAAAGTCATTTTACATGTAATCAACTAAGAGTAAATAGTAGAGTTACCAAATACATTTCTACAGCTAGTTACTACATCAACTAGTTTAACCAGTTAATCCAATCAGCTATATTTTGATTGCATTTTATCATTGACTTGAATAACAGTTTCATACTTAATGGTCCATTATCAATTTTGTCTTTTGTACATAAAATTAAAAATTTAAAAGGTAAGTTAATATATTATAGTAAGTTTATCCCATTATCGGTCTTGTTTTTACCTCGATTAAAATTCTTTCAACATATTTAGATAGCGGAAAAAATGTAAAATAGACTCTCAAACTTTATTCGGAAGTGTAATTAGGCCCATGAACTTCAAAAAGTGCAATTAAATACTTGAACTTGTTAAAATTAATCAATTAAGTCTTATTTACCATTAACCAATAGGTTATCAGCAAAATGATGACCAGTAATCACTGTTCATGGCCATTTTAAAAAAATTAAAATTTCCAGTAGCTTTTTCCATTCGTCTTCTTTGGTGGAGAAGGCGACCATCAGTCTGGTCGTCTTCTCCAGTGAAGGCGACCATCAGTCTGGTCGTCTTCTCCAGTGAAGAAGATGGCGGATTTTATTTTTTTTAATTCACAAGGTGACCGTAACTTTTTAATCATCTGAATTATCAATAAAATTTTGATGACCGGATATTTCAGGTAAATTGTTGATTATTTGATTTATGTCATATACCTTTGCATATGAAAAAAAGTTTATAAGCAAAAATCACATTTTTTTTTGTACAACAGCAATAGACTTACTAAACATTGAGGCATCATGAAATAGCAAGTATGCTAATGGATTTAAAATAATACATAATATATGATCGTGTACAACTTGCACTATAAAGACTCTTGTGTATTCTTCAACTGTTGCACTGGGCATACACTCCATATAGTACTATCAATCACTTAATACCATTAAATGTCAATCTAACCCTTACCTTATCCACAAATCAGAGATCTTGGGTTTAGATTGATTATCAATCTCCAAATCAACTATTTATTAGACATATTAGGTTAAGCACGCACCTAATTCGAATCAATCAAAATGTATGTCATGTGAATAGACATTTACACGTAAATTTTGTAACTTTACAAGTCATGTAACAATATGTGACAAAATTTAGTAGAAATTCATACTGAAATGACTAAAAATGAAAAGCATAACATATTTAAAACAATAGTTATTTTAACTCTTCTTAGGCTATCATTATCTTAGCAAGTGAACCCCTTTCAAGATGATGTGAAATGTAATGTGATTTTTTTGTTAGCTTATGTGGTTTGCAAGCTTGCTATAATAACAAGTTTGCAATTGCCTTTCATTTTTTTTTTTTTGTTATTTTATTATTATATTTATAATAAAAAGGCACGTGATACTACTTTTGAAAGTGAGAGAGTATTGCAGCCTGCAGGGATGCAGATAAAATAATAGAGAATTTACAAATTTGATGATGTGGGGGTGAGAACCACTTTTGATAGTGAGAGAGTATTTATGGACTTATTTGTATAAAAGTATAATGGTATTATGTGTCATACATATATACACACAATGTACAAGAGATTAATGACACCAAGTTCAACTGATTTAAAATAAATTTTTTTGTTTTGCTAGCAGTAGGTTTGAATCTTACCTAATCTTTAAGTTTGGAAATTAAAACTTTTAATGAAATTCCTCAAAAAGAAAAAAAAACTCGTAATGAAATAGGATTTATAGGAAGTAATTGTAAGGAGGGCATTTGGTGAATAATGATTGGCACGACATTTCTTTCCTTTATTTCAACAGATCATCTAGTCATGAATGTCATAAAATAAAGCAATTAGATATGGCCCAGCGCTGAGCTGTGTGCTACAAGGGCCTACATTTTACAGTATTGGGCAACATATTAATTGGTAATGACAATTCTAACCGTGATTGTAATTACCGTAAATGTTACTCTACTATGATAGAGCAACCAACTGTAAAGAAACGATAATTACAGCACAGACAGACAGTCAGTCAGAGTTTAGGATCAGCAATTAGCATTTAGCAGTGCATTAATTATGTTTGTCTGTTTTTTTTGTTTTTTTTTTTTTTGGGAAAATCGCACTTTTGGTCCCCCAATTGTTGCCCGATCTGCAATGTTGTCCCCCATTGTCAATTTTAGTTAATTGGGTCCCTAATAGTCTTAAACCTTAGTCAATGTAGTCCTTCGGTCAGATTTCTCACTAACTAGTGTTAAAACCATGGGCAATTTGGTAAATTCGCAACACCACTCAATTTTACTCTAATTTCCTCCTTCCTCCTGTATTGCTTTTTAGACTTGTCACTCACGCCGGAATCTATGGTGACGGCATTGGCGCTGTGGTTGCTAGCGATCGACGAACTGGGTGATTAAAGTGGAACTTGATAGTTTATACCTGCCAATGACATGCTGATGATTCTGTCTAACTACTGGCTTTCATACAATTGCAAAGATTACATATATCAAATTGAATATCAAAATTTACCAACAAGTTTCCATTATATCAATTAAATATATATTGTCATCATATGTGTCCAAGAGGTTTGCTATGACTTCAGTGAAGAATTTACAAATTACAATTTGTTTCCAGCAATGTGTTAAATTCAATGGTGAATACTAGTCTTCTAACCTAAAGCAGAACCCAAGGGCCAGATATGTTCAATCCAAAACCAGAAATTTCACAGCAAAAATTCGCAGAAATGCAATTGAATGCCATAGAGAAATCAAAGCTAAGCTAATATAAGCACATAATACGAAGTCCTTACCTCCATTGAAGAATGAAATTATAGAACGGAGATTTAACACCATGGAAAATAGCTCAGCCAACGCCCAGGAGTCCGGAACGACCGTCATCAATGCTCTTCTTATTCCCAACTTCATTGCGAATCTCACCCTTCTTCAAACAGATTTTTCTTTATATGGATTGAACCCAGGGTCCAAAAATCAATTCCCTTACAGTAGTAGCTTTACTGTTCTCTTTCTTCCAATTATCCAGAACCAAGTCATTGAATCGATAAGGCAATGTCTGTACCCGTCCTTGAGAAGTCATCACCAGCGGCGGCCGCGCATTAATAACCTCTTGCACTATATTGGAGCTCTCTTTTTTCTTCGATTTCGCCTCCTCGTCCTGACAAATATGAGACCTCAGTGCACCACGACGCCGCAGCAGCACTGCCCTTGCTTCTGCCGGTCATAATTCGCTGTAGACCATACCCACTGAACAGATCGTGGAATTACACCGGCGGCGACTTCTCCGAGCAGATGCAGCTGGTAATATCCCCATTGTCTTCTCTGCCAGAGTCGCCAAGAAGGAGGAAATTGGGGTAAAATTGAGTGGTGTTGCGAATTTACCAAATTGCCCATGGTTTTAACCCTAGTTAGTGAGAAATCTGACCGGAGGACTACATTGACTAAGGTTTAAGACTATTAGGGACCCAATTAACTAAAATTGACAATGGGGGACAGCATTGCAGATCGGGCAACAATTGGGGGACCAAAAGTGCGATTTTCCCTTTTTTTTTGAATTAAACATTTGATTTCATTTGTCAATGGAAAGCATAATTGCCTCATTGCGCATATCCCGCTTTTTGTTCACTTTCTCTGTCTTCTTGAACTATTCAACCCAAGCAGGCTTTCTTTTGTTTCTTTCTTGACCCCCAAAATCATCAAAGCCTGATTTTGACAGCAGTTTTGTAAGAATTATCTGGTAAGAAGTACAGTCAGTGGTAATAATCTTCATTTTCTTTGTTTTGTTCCTTTAATACACAATGTTATGTACAGTATTGTTTTGTTGTAAAAGCTTGCTAGAATCGATAGAATGTTTCTTTGCTGGTCTGAACTCTGCTTAAGAAGAATCTGGGCGGCTAAAGTTTGAATCTTTGTTCTGTTATACACTCTGGGTTTAGCTTTTATCAGCATTTCTGATTTGATATTTGGTTCTGAGCATGATGGGTGTGTATTTTAGAGGTTTGACCATACCCCAAAGGGTTTTGGGGTTTAGTGTGGAATGTGGCCTTTTGTTCTCTGTGATGATAGTTAAATGAGCAATGCTTAATCTGCAGGCTGATTTCAAGGTATTCTGTAATGAATTGTTGAGAATCAGATGTTTGAAAGGCAATGGCGCTGTTTGGTAAAGACGTGGATCCAGCGTTTCAGGGAGCAGGAGCCAAACCGTATCCTCGTTAATATTTCTTGTTCACTTTTGTTTTGTTTTTGTTTGGATAGCAAAATGTTGTTTGTTCTTAATGGATTGAAAGCAACCCCCCACCCACCCGGCATATTCGCCTCGTTCTGTCTGTCTGTCTGTCTCCATCCGTTCCTTTATCTTTGTGTTTGGATGCACCAACTGAGATGTATCTCAGATAGGTCAGGACTACCTGCTTGTCATTTCATCTTGTCTTAGAAGTGAAGAAAAAAAATGATTTTGGAAAGAGGGAAGTGGCTGCTCTCAACAGTTTTCATCATGTGGGGTTTTCGATGGGTTGTTTTTGGTAAATAATATTGATTGCACAAGTGTCAAATGATTTTAGAATCTATCCCGTTTTAAGTGGGGATGATGTTCATTTCTGATCTGATTCGCTTAATTGCATTGATGTTCAATATGTAATCCTTAACTGTTTACTAAATGAAGTGGTTTGGATATCTGGGGCGTAGAGAATCTTCAATTAGTCCCAGTCCCGAAATCATTGCATGGGAAATTCTATTCTGGAAGCGCTTATCTAGTTTTACATGTAAGTTTCAAACACCAAGTTTAACTTTAAAAATGGACGAAATCCTGAAATCAAAACAAAAATAGATATGTATTATTGTTCGGGGATTCCCATCATTTCTTGGTTTACCTGATACTGTTTCTTTTCTCGGGCAGACGATGCTGCTTAAAACTGGAATCTGTCAGCATGATATACACTATTGGATCGGAACCAATGCTAAACAGGTTTCTAGCGATCCTCATTGTCTCCTTGAGTTACGTTTCAAGTCAAACCAATACTGAAAAAGGCAGTGACAAAAATACTCGGCATGCTAGCTAATGATTTACAAAGAACTAAAGTTGGCATTATCATTACTGTATATGAAAAGTAGACAGGATGATAGCTGGGAGCTGTATTAGGTTGATGCAATTACAAAAAAACATTGGTCTAGAAGACGTAAAAATAATGTAGCTGTGTTTGGACTGTAAATAGTTACGGAGTAATTTCTAAGTTCACTGAAAGTTTTTGATCATTCACTAAATTGGCAGGTAGATTCAGAGTTGGTGTCAGACAAAGCTCTTGAACTGGATGCAGCTCTTGGGTCCTACACTGTACAATATCGAGAAGTTCAAGGGGAAGAAACAGAGAAGTTCTTGTCGTACTTTAAGCCTTGTATTATCCCAATTGAAGGCACGTTCTCTAGAGGCCAAGCAAATGAAAAGAGCAAGGCATACCCAATCAGCATGTTAACATGCAAGGGAGATCATGTTGTTCATGTTAAAGAAGTAAGATTTGTTTGGTAATTTAACCTCAATGAGTTTCATGGCCTAAGAGTTTTGCCCCTTAATTGGGCCGGCAACTGGGGTTAGTCTGAGTATGGTATGGGCTTAAAGGTGCCTCCTACAGTTAGGGTCTGCTCAGGACACCAAATAATTAAAACAGTCCTTGGCATTTTAGTTATCAAAACACACACACGCCCAGTATATACTCTGAGCTGTTTACAAGAATTCTAAATGGTAACTGTACATTTTTTTCTGGATGCTAGGTTCCTTTTACTCGGTCATCCTTGAACCACGATGATGTATTTATACTTGACACTGCATCAAAGATATTCATTTTCAGTGGGTGTAACTCGAGCATTCAAGAAAGAGCAAAAGCTTTGGAGGTTGTTCAATATATTAGAGAGAACAAGCATAATGGAAACTGTGACATTGCAACTATAGGTCAGCATAGCTTGCTTATTTGTATAATTATATGTATCAATAGATTTCGGATTCTAATTATAATTGCTTAATTGATGTAGATGACGGAAAATTGGTCGGTGATCCTGATGTTGGGGAATTCTGGAGCTTATTTGGTGGTTATGCCCCCATCCCGAAGGGCTTACCCTCTGGTGTTGAAGAAGCAACTGAGAATCCACTGCTGAAACTATTCTGGTGAGTACTGTCTACACTCTACAATCATGGAGGCATCTGAGATACTGCAACCTTGTCCGATCTTTTTCTACTAACTTTAATAGTTCTTTTATGGCGTGGGGACCATAACGGTGAATACTGCTAAGCATGTAATTTTCCAAATTTAACAGGTTTCAATCAGAGGAAACAAATTAAACTGAAACCTTACAATCAGTCAAATTCGAATTTAAATTTATGAACTTTCTAATTGGCAGGATAAACACTCAGGGAAAACTATGTGAGATTGGATCCGGTGCTCTAAACAAGGAGATGCTTGATTCTAATAAGTGCTACATGCTGGACTGTAATACTGAACTTTTCCTTTGGATGGGAAAATGCACATCAGTTACAGAGCGGAAAACTTCAATTTCTGCTGCAGAAGTAAGATCTATATTACTATTCACATCTCTCTTTTCTCTACTTCATGAGGTCACAGGCAATGTACAACCGTCATGCACCATGGCTGATAGAAAATATAAAGATACTAGTCTATGTAGTAACCTAATTAGGAGTATATTGTCTTGCATCATCTTATCTCTTGAAAAATTAGGATATACCCTTATATATGCAGAGATTTTGAAAAAAAAATAATCATGAAAAGTTGTCAATTTGAATGAATTGGTTTGATGAAAGAGTGAATGCAATCATTCATTCAAATTGTATAATTTTTCATGAATAGATAGATTTTAAAATAATATTAATATAATTAAATTTTTGAGTCACATAATTACCAATACAACCTAGAGGGCATGAAGATCAACATTTTATGCAGCAGCTTGTGTTACTAAGTGTATGTTTATGGAAATATCACATGTCCAACTATGGTTTTTTCAGGAGATCCTCAGATCTCAGGGCAGATCAGATTGTACCCATTTAACCTTCTTAACTGAGGGGACAGAAACTGCTTTGTTCAGATCAAACTTTAGGGATTGGCCTCAATTTGTACAGCCAAAGTTATACGAGGAAGGTCGAGAAAAAGTAGCAGGTTTGTAGTTGTTGGTATGGAAATAGGAATATAATATAATATGGAGTATAGAGTAGTAATTGCCCCCGGGGCATAGCTCAGTGGTCGAAAGGTTGAGTGTGGGTGTAGTGACCCAACAAATACCCGGGTTCGAAGACCCTGCGTCACTGAGCCACACCTTGCAATTTACCTCCTCTCACAATCCCCAAGGCAGGGGGTGAGGGGCCCTCAGGTTTAGGGCTTAAACCTATGGAGTATATAGTAGTAATTCGTGTAAATGGAGGCACATTTGCTTTTGAAGGGGTGATTCAATTTTTTTGTTAATATTTTTGCAGCGATATTTAAGCACCAGGGTTATGAAGTGAAAGAGCTTCCTGATGCTGATGAAGATGACCACCAAGTTATTGATTTAAGTGGAAAGCTAAAGGTATTTGCTAAGAATACCTGCTGTATCTTGAAATGATATCACTTTTGTTTGATCAAAATTTTTACTTTTTATGGTTATATAAGGTTTGGCGGACAAGTTGTGATGATAGAACTCTTATTCCTTCTGTGGAGCAATCAAAACTATACAACGGGGATTGCTACGTTATCCAGTATACTTTTAATAATAATGGAAGGGAGGAAAACTTATTCTATACTTGGCTTGGTCGTCAAAGTGTTGCGGTAAGGTTAAACATTTTCTAAAAGAATGA
Organism: Ipomoea trifida; assembly: GCA_003576665.1. Lineage (NCBI taxonomy): Eukaryota > Viridiplantae > Streptophyta > Magnoliopsida > Solanales > Convolvulaceae > Ipomoea > Ipomoea trifida. The sequence goes on along the minus strand of CP025647.1, from coordinate 28,677,232 downwards.
TGCTTAAATATATGCCTACTCACTGTTAAATTCCTATAAGAAATATGTCTGGTATTGCTTTTAGATTATTATGCTGTTTGCCCTATGCTCCAGAACTAGAATGCAGTTTATTATAAGAACATGTCTGTTTCGAAGACCTTTCTGATTGTGTTTCTGTAACTTTAGACAGAACACTAGCTCAGAGTGTTCTGTTTTTTGTTTTTTATTTTTTATTTTTATTTTTTAAATTTAAATTGTTACTGCCAAGAAAGAAAACAAAAAGAGACTAGGCAAATATTAGAGCAGAAAAATAAGAAAATATTTTGCATTGCAGGAGGACAGGGCTGATGCAATCTCCCATATGATTGATCTTGCCGATTCCACAAAGAGTGATACAGTCATGGTTTGTCTTCTCTCTCTCTCTCTCTCTCTCTCTCTCTCTCTCTCCCCTCAAATACACGAGTGAGATTTTGCATCTTCATTTTAAAGAGCAGCCTCAGTTGGCTGATCTGATGTTAATTATAAACCAAGCAGAAGCTTTGCTAAGTAGAATTTTCATTACATTCCCCTTCATAAATGTAACAAAGTTGTATTTCAGATACAAAATCTGCAAATATATGAATAAGAATATATACTAAAATATCTGCACTATTTTTGCTTTGTATAATATGCTGTTTTTTTTTCATTAACAATCAACAGATCCTTCTTTATATTCTTGGCTTATATCTAATTTCAGGCTCAGATCTTTGAGGGTAATGAACCGAGTCTATTTTTCTTAATTTTCAAGGCATTGATTGTTTTCAAGGTATGTATCATGAAATGTCTGGTAATGAAAGTCCTAGTTTATACGAAACCATTTACTTGCGTTCCGAAGTTTCACTGTCTTAATGTTTGTTCGCTTTTCCTCCTTTTTGTTCTTTAACCACTTCATGTGGTGCAGGGAGGGATGAGTACTAGATATAAAACGTTCCTCGATGAGAAAGGCGTTGAAGATGATACTTTTGATGACAATAAGATAGCTCTCTTCCGAATCCATGGAACTAGTCCATGTAACATGCAAGCCTTCCAAGTTGATCATGTAAGCAATATTTTCTATTTTATGTGAAAAGACTAATAATTCACAATGCAACCTCCTTGGAGAGGGCAAAGGCAAGGGTGCAAGGTGCTACTAGTTTTTTTTTTTTTTTTTTACTAGTGTTGGGCGGAGGCTGGTGAAGGCCAAGTCCAGCACCAGGTGGCTAGGGAGATTGTTGGGCTGAAGCCTGAAGGGCCAAGTCCAGCACCCTGCCTCTCGAAAATGTGGCGGTATAAGGAAATAAAGTTGCTCCTTCGCTACTAGCTATAGCTTTTGGCGTAGTGGTAAGCGTTCCGTGAGTCCCAACAAGAGTAAACTGTGCAGTTACGGGATCCAACAACGGGCCTCATAGCCATAATTTTGATTCCATTGCTAAGTCAAGATTTGCTATCTTTCACTTTTTGCAGGTTTCAAGTTCTCTCAACTCATCCTATTGTTACATCTTGAGGACGGACACATCTACATTCACTTGGGTTGGAAATCTTGCATCATCAAGAGACCACGATCTTCTTGACAGACTGCTTGAAATGATAAATGTTCGTGTTTCCTTGGGGATATTATTGTTTTTTTCTACTTCTAATTTTCTTCACGAGCATCATAAGCAATGTGTTTCTTTCTGCCACTTGCAGCCGATGTGGCAGCCAGTCACAGTGAGAGAAGGTAATGAACCCGACGCTTTCTGGGACGCTCTGGGAGGCAAGTCCGAGTACTCCAAGGAAAAAGAAATAAAGACATACATGGAAGATCCACAGTTGTTTGTATGCGTTTTTACTAAAGGTGAGCCACACATATTTGCTTTTGGATACTCCCTGTTGAAAGATAATGTCTTTCCGCTTTTCATAACTTCTGCAGATCTTAACTGTTTTAAAATAATGTCTAATGGTGGGTTCTCGCTCTTTCTGCAACATGGTTGGACTTTTCCAACCAGACGATGTCAAGGTACTTTATATTCTTAACTATACAGCAATCCCGAGCTTAATTGTTGCTGCATCATTATACTAAGATTCAGAGAACATCATATTCTTAGTTGTCTATTAGGAGAATGCATTTAGGATACAGATAACTAGTATTAAAGCAATCTCAACCAGACTTTTTCGTGGGCTTCAAAATTGCAGGTCAAAGAGATATTTAATTTCTCCCAGGATGATCTCACTACTGAAGATGTATTGGTACTCAACTGCCATTGTGAAATTTATGTGTGGATAGGACGCAATTCAAGTATTAACTCAAAGCGGGAAGCTATTGATTTTGTCCCGGTAAAACTTACAGATCAACTTTCATATTCTGGCATTGTATCTTCTCTACCCCTTACGAGTCTTTTTGGATAATTTCAAATGGAGCTCGGTGATATATAGTGTTTATTGTTCAAATTACAGAAAGTTCTTGGTAAGGAGACTCCCATTGGAAAGCTTTCTCCTGATATTCCCATCTATATTATAAACGAAGGATGTGAGCCGCCGTTCTTTACTCAATGTTTCGAATGGGATTCTTCCAAGGCAAATGTAAGCTTAAATCCTCTCTCAAATAATCATTTTATTAACTTTTTCCTTCGTATAGATTACGCAAAATGCTTTCACACTGCACATTGTTTGAAGTTCTCTTTCCCGTGAGCCACTATCTGAAGATATGACAAACAGCGTTTCTGCCTCTAATATCTCACAATGAAATGCGAAGAGAATTACAATTACTGATACGAGTTCGTTACTTTAATTGTTTCAGATGCTTGGCAACTCGTTTGAGCGGAAGCTTGCTATTTTGAAGGGAAAACATCAAAAGCTGGAAGTAAGTGATTAACTGATTATTGCCTAATCATTGATACGCGATAGCTGATATTGTCTGAAGTTGAAATTTTGCGTTTCTGCAGTTTTAAGTTATAATATGTTCGTCTTCACTTATGCGAATTTGTCACCATTTTAGGCACCCGCAAGAAGCTCATGGAAACCGTTTTCAATGGAAACTACTCCAACTAATTCGAGAAGTAGTTCTGTTAGCGCCAATGGGCACAGAAGAAGTTTATCGCCCGCATCTAGTATTTCTGGCTCGACTGTAAAATCTTCAGAGAGTATCCGCCGTATTCCTAGTCCAGCTTCTGTTACCCGAATGCTATTTCCAGGATCAGAACATCATAATGGCAATGGTAAGGATGCGTTTTAAGGAATCTAATCATTCTCGTGCAGACCTGAGTTTATGTGCTTTCGAATAATGTATAAAACGTTTCTGTTTTGCTAAAGGATTATCTGTGCCTACCGGTAAGGCCACTACTGGCATCCCGAAAAGCAGTCAGATCGAGGCTGATGCAAATTTACCAAAATATCCATATGAACAACTGACAGTAGTGTCAAAGAACCCGGCTTCAGACATAGACATAACCAGACGAGAGGTACTCGGTTTCTGATCCATTCAGACTATACAAACCAAGAAGTTCGATGGTGCTTTATGCTTTCTGAGTTAAGTTTTCACGCTAAACTTGATAACCGAGGGTTCAATTAATGATGTTTATAGGCGCATTTATCGGATGAGGAGTTCCAAGAGAAATTTGGAATGGCAAGGAGCAGCTTCTATGGGCTTCCCAGGTGGAAACAGAACAAGCTAAAGATGATTCTTCATCTCTTCTGATATCTGTGTCTTGATAAAGAAACTCACAGACAGTAGAATCCAGTCAAACATAGGATTTTGTTCCAATCATTCTGCAACTTCAACCATTGTCATGTCATGAACTAATGTGTGCTGATTTGTCAGTGTGGCTAATTTTGTTCTGAGGTGTACATTTGTCCCCAAATTTGTTTGATTTAATGGCTTCATTTCCTGTTGAGTGAATATTTATAACCTCTGATGCAGTATTCTAAAGTTTTATTAAAGGACCAGAGGAATCATTGGATTTTTTATTTGAGATGGTCTCGCACAAAACATACTTTTTTTTTGTTACGAGAAAAACTCAACTATTATTTGAGGATATATATTAGGTAAATCACGTTCTTGTATAATAGTTTACAAATCACACATGATAAGTAAATTATTAAGAAGACTTCATGCAACATCACAATTGACTAATTGAGAAGGTGTTGACAATAATCGAATTCATGCAATCCTAAGTCCACAGGACCCATCCTTAGAGTCACTGTAGAGGTAAACCTCGAGTCGTGCAATCAGCCTACCAGTTAGAACCCAAGTTCGACCATTATCATGTCATTAGGGTTTTTTTTTTCGGCTTGTCGGTATGACGGTATTGGGCAGTTGGTTTGTACTAAGTTAGAAGAAACCTGTCATTTTTGCATAAGTTCAAATTCTGTCATTTTAACATAGAATATTTATTGGAGTCCCTTTCAGTGAACAACTTTCATTTGAAACTTCTTTATTTAATAATCAATCAATTAATAGGGGTTGGTATACTCCTGTTTAGTCCCAAGAAAAGGTCAATTTTATTATAAGATGTGTTCGTTCAATCTATTTAACTCATAATTTTGGACAAGATAAAATAGATTTGCTTGAGAACATACTTAAGCCTTATTAAAATTAGACAACACATAAACAGGGGATCTCAACATCAGGTATGACAGGGCTTTTATTTAGTAACATATTTAGCTTATCAGTTATTTTTTATTTATGTAATCATTAATAATTATTTGACTTGGTTAAACAATTTATAAAAGTGCTCAATTAATTAGCTCTTTTTAATGACTTCTTATTGCTCCAAAACGTTAAAATTCAAAACTCTGCTCAAAGTAATTTTTTGGATCAACATTTTGAAAACGTCATTTCGAATGTAATCAGCTATCAACTAACAGCTAATTTACCAAACATCACAACTATTTACCAAACTCCCGGCAAAAATATTTGGAATTCATACCAAATCTTGGATTATTTAAGGTAATTTTGCCCAATCATTATTCTGTGCGGCTTAATTTGTATTTTCCACTTTAACACGTACGATACCCCAAAGAGAGATTGGAAGCCATGAAAGTGACCTGAAGCATTCTGTCAAACAGTTTGCCGGCTTGCTTGCATCCAACCAATCGGGTCTTTGATGATTACATCTAACACGATTTGTTTAGTTTATCACCATGGAATTTTGATTTGTTTGTTCATAGCCTATTAGCCTACCCCAGACAAAAGTTAAACTTCAATTGTACCGCATAAACCTCCACTAGAATACTATTATTCTGTAAGCATATGCTTTTGCTACTTTAACTTTTACGTCAATTCAAGTTTCAGAATCACTGGGCTCTTCTTTTAGCTTTTAACTCTCGTTCTGAATTTCTGCCGCCGTGGCCGGAATTTTCTCATTGATGCCGGGGAAATGCTTCCGCGAAAGATCCATTTCACTGTTTTCTTGTTTCTCTACCTTCTACTGTCTCCTTCTTTTGCTTTATCCTCCTCTTTGAGGAAGAAGAAGAAGCATGAAATCGATGGAGCCATTAAAACAATTGTTATTTTGGTAATGGAGAATCGGTCTTTCGACCACGTTCTCGGGTGGCTCCGGGCGTCCCGACCCGATATTGACGGGTTGACGGGTTCTGAATTCAACCGCGTCAACGCCTCCGACCCCTCGTCGTCGAAGGTCTTCGTTTCCGACGATGCCGTCTTCGTTGACTCCGACCCGGGGCACTCGATTCAAGCAATGCGGGAGCAGATTTTCGGGTCGGATGACACGTCGGCTAACCCGGCTCCGATGAACGGGTTCGTGCAGCAGGCATTGAGTATGGACGTGGAGGGTTTAGAGGAGACGGTTATGAAAGGATTTAAACCGGAGCTGGTTCCGGTTTACTCAAAATTAGCGAACGAGTTCGCCGTCTTCGACCGGTGGTTCGCGTCGGTGCCGGCTTCGACTCAGCCGAACCGGTTCTACGTCCACTCCGCTACTTCTCACGGAGCCTCCAGCAATGTGAGGAAAGATCTCATCCATGGATTCCCCCAGAAGACAATCTTCGACTCTTTGGACGAAAATGACCTCAGTTTCGGCATATATTACCAAAATATCCCCGCCACTCTCTTCTTCAAATCCCTCAGAAAACTCAAGCATATCGTCAAGTTCCATAACTACGATCTCAAGTTCAAGCGCCATGCTAAGAAGGGGAAGCTTCCGAACTATGTAGTGATAGAACAGCGATACTTCGATGTTAATATCTTCCCTGCAAACGACGATCATCCGTCGCATGATGTGGCGATTGGACAGAAGTTTGTGAAGGAGGTGTATGAAACTCTGAGAGCCAGTCCACAGTGGAAAGAGATGGCATTGTTGATCACTTATGATGAGCACGGCGGGTTCTATGATCACGTGCCCACGCCAGTTTCCGGCGTGCCTAATCCCGATGGGATCATCGGACCGGCGCCGTACTACTTCCAGTTTGATCGGTTGGGCGTGCGCGTGCCAACACTGTTGATTTCTCCATGGATTGACAAGGCCACTGGTGAGTATTTCTTTGCACTTCCAAGACCTAAATTTGGATATAGATGTCTATATTTTTTTGTTGAGTAACGAGGGAAACCTCACCCCTACCTGTGAGGGTGTGCACGGGTAAATCGTTGTGTGAACTAGTCTAGGTTGCTCAAAGTTCAAGGGCTCAAAACAAAAAGGACAATAGGCCGCACTCATTCAAACTTGTAACTTTGTGGTTACCAAGGCAGCTGTTCGACTAACTTGGTTGGTTTTGCCTTATGACAAGGGAAACCTGCAGGCAATCCCGTCTTGTGACCATAGCCGGGCAAATGACCACAATGAGGCAAAATAACTTAGGATGCTCATAGCTAACCGGTTCAAACCAAGAAGGCCAATAGGGTACTATGAGTCAAACTTGTAACTTTGTGGTTACCAAGGCAGCTGTTCGACTAACAGTATAGTTCAACTGTTTCCACCAAAAAAAAGTATAGTTCAACTGTTATTGTCCTAAGGATTTAGTTTACATAGGATCTTGTTTTGATTCATCATTGGTGGAACACAGAAAGTCATTATATTCAAATCAAATGCTATGAGTGAGGTGTTTGTTGCAACTTGACATATTGGAATCATGGGTTAAAAAAGCTGTTATGTTGTAGTTTAGAAGAATATTGAAGTTTTGGCATGACTGTATAAGGCCATTCATGTAGAGAAGGGAATGGATACTGGACCTCTCAGGGCATGGTTGGAGAAAATGTATGCTGGGGCATTTGAAAGAGGTGTTAGATTGTTAGGACTTAAGAGACTTATTTTGAGTGATGAGCAAAACTCGCGGCGTAACCCAACCGCCACAAGGAGGTAAATTAGCCTAAATTGTCCATAGCTAACTGGCTCAAACCAAGAAGCTAGGCCAATAGACTGCTCCCGCTAGAATCAAACTTGTAACCTTGTAGTTACCAAGTCAAGAAGTTGACCAACTTGGCTAGAGTTGCATCGGAGTACTTAATATTAATATGAAATAGAAAGGAATAGTGAGAGTATTTCTATGTGGTGGATGCTATAGAAGCACAAATCTTTTCTCCATTAGATTGAATGATGGATATTTGGCTTTAGATTCCAGTAGAGAATGGGAAGTTCATATTAGCCAGTGTTCATGTGCAAAATGCTGCAAAAAATGCTAAGAGCCTTCTACTGCATTGCACGATCACTTAATATTTGCAGGTTTTTCTTGGGCACTGCTCTCTTTCAATTTTATTGGCTCAACAGGGATGGAAGGGTCTCTCAAGGTTTCTTGGTACCAACTATATGTAGGCTCTGCCCTTTGGTCTTGTTGAGTTGTTGCAGACCCTACCATGTGGGAGAAACAGATAAAGCATTTGATATCTTGACCCATAAACAGATAGAAAATCCATTGGAGCCTCACAGATGAGCTCTTGACCCATCTTATCTGTCCTCCATAGCTCCAACATTGATCCAAATTCCTCTCCTTTCCCTTTAAATGCATGTTCTCACTCATTCTATGATTTCTAAACCAGCTTAATCTATATTCTCTTGATTTGTCCTCAATATGTTATGTTGCTTAAGATAAAACCATTTCTGATATAGGTTTTTTATTGTATTCCCACACACCCATTTTAACATCCTCATCTCAATTATGGCCAATTCTTGGGCATTTAAAATGCTATTATTTCAGAACAGTGTGCACTTACACTAAGACTAGGCTTGTGGATAACTTCTACATTGGGTCTTCTTTTGAGTGACGAGGGAAACCAACAGCCACTACTTGAGGGTATGCACATGGTAAATATCGCATTGTGACCCCAACTAACAAAGAACCACAAGGAGGTAAACTAATTTAGGTTGCCCATAACTGATCGGCTTAAATCAAGAAGGCTAATAGGCCACTCTTATTGGGAGTCGAACAACAACCTCTTCTTTTGTCCATATATATCAATTAGTGTCTCAATATGTTTGGAAGTTAATTGGCATGTTAGTGACAGTAATCCTGTCGTTGTAAGTGTATGATGAGTAGAGTCTTATTTATACTTCGCATGTGTCCATTCGGTTTTGGCTTGCATTTGCATTGATATATCATATGTTTTCTGCAGTGATCCATGAACCTAATGGTCCACAGTCATCTTCACAATTTGAACATTCTTCCATACCAGCAACAGTTAAGCGGCTTTTTAATCTGGAATCAAGCTTCTTGACCAAAAGGGACGCATGGGCTGGAAGCTTTGACAGCTACTTTCGTCTGCGCCAGACTCCCCGTGATGATTGTCCAGGTTTGTTCAAACCCATCCTTCCTTTTGTTGATCAAGCATGATCCATGAATGCTTTGTGACTTGGAACCAATCATCACCTTACAGAAACACTCCCGGAGGTGACAAAATCATTGAGGCCACGGGGACCTCAAGAAGATGCCAAACTCTCTGAATTCCAACTCGAGCTGATCCAGCTTGCATCTCAGCTTTGTGGCGATCACGTTCTAAATACTTACCCTGACATCGGGAAGAACATGAATGTTGGGGAAGCCAACCGATACGTAGAGGATGCAGTCGAGAGGTTCTTGGAGGCTGGAAGGGCTGCCTTAAGAGCCGGAGCAAATGAATCAGCAATTGTCACAATGAGACCAGCTCTCACTAGTCGACCATCGGTGGGAACTGCCAGTGCTTAACATCATTCTAGTTTATCCAGTTATTGTACATACCCTTCTGCAATGTGGGCACACGTGGTGTTGGAAGTCATCAACTCTCCTCAATGCATGTAAATAGTCGCTCAGAACCATTTCAATTGTCTCTATATTTGTATCCTGATATATCTCTATGCATTGCCTGTGCCATGCGGCCTGCTAGTCTGTATTCTATTCACTGTGAAAGTTCTACATGTATAAATTATTTCAGATGCCATTCAAATCAAATCGTGGTCATTTCTATATATAATCATTTGAATGACATCTTAGAAGTCCAACATTTGAGACTAAGGAAAACTTAGATCCCAATTTAATTTACACTAGATTCTTTAATTTCCCTTTTTCCGTTGTATTAAAAAAAATTTGATAAGACATTTTGTCCATAACAAATTGTAAATAATATAGAGTTCATGAGTTCAACTCCCACTTAAAACTAAGAAGGTAACAATTCCTTGTAGGCACGTGAGAGGCACGGACGACAAAGATTTCTGTACGGCTACCTGCGAGCCACGTAATCTCCCGCCATTACAGTGAACCTCAATGTCCAAAACACCCCTATTCCATTTTCCACAATAGCTGAAGAGCCAAGGACACCACTGTCATTGCATTCCGATAGGCCCTCTTCCGTCAAGTCGGTCCTCAACTCAACTCCCTTCACCATGTTTGCGCCCCCAAATTAAATTCGAGTCTTTATACCATCAAAGCCCCCCCTTTCTTTCTTCAACTGCCGCTTCACTTGCTTCTATTCGTTTTCACACTCTGTGACTCTATACTTTCTCTCGCCCCTTCCAGAAATGCCCCCGCAGACTAGAAGAACGTCCTTCCCCAAAGTGGTGATCGAGCGCGACACGGATTCCGAGGAAAGCTCGTCGGAAGAAGAAGATGTCGAAAACGGCTCGGTACAGGAATCAGAATCAGAATCAGAAGAAGGAGAAGTGGAGGAGGTTAAAGTAGAAAGCGTTGAAGAGAAAGTAGAAGACGTCTCGTCGTTGAAGAAGACAGGGAAACAGCCGATCACTATTAGTCTCAAGAAAGTCTGTAAGGTTAGGCTTTTATTTATTTCAAAATTTGATTTGTTTTCCGGCATTTTAGATGCTCGTTGCTTAGCGTGGAAATGTACTGGTTTGGTTTGGCTTTATTTATTATGAATTTTTTTTACAGGTGTGTAAGAGAACTGGCCATGAAGCAGGGTTCAAGGGAGCAACCTACATTGACTGCCCAATGAAGCCATGTTTTCTCTGCAAAATGCCTGGTATTTCTAATTATTTTTTGCTTATATGTTTTCATTTAGTTATGGATAGTTGCACTTTCCGTTTTTGGATTTTAGCAGGAATCCTAAGTTTTTGCAGATAAAGTATGTAATGCCCCACCAAGGGATGTACAAAAAAATTGTTGTATTATAACAGTATTTGTCATTTTAGCTCATATCATATATATCTCTAATGAAGAAGGGAAACGAAAAAGGAATTGAATGGGAATGCATGACTGCAGTTTCATCTTTGGCACTTGACCTTCAAGAACAAAGGAAAGAAATTTTCATCTTTAACTGATGCACTGATGCCTGTGAATTAATGAAGCTCCTTGGTTCCTTGTGATATGTTAACTGTAGTGGCATCTTTCATTTTGATATAGTTAGTCCAATTGTTCTTTGATTGCTGTAGTTCATCAAAGTCATTTGATTCGGAGAAAATATTCTCTTTTGAAATTCTGGTTGAAGGGCATACAACAATGTTTTGCCCACATCGGGTGGCAACGGAATTTGGTGTCGTGCCAGCACCACGTAAAAACACACAAAATCCTTTGGAATATTTTTTCCAGCGCCAGCTTCAACCCCGCATTCATCCTGTAAGCTTTCTCTTACTTTGCTTGAAAAACGATAGTTGTTAGGTTGGAAATATAGTACGAACACTGAACACATAAATAGGCCTGTTACCTATATATCATACTTAATAGTTGTATGTCATGTGACTGAAATTTTCAGAGGATCACTATCACCAACTAGTCTTAGACACTCTTTTTGTTTGTTCTAGACAACATCCTGTTCTTATTATTTGATGAGTGTGAAATTTATATTTACACGTATGTTACAGATCAAGCCAGCATTTGTGATCCCAGATCAAGTGCATTGTGCTGTTGTTAGATATCACAGTAGACGAGTTACATGCTTGGAGTTCCACCCTACTAACAGCAATATTCTTTTATCTGGTGATAAGGTACATGTTTGCATTTTCTTCTATTCATATGCCAAGTAGTTGCTGTCTGCAACGGAATATGTGTTTGCTGATGGTATTCATCTTGTTTTGTGTTAAAGAAAGGACAACTTGGAGTCTGGGATTTTGTGAAAGTACATGAGAAGACAGTTTATGGAAATATACATGGTTGCATACTTAATAATATGAAGTGAGCACCTACTTGTTTGGTTCCTCATAATCATATACATGTGTTGCATATGTTTCTCTTTCACACTTTCCTGAATGAAATAAATGGATGCTCTATAGGTTCAGTCCAGCAAATGATGGATCAGTATATGGTGCATCTTCAGATGGAACAGTTAGTTGCACTGATCTAGAGACTGGAATTTCATTGTCATTGATGAACCTTAATCCTAATGGGTGGCAGGTGATTTTTCTAAAGCAAAAACCTTTTTGAAGGTTTATTATATAGTTATTTCTATATCTGGGCTAGCGTTCTGCATGATATTTTGGGGTTGATGTCTGATTCTCTCAGTTATGCTTTACACCAAGTCATGAATCTTTAATATGCCATATTGTTTTCTTCTCATTACATAAACTTTGAAGATTAGTCTAATAGTGCACTAAGTGCTCATATCATTTGATTAGTATAGAGCTATCATAACACATTGGATCGGATCTGTTCTCTGAAGAGACATAAATGGACATCCTCTGTTTGCTTTAGCGATTTCTTATGCATGTGAAGTTTCTTACTGTGTTTAATTATCAACATCTTTTATCTTTTACCATATTTTTTGAATCTTTGATACAAATGCTTACTGATTTTTCTCAAGAACTAGGTAAGTGACAGCTCAACACAATGGAATTTTAACTGTTTAATTTGCATGTAATCTTGAATTTTTATTTTTATTTTTATTTTTTCCGGTTCCTTGGGACAATATATAGGGGAGTGTGAAGGATAACTTAGTGCATGCATGTATTACATTAATTAGTTGACCCTGTAAAATGAACCCATGCAAATCCAAATACAAACCATGTTTTGTTTTCCCGTAGGGACCAAGCACTTGGAGGATGCTTTATGGGTTGGATGTAAATCCAGAAAGAAGTGTTGTTCTCATTGCAGATAATTTCGGATACCTCTATATGTATGTATGCTTTGAGTTTGACTCTGATGCAAAAGCTTATTGGGAATCTGTGATATTACTTACCTACATTGAATGGGCTAATTTACATTACTTTCTGCAGGATTGACATGCGAAGCAATGAAGTAATTGGTGAACCACTTTTGATTCACAAGAAGGGTAGTAAAGTTGTTGGTCTGCACTGCAATCCTTTTCAACCCGATATACTGTTGAGTTGTGGAAATGATCACTTTGTAAGTTCCATTACTTCTTACTCATTCTGTATGACATTTACTATTGTTTGTTAGCTAATTTGACTCTTTTCTCTTCTATCCTCTGCTAATGATGTTAAAAAAGTAAGATAAAGAGGCAAAATCCTTGTTGGAGAGTGGTTACTTATCACTTTGTTTCTGTTATTAAATTTTGGTTATTGACTCTCTAGTTATGGCAAAAAAGATCTAATGACTTGGCATCGTAGGCACGTATTTGGGACATGCGTCAGTTGAAAGCTGGATCTTCTCTTTGCAGCCTTCCACACAAGCGTGTTGTTAACTCCGCATATTTTTCCCCACAAAGTGGTAGCAAAATACTTACTACTTCACAGGATAATCGAATCCGTGTGTGGGATTCAATATTTGGGAACCTTGATACTCCAAGCAGGGAAATTGTTCACAGTCATGATTTCAATCGACATCTTACTGCTTTCCGAGCAGAGTGGGACCCAAAAGTAAGCGATTAACATTGCAATTTAACAAATATTATATTTTATTCATGTCCATATGGACATGGACAAGTTAAACAACTAGTCTGACTGTAGAGTGTACGCTATGCAGGATCCTTCAGAGTCCCTTGTTGTCGTTGGCCGTTACATAAGTGAAAACTATAATGGAACTGCCTTGCATCCTATTGATTTTATAGATATCACCACAGGCCAGTTAGTTGCTGAAGTGATGGATCCTAACATAACAACTATCAGTCCCGTGAATAAGTTGCATCCACGTGATGATATTCTAGCATCGGGTAGTTCAAGGTCTGAATAAAATAATATCTTTAACACTTCATACGTCATCCAATCTAAATTTGTTGCTTTAACGCTGTTATACCTAATTTCTGTTGGAATCGAACTACCATTATATTTAGGATATCGATCCCTGTAATTTTTGCTTGATAGTTGATGCTATATGAAATTGCGGGTGTATTAGTCTCTAATCATTTGTGTATCAGGTCTCTTTTCATTTGGAGGCCTACGGGGGAATCTGAGCCTGGACAGCAAAGAGCGGAGGAGAAAATTGTAGTTTGTGGAAAAGCTGCTGATGCAAAGCGGAAGAAATTTGGTGCTGACAGTGATGATGAATCTGATGGCGACATGTTCCCCAGCAATGGTAAGAACATTAAGAACAAGAAAGTTGCTTTAAAATCTACTAAATACAGTATCAAGAAGAAGCGGTGATCTTCAGCACCAATGAATGATCTCCCGAAATGCAAACTAGCATTAACTTGTGCAGTTATCTGTATAGTTTTCTTATCCTCCTGGATATTTTCCTTTTTGTACGGTGGGTCACCTTGATCATCTTTTGCTTAGCTGTAGACTTTTGTAGTATGCAAGCTGACCCATACTGATCAGTGATGGCTAATTTAATACTGATTTTGGATTAATGATTTGGGAGATGATCAGATGAATGATGTTTTTGGTAATTTAGTGACTAGAACAAAGATACAGCCATGGAGGTGGCTACCATGGGATTAGTTTTTCTTCTCTCATGATAGCGATCCAGTATGTTATTGAATCCAGTGTGTTGTATCTTGTGGTGAAACCGAGGCGATCGGCTTTTTCTCGAGTTCCCAGCATTTTAACGGGGCATCTGAACAGAGCATCCAGGAATCCCCAATTAGCCAAATCGTCCATCTCCGTTTCCACCAGTCCTTCCTCTCTCACAATGTCTTTCCACACTTGGCCTTGCTCCGCCATGGCCCTGGAAAACGTGAAATCCGGCGAGAAGGGGTTTTCCGGCACTGTTACTCCCAATTCCAGTCCTATAGCCGGCCATATCTCCTTCCACGTGAAGCTTGAGCCGTTGATTGCGTTCAACGCCTGGCCGGCGGTGGAATATATTGTGTCGTTGCTGGCTGCCCAGATGTGTTGCCCCGCCACTAGCCGGGCGTCCGATCCGTCCAGCCCCATCTCCTCCCAGCATTGCTTTTCTCCCCCAAACACAAAAGGGAGATTCAGGCGTTTACAGATGCTTCCGTACACGCAGAGACTCCCCATGAAGTTGTACAGCGTGCTGTGGGAGCTCCCCATGATTAAACCGGGACGGTGAATCGACCAGGCCACCTTCCCCGCCAATCTCTCCTTGAGCAAATCCTCCAGGACATAGTAAAAGTTGTGCCCCGTCTCCACCCTAGGGCAACACTCGTCGTACAACCGCATTCCTTGATCTCTCTCCTCCGCCGCCGTCAGCGAAATGTAATGCTTCGTCCCCGTCTGGAGAGAAACGTGCTTCAGCGCCGCCGATCGGGGGATCACGACGTCAAGTGCATTCGCCATCATCTCCCTGTTCTGCTCGTAACATTCCGGGCTGTCCAGAGGGAAACCGCTCGCCCAGGTCACCCAAAACACATGACTCACATCTTCCAGTAGACACAGCTTCTGCCTGCTCTCCTCAGCGTCGAGAAGATCACACGAGATAAAATGGAAATTAGGATGTTGAATGGGGATCTTCCCAGGCCTCCGAGCAACACCGTACACCTTCCATGCAGATCTCATCAGAAGCTGCCTGGCAATCTCCTTCCCAACCAGCCCCGTCACTCCAAAGATCACCGCAACATTTCTACAGGTCAGATTTTCTTCAAATATAAACTCAGATTCTTTCACAGCCATAGTTTTGTAGCTTGGCTCTATGCATATCCCCATTCTCCCCTCCCCCTTATTAACACCAAATTAAAGTTTATACTCTCTGATTGATCTTAATGCTACCTGCCTATCTTCTAAACCTCCTTTAAGTAAGGTTTAGAATTAGAGACCTAATGACCTAGCTACCCTGTAATCTCCCTGTTTCTGGGAAACACTTCTAGAATGAGTAGAAACTTGGGCATTAAGTCTAGCTTAAATAATGGATAGGTGAGAACGAACAAAATCGATACTGTATCACGTTACTGATTATTAATTACACAAAATATTCTGAGGCTGATGAATGTGTATATCGTGGATGGGGCATTTGGTAAGGGAATAATAAGTTAGATCCCACTTGGAGATAGGCAACCAAATGTGCCTCGTGATTGGGTAGAATGAGGGAGCAGATTGCGACAACCAGCCGTTACCTTGTTGGCATCTGTGTTACAAGGAAGTATAGAGCAGTGGTTTTTCTTGAATTGTTTAATGTTGGGTCAACACAACTGTTTCTGTGACCTCAAGTTTAGGGGGATCGGAGTAGTATATAATATATATGGAACAATATCTTATACTATATAGGCCATGATCATAGGGACAGGCTGACACCCACGTTTGCAAAGCCTTTTGTTTTTTTCTTAGCTTCCTGCTGGTTTACCTTTGAATGCTGTGCATTTGTGCAGTGTGTTCAATTCTCGGAATTCAATGTGTTTGCACTAAGATTGAGTTCAGATGCATATCAAAGTGAAAAGTTAATACTTTATAGATTATAATTTGGATATATAAGTGGTGGTTTCTCGACCTAAGTAATCAATCAGTCGTTATACCGTGGACCATGCACCATGGCTGATACTGCAGTTGTGTTGAACGGATACTGCAGTTATGTTGAACTGATACTGCAGTTCCCTTTCAACACTGCAGTATCAGTTTAACATAACTGCAGTATACCAGTATCAGTTCAACACAACTGCAGTATGCCAGTATTTAACACAACTGCACTATCAACCAAGACCATGGTCCACAGTATAATTTGCGGTAGTCAATGGATGACCAACACAATCGGTAGGTTGTTTACGGTTCATTTGCTGCTAGTATTTTCTGTTGTATTAGTTTTGCACCACAAATTATATTATCAGATTGCATGCCATATTACACCCGGATTAACCAAATGAATCACTACTAGAATTTTGTGAATTTTCATTCAACCTTTTTGTTCATTTTTACGATGGACAGAAATTCTAACTAACTACACCGTAGTTAGACATTGTTTTTCTTTGGAAATCATCAAATTTTCATCCATTTTCGGGTGGATGAAAATATTTTAAGTTATTTATTTTTAATGAAGAGGCTGATCTAGCTTATTTGCGAACCACTTGAACATAATACTTTATTTCAAGGGCAGTTGAAGAAGAATATTTTTTTCTACTCCAACAAGTTATTGACAATAATTAAGTAATTAAATAGTTTAAGAGAGTCATCTCTGGCAGTATACTTAAAGGCGCCAGATTGTTTCCTTGATTCTTAATTAATCTGAACCACTTGATTCATGTGGGTTGTGCAATCTTACCATTCAAGTGAATTATTTAATTATTTTGCTCACCTTTAGTTGAATCATTATATATATCCATATTGTAATATGAATCACTGACATACATGTTTATTTTTAGTATATTATAATTTCATTTTTTTTTAAAGCTCGAATGTGTTTAAGCCTATAGTGAATTTCACATTCTTATTTTAACTTAGCTAGCAAAGAACCCACAATGATGTAAATCAGGCTAGGTTATCCATAGTTGATCGATTCAAACTAAAAGGATCAATAAACAGCTCCCATGAAGAGTCAAATTTAGAACTTTATGATTTAAATTGCAAAAAAAAAAAAAAAAAAAAAAAAAAAAAAGAACTTTATGATTTCCAAACTAATGATCTGACCAAGATAGTTCCCATACTGTAAATTTATTTTTAGTATATTACAATTCGTTTTTTTAGTATATTACAATTCATTATTAAAAATGAAATATACAGTATATTACAAATGAATATTTATCTTCTTTTTTTTTTTTTTCAATTCTCACAACACAAAACAAAAAACAAAAAAAAAAAAAAAACAAAAAAAAAAAAAGAAGAATATTTATCTTTTATTCTCCTTCCAAAATGAGCAATGGCCCACACTATAACTTTCCATTTTAGTTTATATTGCTTATTAATTGTACCGTGATCGGGCCAAGATTTTTGAGTTGGGAAGTTTATTATAATAAATTATATTTAAGCGTTACTGACGAACCCACGAGGCCAATTGCCTTCAGCATCGTGGCATGGTTGCGCAAGTTTGAACTACAATAATTTGCATATAACAGTATAATATACTTAATTTCTGAGAAATATATGACTCAAAATTGCAAGATGGCCAATCAGTACGTATGTGTGCAAGCTAGCAACTAGCAAGCATAGCGTGGTGCATGCTTGTATTATTATCATTATTATTTTATGAAAATCCAGATGGATTATATGAATTTACGAATAATATTTTTTTAAAAAAAATCTACATAAGAAATAAGATGGTTACAACTTCTTAAATTTATGTCCGAATATATAGTATAGCATATTATTATATATGTTGTCATGTTGGGACAATATCAACTACTTAACGCATCGCTATGTAGTTTAAATGAATTTTCAAGAGAAAATTGTCATTTTGGTCCAATGACTATTGTAGTAATGTTAATTGCTATCCGCGACTTTCTAAAATGTTAATTGCGTACCTTGACTATGCATTTTTTCTCAATTTTGGTCACGCCGGTCAAATTGCCGGCCAAAAGTGACCGGAAACAATTAAACCTCATTTAATCCTGAATTGAAAGGGGCAAAAGCGTCATTTGGTCTGAATTGGGAAAGTGAGACTTGACCAAAGTCAATTTCCTCCTCTCCGCCGCTCCTTTCTCTCCGCTGAGCCCATTTCCGATCAGCCGTAAAGGAAGTGCGTGAACTTGCAAAGATGATAATAATGATTGGTTTGAAGTGGAAGAATGTGATGATTTTGACTCCCTATTTGATGGAGCTAAAAAGATCGAACAGCATATTGAAAATCAAAATCAAATGCCTTCCCCAAATCCTCAAGTTTCTAAGCCCAAACCTCACCAGATTCCATTTTCTTCTACGAGATCTTAAAAACTTGTAAAAAATCTAAGTTTTAGTTTGTTTCTTCATTGTTAGATTTGTAAGCTTATCCATTCTCCTTGAGTTGTTTCATTTTCATTCTTTCTTCCATCGGAACTCCGGCGAGCGTACGTGCGGCGAACGTAAATATGGAGAGCTTCAACCTTCAACCTTCTTCGATGCAAGTCAACATTAAACAATTCAAAGACCAAGTCATAATAAAAGGAAAATACTATTTTGCCCCTTTCAATTTAGGATAAAATGATGTTTAATTTTTTCCGGTCACATTTCGCCGGCAATTTGGCCGGCGTGACCAAAATTGAGAAAAAATGCATAGTCAAGGTACGCAATTAACATTTTAGAAAGTCGCGGATAGCAATTAACACTACTACAATAGTCGTTGGACCAAAATGGCAATTTTCTCGAATTTTCAATCAAAATGTAAACATAATTAAAATTCTAAATAAATTATTGAAAGACTGGTCAAAATACTTGTTTTGAACTTAGGTGAATACGTGCGTGTGTTAAATTTAGCATATAGGAAACCTTACTGCTCGAAGGTAAATTGCAGGATATGTCTCAATTGGCCAGCCTATATACCCTCAAGGCCTCAAATGTTTGTATACAAGCCCACAACAAGACTATTTTTTTTTTTTTTTGTGTCTTTCAAATCTTACACTATGCGGTTACTAGTAAAACAAAACTTATGAACTTATTTTGAGTTAATTGACTAGTGAGTTGTGCTCTAATAGCATGGAGTG
Organism: Ipomoea trifida; assembly: GCA_003576665.1. Taxonomy (NCBI): domain Eukaryota; kingdom Viridiplantae; phylum Streptophyta; class Magnoliopsida; order Solanales; family Convolvulaceae; genus Ipomoea; species Ipomoea trifida. Next base: position 28,657,992 of record CP025647.1, on the reverse strand, counting down.
TGTGTATATATACACACACATACATGTAGGTTTGTATGCATGCACGCGTGCAGGGATGGGGAATGGTGTGTGTACATGCATATATCTTAGCTAATTATTTTATGATATCATATTGCCTAATTAATATTAAAGTTTGTTAAAGTTACTTTGAAAAGTTGTATTTTGAGGAGATAGATAAACATGCATTCCTGTTGGCTTTAGGATTGCTTGGTCAAAGAAATAGATTATAGGTTTAGTCGTTTAGATGAGCACCTTTTGAATATCAATAACAATAATTGAAGCATTTAAATAAATTATCCCAATAAAAATAATTAAAAGCATCATAGCTTTAATTAATACAATCCAAATGGTAGCTCAAGTGACAAAGAAACTTCTTTGTGGGGAAGAATTCTGAGATAACATTGGTTCGATTTTACAATTTTCCTTGGACCAGCTCATGTGCCTCTTGGAGCGAGCGGGATCATAGATTTACACAAAAAAAAAAAAAAAAAAAAAAAAACTACCTTAATTAATGCCAAACAATTCATGTTGAGGCTAAAATTCGTAATTAGATTTTGAACTTCATGTACTATAGAGGTAATAGAATGTGATGATGGTTAATGTCTCAAATGGGAGTCACAGACTTGATTTGTGATAATGTCAAGAATATGAATGTCAATGCAAACAGAAATGGGACCCACAATCTCTGCAAAATCTCATTCCTTGCCGGATAACCTCATTTTTTCTCTCTTTCTCCATTCTCACTCATCCAACTTTTCTTAGATTTTGTGCCAAAACCACTATTGAAAAAGCCTTATGCAAAGGACTCTAGTTTGACGAGTTGGTTTAGGTGTGCCAGTGCAGAGTGGCATGCATGTTTTTTTTTTTTTTTTTTTTTTTTTTTTTTTTTTTTTTTTTTTACTATGAAATCTGTTACAATGTAATATTTGTTCATACATACTTTCTTAACCTACTGAAACACAAAGAGCCAACGTCTCTAGTCAAGGCGCGGGTTAGCCATGGGCCCACGACCTTCCGTTAGAGACGGTTTTACGGTTGGCAATGCTGTTTAGCATTGACGTTGTATACATATTCAATGTGTCATGAGAAAAATCATTAAAAATGATTAACAACATCAAGATAAGTAGATGTAAGAAAATACTTCATTCTATTGTGAGTTGTTAAATCTACAAACATTACTCTAAAATAGCATACGGTAAGAAAAAAAATATTGTCACAACTGAAAATTTAAACTGATAATTAAATTACACATTTATTATTTTCAACATATCACTTCACATGTGTAGACGGGTTACCGGTAATTGAATTATACATTTATTGACTTTGTTTGACATTTATCAATTATCATACTATGTTATCAATTAACTAATATTTAATTTAATTAGTTGATGATATTAGCGATTTCTAAAGAAGTGTTTTGTAAACTTAACAATCAACTTTAGCTAATAACATGTAAACTAACTTTTTGACGACATTAATTTATTTTATAACAATAATTTATTAATTATTAATAATTACAAATAAATACAAATATATTTTAATATTTATTATTTATAAGAATGCAAATAAAAATATAAAACCTTTTTGGAGATCCTCTTATAAGGCCGGGGCCCAATATTCCTCCAAAATCAACAATCCAAAGAGCAGTTCATGAGTTAGTAGGAATAAATAATGGGCCTTACATGCTGCGTAATGTTGGGCCAGGATGCTTGGGGCAATAAAAAAGCCTTCTTAATTTATATGGGCAAATTATGCTATGGACCCGTATCTATGTTCACACATTTAGAATTCTATGTTCACAATTTTAAATCTCAATATACAAAATTACATTACTCAATATTGACAACTTTTGAATTCTATATTCACAATTTTGATATATAAATTCAAAAATCGTGTTATATAGTTGAACATAGAGTTTTGATACTATCAAACATAGAGTTATGAAATTGTTAACATAAAGTTATGAAATTGTGAACATAGAGTTATGAAATTGTGAACATAAAATTATGGAATTGTGAACATCAAGTTATAAAATTGTGAACATGGAGTTATGAAACTGTGAACATGAGGTTATGAAATTATGGACATAGGGTTATGAAATTGTGAACATAGATCTGGGTCCACCTGACCCAAGTCCATGGCATAACAACCCATTTATATGGGAGTAGGTTGAGTATATATAACGTAGAGTAGTAGACGGCAAATTCTGTATGGACCACGATCTAAAACGGTGTCATTTTGATGTTAACATTTGTTTTGACTACGTTTGACTAGATCGTTAATGACATCAAAGAAGCTTTAAGTTCCTTCAACGACTCAGCTTCAAGTTTGTGAAATAGTTTGCCAGTCAAATTTTTTGTAGCATTGATAGGGAAGTTGTTTCTATGTATGGCTGTAAGGAATATTTTATTATTCCATTGATCTTTATTATAAATGTATTAGCTTACAATTAATGAATTAGCTTCTCTATTAAAAAAATTAAAATAAAGCACATTTGCAATTTCGACAACTAGCAACATTTTTTTGGGTCATTTTGTTAATTTTTCTTTCTAATATAAATTTAATTATTATTAATATATATTGGCGAGTGAATTGAAACTATAAAAATGTAAAAAACAGAAAACAATGAATTACAAATATATTAATTAATGCAATAATAGAGTCCACCCAAAACACAATTACAATAATAATTATAAGGGAAATTGCACTTTTTATGATAATTGTAGAATTTGTCACCGAGTGTTGGTCATACTCACTTTTTGTTCCTAAGTTATCGTTGGTGTTATATTTTTCATCATTTTGTGTGCACTTTTTCGTCCATGAATTATACTAAAATTACAAATTTCGTCCATAAAGTTTTATTAGTAAAGAGATAAAAAATATAACACCAATAATAACTTGGGAACGAAAAATGGGTATGACCAGCACTTATGGACGGATACTATGATTACCCTAAATTTTTTTTTTTAAAAGTGTAATTTTTCTTATAAAATCTAATCTACCACTTTCTAAAACCGTTCCCAATAAATTATACCCAATCAATTAAAATAGTTTTAATTGAAGTAATGAACCGTTTTACTTAGTACGTGGTAATTAATTTACCAAACATAATCTAAAATTTCCTTAAAATGTGTAGTACAAAGGTTGTAAATGAATAATTATTCTTCCATATAAAACATCACCCGAATGAATAATTAAGTCCACGAAGCCGACGTCGCATATATATGCCCTCACTTTCCGGAACGGCTTTTACGCTATTCGGAAAGTCAGCCCCAATGCAAATCAAAATTAGTTCAACCACCTCTCTCCACCGCCGCAACCACCACGCGCCACCACCATCACCGCCACCCACGTCGTACCCGGCCGCCCCCCGCTTGACTCCGCCTGGTTTCCGAAACGTTTCGTCCTCTGCCTATAAACCCCGTTTGAATGGTAAAAGCTCCTTTCTCGTTATATTCGTAAATCCGTTAGTTGTGTTATCCGAATTAGGGGTTTTGTAGACTCTATCTTCTCGATCAGTCAAATTTACTCTGAGATCGCTTGGCTTGTTACTCGTGTAAGATAAGTTATTAGGGTTTCGTCATCGTCTGGTAGATATTTAGGGAGTTCGTATGATTTTAGTGTAATGAAGCAACAGAAGAGGAAGAAGAGATCGAAAGCGACGAAAAGCGGTGGGGCTGGTAAAGGTGCTGACGTTTCGGCTGAGGATGGGGATAAGAAAGATGAGCGGAAGGTTCTAGAGACTTTATTGGAAGCTTCTATTTCTGTTCAAGCGGACTCCGCTTATAAGGAAGCTAATGTGAATAAGGATGCTGAGATCGTTGGAAATCTGGCGGAGAGTGCGGAGGAGCGGAGCACAACCTCATCCTGTTGGAATGTAGGTTCGAGCTCTTGTACGAGTACTTCTGAGGTGTCTGTAGAGGATCAATGTTTTCAGAATGGTGTGAGGCAGAAGAGTAAGATGAAAAAGGTTGTTGCTTCTGCTGGGACGGTGTCATCCTTGTTGGGCAAAGACTACATGATGTCGGTTCCTAAGAAGAGTTCATCCAGATTGAAGGGTTGTTCTAATGGTGAATTTTTCAGTAAGGAAGATGCAGAGCAATTCTTATGCTCAATGCTTGGAGAAGAGTGCCAGTTGAGCTTAGCTGTAGTTAGGGACGTGTTCTGTAAGTTTTGAATTTTCCCTTTTTCCTTTGAAACTCATCCTTGTATGTCATCCTAAGCCATATGGATAGGAATTTCAGTTATAGGAATGAAATTGTTTTGTGACTTTGAATTGTCTTCAAATTTTGACAGGTCAGTGTGGATATGATATAGATAAGGTAAAGGTTTCTATTTGAGTTTTACTCTAGTTTATTTTTCCTTTTTTCAAAGTTCTTAACTTCTTATTGATCCTTATCTGACCCTTGTATTCTGTCCACAAGTTCGTCTTTTAATGGTTGCGTTACTTTCCAGGCTCTAAATATATTGCTTGAACTGTCAGCATCCTCAAGTGAGCAACCAAAAGACAATAGAGTAGATGCCCCATTGCATACTGAATTAAATGACAATGTAAGTTTCATTCTGGTATCTTGTTTCTCATCGCTTTCTTTAGTGAGTATTTGTTCCTGTTCTGATAATTAGTTCCTTTAGGTCATTTCTGCAACTTCATGTTTTCTGTGCATTTTAATATTCTGAATATTGGATATCTCTGTCTTGTATCTATATCTATGGATGCTCATCTAATTACTTAATGATTTTTTTTACCAAGTATCTACTTATTTGTCTTTTGTTGTTGGACCCTTTCATAAGCAATCCTATTTTTGTGATATCTTCAATTGAAAGGTTACTTATCCAACTTGGAGGTTTAAGCAGTTATGATTTATATATGTGTGTGCATGCATGTGTATCTCCTAATTTAATAGGCAGGTATGCTGTATGCCTTGCATATGCAAGTCTTCCTAAAATTTCGTATTTGGAATAATCAAAGAAAGCCTCCCTACTATTACAATATGTAGATCATCATATTGCCTGGTGTTATTCTTGCAGTTCGCTGACAAGGCTTATGATTCTTCTTCTCTTTCATCTGAAAGTGATTTTCAAGACAGTATATGGAATACAGGAAACTCTTACAGGTAACTAGTGTAATTTATCACACTGCTATTTTTTATTTGCTACAATCATCATGCTATGAAAAATAAAAACAATATGGTTATAGGCCTTAAGTTTAATTTAAAGGAGGGATTTTCCATTAGATTGATTGCCAACTATTGACATTGATATTTACTTAATTGTTGACAAAGGTGTCTGAAGTACTATGCAGTAATTTGGGGTAAATGGGGATAAAGAGAAAGTTTCCTTTATTTACAGAATTACAGCCTGACAATTCCTGCACAAGAACTCAAAAGGGTACTCTATGTTGTAGAAATTTATTTTGTAGGGCATATATGAAGGAACTTGACAAAGGGTGTTATGCACTTATGCATACCACTTATGAACCAAATTATGTATGTTTTCCTACAAAATATGCTGTGCATACCCCTAAGATCTATATTTGCAAAGGGTGTTATCTCTCAGTTTTTGTAACAATTACATTGCTCTTTTAGCTGTGTGATGAAGCTGAAATTTATTTGCAAGGGTATAAAGTAATGACAAGGTATAAGGTCTAACATGGTACTAACTACTAAAGTAGAATAGAACCAGAAGTAGTTATTTAGAATTCTGCTTTTTTACTGTCACCTGTTCTAGCGCATCTAATAATAGAATGCCATTTCTTTGGTTATTTGGTCTTTCCATCTTTCCTAGTGGGAGTTAATGGTAGCGCATGTTATTTTATCATTATTTCAGGAATCAGCTTAAATTTAATGCTGGTATTGATGAGCATTCTTCACCAACACCAAAAATTTCAGAGTCACAACTCACAGAGGATGTTTTGAAATCTTTGTTTAATATGCCTACCCCCAAGAGTGCTGAACATGAACCAAATACTATGAACTGGAGGAATGTAGTAACTAAAATTGCATCCTTCAGACCAAAACCTGAGTCTTCCCCTGGCAAGAGTGTAGCAGCAGATCTTTATGACCCTGGTATATACATCTCAAAGTATATTATGGTTTTATTGGGTGCATTTACAATGTATGAATATGAGCTTTCTGAAGGGTCTAGTGGCTCAATACTGTTCTGGAAGGCTTTGGTAAAGCTATTAAAGAGCTTTTGTCCCTGAGCCCCACCAGAGCAGATATATGGAGGGGAGGGAAAAAAAGGCAGGCGGGGGTTGGGGGTGGGGAGGTGTTGGGTTGACTGAAAATGTTGGTAAAGGGATCCGGAGCTAAATGATGTCTGATAGGAGTTTGAAGAGCTGTGTTGTTATGGATGGCAATTCTTGCTCATTTAGCATTGAATTTGCTTTGTTGAACATATTTAAGGGGATTGTATGGAGTTTGCTCCTTTTTTTTTTTTTCCTCTCTCTCATCTCTCCAGCTGTCTCTTTCTGGATTCCCCAATGTATAACCACTTCCAATAAATGTGTGCATTTGCACAATCTTTGGGCCTATCCATAAGATTTAACTGCTTTCTGTTATGCTTCTTTCCAATTGTAGCTAAGGGAGATGACTACGAGGTATTCAGACAAGCTTCAAAGCGTCATTGGGAATCTATGAAATTCTACTATCAGAAGGTATTGTATTTGTTTGGCCTTTGGATGACAAGCCCATACATAGTTTCTTGAGAATGCATGTACTACTGCAGGCTGCATCAGCTTTTACCAATGGCGAAAGGGGGTATGCTGCTTATCTCTCTGAACAGGTATATCCTATGATATTGGGGGTCTGATGTTACAAGTTTGTATGTGATTTATCGACCTTTTCTGTTATCCATTTATTTTCACAAATTATTGACCTTCATTAAGAACTGTCAGACTATCCCATTGGTTTAGAAGAATTTCTACTTCTTTGTGGTAACTATCTGATTACTATTTACTAGGTAATGCCTTTCACTTGCTCTGAAGTGTTTGATCAGGTCTAATGTACACCAGAATCTTACTTATGGTTTTGAGTCAGTGTAGCTAACTGGAGCATCAATGCCTTGCAAACCTTTTGCATTGATGTACAAATTACTCATTTGTGTTTTATGTGTACCTTTACAATCTAAGGAGAGGGGAGTTGAACTCCCCACACTTGTCAAGAGCTTCTCCTTGGCCAAATGATCCTTGGGTCAACTAAATGGTTGTAGTGAGGTTTGAAACTTTAGAATTAACAAGCAGTCAGACTAATATATACTGAGGTTGTCTCAGTTTTAATCTGTTATACTTGCGTGCATTGCTTTACTGTTTGTTGACCAGCATATTCCCTTTCATGGAGCCTGTCACAGGGTAGCTCACAAAACAGAAAGGCTCAAGAAGCTGACAAAAAAGCCAGCCTGGATATATTTGATGCTAGGTGGACAATTATGCAATTAAAATAGGGAGAATTGTTTCCTCTTGCTCTTCTTCGAATTTAGTATCTGGTTTTCCTATTGAATAGCTATATATTTGATTGCAGAAACAAGAGCATAGAAAACGTGATTACTATTGACTTGCATGGACAGCATGTCAAACAAGCAATGAAGTTTTTGAAACTGCACCTTCTATTTGGGGCATATGTACGCTGTAAGCAACTTTGCATTATGTATAGTGTGTTTTAAGTTGGTCATTATCTATAGTGTGCTCTATATAATTATATCACTTCTAAATTGGTCGAAGTATACAGCAAATTCATACATTGCTTTTTGTTTTTGCTCCAGCTGTGCGATCATTTAGGGTTATCACTGGATGTGGGAGCCATGGTGTTGGGAAGTCTAAGCTGAAAACCTCGGTATGAAATATATCCCTTTTCCTAATTTCCTTTTCGTATGTGTGGCAACAGAAGTTAGGTGTGACTTGTGAGTTCCAGAAAAAAAAAAGAGTGCTTGCTTTTAATGCAAGTTTTTTTCGTTAAAATGAGCTGGAATCCCATACCTATGTCTGAAATAGATTGTTTTATTTGCATGTATTTATATATATAATTGGGATGTGAAATAAATCAGCTCTTCCTGTAAATTAACTTCTCCAAGGAACACTTCTCAAAAAAAAAAAAAAAACTTCTCCAAGGAACACAAATAAAGTGAATTATTATTGGATACTAATATTCAGTTAATTAACTAAAACGGTATAGTCCCCTCTCTTTGCATTTCCGCTTCGTTGAATGATGAGTATGATCTGTTGTCCATCTAGGTCCCAGTGACCAATTGTAGTGGTTGCTCTCAAATCTGCCCTTCACTCCAATTGAAATTTCGTGTCAATTCCCTTCATTTTCAGTCTGCTGACGTTTGTTATAGTTGGGGGAAATTGAGATGCTCTTATATGCAAAAATGTATGCTCTTATTTCATTTGCTTGAAATTGCTACTGCATGCAGGTAATCAATCTATTGGATAAAGAAGGTATTGAGTGGAGAGAGGAAAACAGGGGAGCATTGCTCATCAAGCTTCATGGGCAAACAAATTTCAGCTTCATAGATTCTGACAGCGATAGCGAAACCATTTAGGTTTCTCATCAGGGGCAGCTAATATAATATATATTAGTTCCTGACTTGTGTATGATTTATAGTTAGCATCTCTAGATTGTAACCCTTGTTTGTAATCTAGATGCTTGAGTTATGATTATATTCTGCCCTATGTACAGCTGCTTGACATAGGTTCCCCTGGGAAGCAGAGCAACTAACTCTTGACTTCTTCCCGGTAAAGAGGTATTTTGTAATGCTCGTGCCTTATGTTGTATCTTATCTTAGGCCGACCACATTAAAAACACAGATTGATGTTTTACTTCATTTGACTTTTGTTCATGCAATAATGCAATATGAGCTTTTGTGGACTGTGCTGGTTTTTGCAGTTTAATTAGTATGAATGAATATGTTTGCTATCAATGACTCGTGGTTTGAGGTGATGGTACAACAAGAGTAAGTTTTTTCCATGAATGAATATGTTTGCAGTTTAATTAGTATGAATGAATATGTTCACTGCCACTGGGACTCGAATCTATCCCTTTTATATGGAAGAAATATGGAAGAGGGTTGGGTGTCATTAGATCACAAGATATAAGAATCTTTTTCAACCAAATAGAGCAGAAAGAGCTAATATCACCTCCACTGAGACTCGAATTTACCTACCTCATTTCATGTGGGGTGCATCCGAGTGCCACTAGACCACAAGGTCTTTGGCCAGGTCTTAAAATCGAAAGTGAAAAAAGTCAAAACAAAGATTGGGAGAGTTTAGACGTAATTTAGTTTGGCCCAATATCATTGTTCTTTTGGATCCATTAAGATATTTAAATAAATCATAGTTTTGCTTGGATTAACCAACCAACTACGCCTATTTTATCATAATTTCCAGTTTTCAATATCCAAGTTGCGTATTTCATACTCATCAGGCAGTCAGTTTCTTGTTCATGTAACGATCGGTGGAATCAGATAAGTTTGTTTCTAATTTTTGCGAATTTGTTCCTAATGCTCGAGAGGTAATCAAATGGAAACCATAAAGCTATGTGTATGACAGGAGTGGACTGGAGCATGGAGGACATCACTTCAAAGGCCATACAGGAACACGTCGGGGAGAAGGACGGCAAAGAAGAGGAGTATGACGCAGAGGCTTGGGAGATGCTTAGTAAGTGTTTCCGAGAGGTCCAGACGGTTCTGGATCAGAACCGAGCTCTGATTCAACAGGTGAACGAGAATCAACAGTCGAAGCTTCCAGATAACCTCGCGAAGAACGCGGCTCTGATTCGCGAGATCAACCGAAATATCTCCACAGTTGTTGGACTCTACTCCGATCTCTCCGTGAATTTCGCCGGCCTCGTTCACCATCGCAGGGCGCTCTCCGCCGCGGCGACGGCGATGATCAACAGAACCAAAAATACTACTACCAATGATCAGGTGAATAGTGCGGATTCCGATTGGTCAAAATTCAGTAATCTTCGATGACTCTTAAAACTTCTATTCAATTTGCTAAGCTTTAATTTAATGCTTACGAATCCCATATTGCTCATTTGGCGGTCCTGATTCCTAAATGAGTTGTGAGTTGTGACGAAAATTTATGAACGCAATGCTTAATACTGTTTTGTGCTTTATGTTTATGTTGTCTTAAAGGATTGGTTGATTGAAAAGCTGCGGGACTGCCATTTTCCTCACTGACATGATTTTGAGGTATATTCATGCTGTTAATCATTTACTCCCTATAATTGCTATGCTCTGTGTCTCTGTTGTCCGCTTGTCTGCTCCCAAAAAACCCCACTCAAAGGCTCAGACCAACATGATCAATAAAAATCCGATCAAAATATCAAAAAAAAAAAAAGAAGAAAAAGTTATTAGTCATTCAATCAGTAAAAAGAGCTTTGCTCGTGCAGCTTAGTTGGTTCCTGAGAAATGAATTGCAGGCAAGAACATAGAATCAAGTCTTGACAATTCTAGTATAGAAGGGGCTCTCTCATTATGAGAGTTTCATCCAATGTGATGGCTCTTTGTGATCATTAAACACTAATTTTCTTATTTAATGAGTCAATTGAGTCACCGTAATTTACATATTAACTATCTTATTAAACCAGATCATTTTGTGGGTAAGTATAGAGAGCTTCCAAACAGAAAAAAGTTAAGGTATCATTGGAAATTTAAGAACTGTTGGCACAATACTTTAATTGCAAAAGATAGCCATTTCCTTGCAGCCTGGAAATTGAAATAATACAGTGTATGGCTGAAACAATGGCCACTTGTTGATTTTCTTCTGTGGAGTATGTGTTGATGGCCTAACATGGGGAATTGGTTAGGCGTGCTTATCATGTGGATTCCCATTTCCCATATCTGATTTCAGATCTTTTCCTGCCATTGACTTATGCCGGTGGTAGAGATTTCAATTGTTTTATGTTGAGATATTTTCAGCCATCCAAAAAAAATCTGATTCTTTATGTCTGACTAAGAATATTAAATCAAACAAGGGAAAGAAAGATATGTAAAGACGTGATACCAGATTAATTAATTTACATAGTGAAGTACACCCTTAGGTAAACCTAAGTTTGAATGCTATTATCTTCAAACCTCACTCCATGCCCTGTATAATACAGTGACAAAGATGGTAATCCATAAAGTCACAAACTTGATTTATGACTCTATGTAACACAGTAAGTAAGATTTATCTCTTTTTAAGGTTTTAAGACGTGAGTTGTGATGTGTTCATGATGCGACATTGTTCAAATAAAGATAATAAATTAATCAGTAATTATAACATTCATCATAATTAATTGTTAACCATATAAGGTTGGACGAAGAATACAGTTAAAAAACCACACAAACTACAATAAATAAATTTATAATAATGTACTCCATAATAATTTATATATTAGAGGCTTGTAGACTAGTTGGTCCAGTTCAAACACATCATTCTATTATTCGTTTTCAAGACATGAGCAAATAGTTGTTAAGTTTTAGATTCAAACTTATAGTATTTTTATATGCGTGATGCACAAAATTTTTTGTCCAATATTAATACTCAATAGTAAAATATCTTTTTAAAACAATAGTATATATATTTTTAAAAATTTTATAGTAAGAATTCATATTATATTAAAAGTATACTTGCTAATTTGACTAGTTGAGTAACAATTATGGTACCATAATATTATTATGGTAATATTTAATTAAAATCTAATAAAATTAAACTTATTTCTCATAATAGTATGTCTACATAAATTATTACCATTAAAGAATATAAGAAAATATCTTGTGTATGGTAATAATAATGAAAAAAGATAATAGAAGTAATAACGGTAGGTATATTTTTCGACGGTGAAGACCTTGAGTAACACAAAAAAATATATATATAAAACATATTTAACAGAAAAATAGACATAAATCAGTGATATAACTTAGATTGAAATTTATTACGTTTTTATTTTAAATAGTAATTTAATATTAGCAAACTTAGCAACAATAAATTCTTAGCATTTGCTTTTAAGGCCACACACAAATAGAGATACATATATTTTAGGATACGAGGCACATTGTTTTACAATATCGTGTCGTGTTTCGTAGTACGTGGAGTATTGCAGTCTTCAAGTGTCCGAAATAGGCAAGGGGGGAAATGGAGGCGTAGATTGGGCCATCAAAGCTAACCAATAACCGCCAAGAATAGGAAACCGATACCACTTACCAGTGGTCCAGTGCCAAGTTGATCACGATCTATGGGCTCCTCCCCAGTCGTCTTATATGGTCATTATGGTCGAGTAACAGCTTCACAAATTCTAGTACTCCACACACACAACATTGAAAAACATTTAAAAAAGATTTTTGTGTGTATGTGTGTATGGAATTCTTCACCATTTCCCATAAAGAAACAGTTCACCAAATATTCCACGTTACAGTTTGGTCACGCCACGGCTCTTTATTTGTATTGACTATTTTACTTCACTGTTTCCTCGAATTATTATTAGCATCCTAGTTATAGTGTCCACAGTCCGCTAGCTTTTTCGTCTTTTGTTGTTTACTATATTGTCCCACCGTTCAATGATCAACGATTTTAATGTTATTTATGGCAGGAGAAATGCAAATCAAATAAGAAGATTATGATACTTGATTCTACCTTTTTAGTGGCCCCATCTGAACCTCGCCGCCACATCTCTGTCCAGAATAATTAATGTTTTTATACTTTACATTTCTCCCCTAAGTCAAATTAATTCTAAATCTCTAAAATTTATGTCCAAGAGTCAAAAAAAAAAAATTTAGTCGTTAGAACAACTTCTTAGTCGATCTTTATCGTTACTCCTATACATAAGAAATTCATCTCTACACTTTCACCAACTTTGAGAACTCAATCTTTAATATAGAAAGTCCAAAACTCGTGATCGAGTGATCGACCACTAGAATTAGCCCTGTGGGCCAGAAAACAAATTTGAGAAGCTCAAAAAGAGATAATTGAATGAGTGGAGCATGATTCTCGAACTAAAAAACTACTAGTTCAATTTTTGTCAATATTTTTTCTGTTAAAATTATTATGAAAAGTCTTTTTAATGCATTTTACATATTAGGTGTAATTTATAATAATTTATTATAAGTAGTGACTACCTCTAGCAAAAGATATTTTTTTTTAAAAAGGTAGAAAATTATTATTTGGTGTCTTAGTGAATTAAAATAGCAAAAGATATGTTTTCAAAAAAAAAAAAAAAATAGCAAAAGATATTTTTTTAAAAAAAATATATCAAGTTGCACAACTTTTTATATACTATACGTGTCTGTGTGCATTTCAGAAATATTTAAAGGAGGCCCAAAGCCGCAAGTCCTGAACCACTAAAACCTCTGTCTCCTGCACTCTATTTAGCGCGCTTCATTTCTCATCCTTCCCTCAACAAACTCACTCACACACACAAAAAGCGTTAGCCATGTCTGGAAGTGGTGTCGTAACCGTCTATGGAAACGGCGCTATCGCCGAGACGGCCAAGCAATCCCCCTTCTCCGTCAAGGTGGGGCTCGCCCAGATGCTCCGCGGCGGCGTTATCATGGACGTCGTCACCGCCGAGCAGGCGCGCATCGCCGAGGAAGCCGGCGCGTGCGCCGTCATGGCGCTCGAGCGCGTCCCCGCCGACATCCGCGCCCAGGGCGGCGTGGCCCGCATGTCCGACCCGCAGCTGATTAAGGAAATCAAGCAGGCGGTTACGATTCCGGTGATGGCGAAGGCTCGGATTGGGCACTTCGTGGAGGCGCAGATTCTGGAGGCGCTCGGGATTGATTATGTGGACGAGTCGGAGGTTTTAACCCTAGCGGATGAAGAGAATCACATCAATAAGCACAATTTCCGTATCCCTTTTGTGTGCGGGTGCCGGAACCTCGGCGAGGCCCTCCGCCGCATCCGCGAGGGCGCCGCCATGATCCGGACTAAGGGCGAGGCGGGGACCGGCAACGTCATCGAGGCCGTCCGCCACGTCCGCTCCGTCATGGGCGACATCCGCGTCCTCCGCAACATGGACGACGACGAGGTCTTCACATTCGCCAAGAAGATTCAGGCCCCCTATGACCTCGTCATGCAGACCAAGCAGCTGGGAAGGCTCCCCGTCGTCCAATTCGCCGCCGGCGGGGTCGCCACTCCCGCCGACGCCGCCCTAATGATGCAACTCGGCTGCGACGGCGTGTTCGTCGGCTCCGGGATTTTCAAGAGCGGCGACCCTGCCAGGAGGGCCCGGGCAATCGTCCAGGCTGTCACTCACTACAGCGACCCTGAAGTTCTCGCTGAAGTTAGCTGCGGCCTCGGCGAGGCTATGGTAGGGATCAATCTCAATGATGATAAGGTTGAGAGGTACGCAAACCGTTCCGAATAGGAACGGTCTGCAAGAATAATGAATCAATTTAGTTTCTGAATATTTTGATTGAGGTTTGGTGAAAGGAACCTCTGCCTGTGCTTGGCTTACTAGATGTCACTCAGTTTATTGTCAAATCTGTTGGTCTATATACATTTTAGTACTCGGAATATGTTGTAATGGTGACTTTTGGTTTCCATTAAATGATGTTCTTTATCTATATTGGTCTAGTCTCTTGTCATCTTGTCATTGCTTTACTGTTTATAGTACTTTTGTCATGGCTGTGGCATGACATAAATTAGGAATGATATGCCAAATGCAGCAGTAGCGAATCAAGGTAGAACATTTGCAGATTGGCATTGGTGCATTTTGTACCCATGCCCGGAGTTATATCTGGTACAATTCAAAAACATACATAATTGTACCTGGTATAAAAATTCTTTAAAAAGTTCTAAGATTTGATATTTTGATATATGTTGGAACTCACTCTTTGATGAACCAAGTGCATGAAAGCATAAAAAATGAGTATATATATATATCTTGTGTTCTATAGCTTCATATCAAAAGGGTAATAAGTTTTATATTGCCACCTACTGAACTAGTAAGGTAAGCTTGTGCGGGTATTTCTTCGTATGAATGATTGTCTATTAGTTTTGTGATGTATATATGTATGTTATGTAACTGTTGTGGTCTGGTTTAGATTGTAATGTTAGTGGGTGGATGACTGTGTTAGAACATTAGTTACAGGAATGAATCTGATGGGTTGTGTGGTTCTATGGCTTGATTTTGATACCCTGCAGTTTGATGATCATTTATACTAATCTCCGATCAACTGAATCATGCTGTTTTGACATGTGTTTGTGTCTTCTTTCCAGCACAACGCTTTCCACCTTGAATGGTCAAATATGAGCACTGAACTGTTGTGTCGCCTTCTTTCTAGTTTACAAAGAACACATCTAGGATTGTTTTTTTTTTTTTAAGCAAAAAAAGAAGATTAATTAATTAGAACAGTCCAACTCCAAGACACTCGGAATAAACACAGGAGGATTGGAGGAATATCTAGCCACTCCACCTAGCCTAGTAAAGAAACGGCTTTCCTTGTTAAAACATGGGCAACCCGATTCCTTGACTTCATAATTCATATCCTCCATAATCCTACCATAGCTACTTTTCACACTATAACACCCCTTCTCTTCTCTTTTCCATAACAGCTTGTCCTCCACTTGCCCGTGAGAGAGTGGAATGCTTTGAATTAAAACTCTATCTCTATTGTCAAATTAGTTATGAATAATATATATCCATATCCCAACCCCCATTCTCAACATTCAACAGAGTAGAGACCGTGATATTATCAAGCTGGGGTTGATAATTCTCAGAGGTGGTTCATTCTTGGACATTTTGTATTCAGACATTCTATGGTTGCACAAGCATTTCACTGTAGTTTTGTAACCAGAAACCACCTCTGTTCCGTTCCTTGTAGCCTGGTTTCCCCAGCGTTGGGCCTAGGCCCAAATTTATCTCCTTGGACAATTTGTTGAACAATTGTTATACCATGACCATGTTCATATTGTATTGTAAGCCCATATAAAAATTATATACTTTTAGTTAACATATTTTGTACTTGCAGTTTGACAGTTACATGTAGATACATAACATATACATAATATGTACTACAGATGTAGAATCTGAAAGTTATTTTTGAACCAGGATAGATATAATGCAAAGTAGATCCTAATCCATGGTATAATTTGCTTTAGTTGAATGCTCGAACCATAGCAGTGCAATATAGAATTGCATACAAATGATTCAATGTGGTGGACTCTCTTGGAGACTTGGTTCTCTCACTTAATAGACTCTTGAGTTATCATGATTTACTCATTCGTTAATTTGTTGGAAGGTTGAAGCGAGTGAATTTTGTTTTTGTGGGCAAATAGATGAATGCAGACCAAAGAATATAGATTGATTTGTTATTCCAAGTCTAAAACCTTTGACTTTTCACAACAGGGTATTGCGGACATATCATATCATATATTCTGTGAAATAATTTCAATGAAGGCAGGCCAAAGATGATATTGAGTATTGACATTGATTTCTTTGGTAGCTGTGATTCCTGAATGTGGAAGTTATTTGGTAGCTGAAGAAGAAGAAGAAGAAGCAGTTATGAATGTGACAGTGAGTCTGTAACCATTCATAATTTATCAGTGGAGGAGAATGCGTGAAAGTGAGTCTGGACCCAAACTTTCTTGGAACGTTTGGTTTTGATTTTGATTTTGATTTGATGCCCCTTTCTTCATCATCATAAAATTGTCATTAAAACCAAACCTTAAATTCTGGTTGGTTATCTGACAGAAAGGAACGTCTTTAGAGAGATGGCTCGAGAGGAGGAATCAATCTGTGGAAACAGCTAAACAGAGGCAACAAATGACCGACCGGTAATCAGGTATCTGTCGATGCCTTCAACGTTGTCACCACCACCGCAAGTCTCTGTCACACACCACAATCATCTCCCTTTCTAATGCTATAACTACAGCCACCGCCGCTACACGACAAATCTCCGCATCTTCTCCGCTCTCCACGTCGCCGCTGGATCCCCTACTAAGATCACCGCGTTGTAACGCTTTCACCACATTTCCTCTTTCTACGTTGCAGGTAAATCCACGTGCCCCGAGCTTGAGGTGGGAGACAACTTCAGGTCCGTTCATTCTTCTACACGTGCCGCTCACTTACTCGATATATTTACTACTCCGTATAATTGATTACTTTAATTTTAATGAATTTATGCGACAACAGAAAAAAAAGGGTTGTTTATTATTATTTACGGAATTTTTGTTAATATGGTGAGATTATAAAATAGTTAAATTGGTAAATTAATCGAACATAATAGCTCATCAAAACTGATACGTCAATACACTTAGCGCTTATTACTATTTCTAATCGGAGTTATCCGAGACACTTAGCTTATCAATTCCAATTTTTATTGTAGTACTTTTGCAAAGGCTATGAGCTTATTTATATATGATTTAGTAATAAAATTTTATTTATATGACTATTTTTACGTATTATAAATACAAACTTTTATCTCTATCTTTCTTTATTATCGGGTGCAATGATAAATAATTCAAATGAGATACAGTAATAAACATTATATTTTTAGTAATTGGAAAAAAAAATCGAGAAGGATAGGGTGAGCCCGAGCCCGAGCCCACCACAATTGAATTTGTATTGCATTTCACATTTCCATTTGAATGTGCATTTCATTTGGGAAGGAAGGAGGGAAGTACTGGTACCACTTTGGTAGGCCGACTTTTTGACTTTTTTTTTTTTGAATAGAAAAAAATAATTAAATTTTATTTATGGAAAGAATTTCCAACAAATTATTATTATTTATTTCTCTCTCCCGCTTTCCCTCTCATTGATGTGTAGTTAAAGAGAGAGGGAGGGAGAGGAATTGCGTGAACCCATTGTATGCAATTTGGAGTTTAGCTCCCCTTTTTCCTGTGCGGGAAATCTGGGTTTCATATTCTTCCCTTTTCTCTCTGCTCTGCCCAATTTCAGGTATGCTTTTCATGCTTCATTCTTTCGCTCATGTCATTTTTACTCTATGCAAAACACCCTTTGAATTCTGGGCAAGATACGGATAATATTTTGATGCTTATAATAATATATATAATACTTCTTTTTCTTCTAAGTTGTAGTATTGATGAATCATGATATTAATATATCTTTGCGGAATCAAGGCTTTCATGCTTTAAAGACTGTAACTTTATCTCTTTTAAGTCATGATGTTCACTAATTCTTGACTGTAGTTTTTGTTTTCAACTGGTTGCATTGTAACTTGCAAGTGTTATAGGAGGTTATGTAATTTTACAAATTAAGCAAAAGCAATAATCTTTGTTGTGTTTCTTGAAGTTTTATAGCAAAAGTGTATGCTAAGTTTCTCATTTTCAGGTTTTTTTTTTGTAGAGAGATTGATAGGATAGGATGTGTAGTGGCTCTAGGAGGAAAGTTGTTCCTGATGATCTAGCTATGGAAGGTGGAATTCAAGGGCAGGAGATTTTGCTGGAGTTATCAGCGAATGATGATCTTAGAGGGTTTAGAACAGCTGTTGAAGAAGAGGGTCTAGATGTCAACATGTCAGGATTGTGGTATGGGAGAAGAATTGGTTCTAAGAAGATGGGGTATGAGGAGAGGACACCCCTTATGGTTGCTTCTACTTTTGGTAGCAAACAGGTGCTGAATTATATTCTGGAGAGGGGTTGTGCTGAGATTAACCGAGCTTGTGGCTCTGATGGGGCTACTGCTCTCCACTGTGCTGTTGCTGGTGGCTCTGCTGCATCGCTCGATGTTATCAAGCTCTTACTTGGTTATTCGGCTGATGAGAATTCGGTGGACGCCAATGGAAACCGGGCTGCTGACTTGATCCCCTTCTGCAGATTCAGCTCGCGGAAGAAGATGCTGGAGCATGTTCTCAAGGGCGGTGGTGATTTTGATGAAGGATACGGGTTGATTGATGAGGGGACGTTTGAAAAGGTTGAAGAGCAACGGGTAATCTATCCAAATGTCTCGAAAGATGGGAGTGAGAGGAAAGAATACCCTGTTGATCCCTCCCTTCCAGATATAAAGAATGGTATTTATGGGACTGATGACTTCAGAATGTACACATTTAAGGTGAAGCCATGTTCCCGGGCTTACTCTCATGATTGGACCGAGTGCCCCTTTGTTCACCCTGGCGAAAACGCTAGAAGGCGTGACCCAAGGAAGTACCACTATAGTTGCGTGCCTTGCCCAGACTTTCGAAAGGGCACTTGCCAGCGGGGGGATGCTTGTGAATACTCACATGGTATATTTGAGTGCTGGCTTCATCCTGCCCAGTATCGCACACGTATGTGTAAGGATGAATCGCGTTGCAATAGAAGGGTCTGTTTCTTCGCCCACAAACCTGAGGAGCTTCGGCCTTTCTATGCTTCTACAGGCTCAGCTCTGCCTTCCCCGAGATCATACTCTCTCGGGGCTTCATCTTTGGATATTGCCTCAATTAGCCCACTAGCCCTCGGTTCTCCATCAATAATGGTACCTACAACATCAACCTCTCCCGTGACTCCCTCCGGGGCTTCTTCTCCCAGGAGTGGATCACCGAGACCTAATCAGCCTAACATGACAATTCCAACTTTGCAGCTTCATGGTAGTAGATTGAAAACTGCACTTAACGCCAGGGATATGGATTTAGATTTTGGACTACTTGGACTAGATCATCTCAGGCAAGAGCAACTGGTGGATGACATGTCTGCTCTCTCTTCACCATCCAGCTGGAACAAAATTTCAGCCACCACAGCCACTTTTGGTGCTTCATCTGGTGATCGTAGTGGAGAATTCAGTAGGCATGCTGGACTAACGCCCACCAACCTTGACGATCTTTTTGGGGCATTTGATCCCAATGTGTTGTCTCAGCTGCAAGGGCTTTCTCTGGATACTGGAAAATCACAACTGCAATCTCCTAAGGGAATGCAGATTCGGCAGAATATGAGTCAGAGTTTCCTCTCAAGCTTCCCTGCCAGTCCCTCACCATCCCCAGCTAGAACATTGTCATTTAGGATGGATAATCCATCTGATTCAGCATCAGCAGTGTTGAAGAATTCAAGATCTGCTGCATTTGCAAAACGAAGCCACAGTTTTGTTGATCGCAGTGCAGTGAAACACGGTGTGGCATCTTCACCAACCTCTTCTGCAATTGCAATGCCATCAACCCTTTCCGGTTGGGGCTCTCCCGATGGAAAATTAGACTGGGGTATCAAAAAGGAGGAACTCAGTAAGTTTAGGAAATCGGCTTCGTTTGGCATCAGGAACAACAGCGTTGCAATGAATGGCACCTCGCTTTCAACCACTGCTGACGAGCCTAATGCTTTGTGGGTTCAATCTTTAGTAAACGTTGCCCCTCCCATAAATCATGGCCAATTCAGTATGGAAGATCAGCAGTATTGTCTGAACAACAGAGGAGGTTCAGAGATGCATCCAGCATGGGCGGACCAGTTATATATGGACCAGGAGCAGATTGTCGCATAAACATGACATTAACTCTGCAGTCAGAATCTTTCGGGTAATCTTTAACAAGTTCTTTGTCATTTTTTGAATTTTTGCTCAAATTCGCGGATGGATACAGGAAAATAGAACATAGAGAATACAAGAAGTTGGGCAGGTAAAAAAAAAAAAAAATCTTCCCCTTTCAATTATGTTGAAATACCTTATCATCCCTCCTAGTATACAAATTTGTATTCTATTATATATGTACCAGATAATAAAAGTGATCATTGAATGCCATTCTTTTCCCTCGTGACAAACTCCATCTCATGTTACCCATGCTCGAGATTCACTATTGTTATTTGTAAGTGCAAGAAAGAAGTGATCATTATTCATATATGCCTGTATACTAGACTGATAATACAACACGAAAAATCGAGTACATCTGAGTTTGGGTATAGAAATGTGATTGTGATGTTGAGGAATGAAATGTGGAATTGTGGGTACTCCACACCACTAAAGAAAGAGGAATGAAGAAGGTGAGGTAAGGCTTGGCTTGGGTTGTGATACCACTTTGTTGTACTCTGTCTTTTTTTTTTTTTTGTGGCTTTTTGGTAAAGTGGTAATTGCTTTCGGCATATAAAACAGGATGATGATGTATTGATGTTGTTTGTTTGGTTGGAGGTGTATGCACTAAGGTTGGTCAGTAGTTTCAAACTTTGTCTCTTTGATGATGGATGGATGGATCACTTGCTTTGCTTTGGTGGCTAAGAGGAAGCCTTCAAGTTGTTTTCTTTCTTTCTCTCTATTTTAACTGATTTGACAAAAATCAAATTCATGACCTTTAGGCATCAGAGTTATGCTTTACCAACTTAATCACCCTTTTTCGGTGTTGACCTATGTTAGCTTTTATTTCTATTGAAAATTTGAAACGCATTTGTTAATATTCGGATGTTGGTATTGAATATATTGTTTTTTTTTATTTTTTTAATAAGAAAAATTCTTACTTGTGATCTACGAAAGGTTATAGGTTCGAGTTACGGAGTATATCTTAATAAAAAATGTCAATATATCTTAATAAAAAATGTCAACATAATAATGTTGAGTATATACTATAAATAGGGTTAGATTGTACATTTATTTATCCACGACATTTTCTTGGATGACAATTCTTATGAAAACTATTCGAAAGTTGAATTATTCTTCTTTGTCTGTCTGCCGTAGAGTTTAGACTAAACCATATTTATTTATTTATTTATATTTATAGAGTTTATCCTTCACCTGTTTAATTTAAGGAATGGGTGATGGGTCATGAGGTCATCCTTGATTATATTTAATCAAAGGGAAAATGACACTTTTTCTCCCTATGTTATGTGGATATAGCACTTTTTCCCCCTGAGTTATTAAAGTGACAGTTTTTCCCCCTCAGTTATTTTAAAAGTGATAGCTTTTTCCCCTGTAATGTTAAATTGACATTTTTGCCCTTAAAAATAACTATTTCGTTTATTTTTATTCTCTAACCAATTATTACTAATATGTATAGAAGATCATGGTTCGATACGAACCTAATCGAGCACTGTAGCAATTGAACTTAAATAGTATGGACAATTATGGTTACGATTCAGAACCGAAAAAAATAAAATAAAATAATTGTTGAATTTAGACTATTTTTAAATAAGAAATAAAATTATAAAAATAAATAAATCAATAAATAAGTTTTGATTGGCGGTTCAAAATCGAAAATTGAAACCGAACCGTACCGATTTATCAAAATAAGTATTTGATCATTTTCACTATATATGACTGTGGTTCAATTCCGGTTCACGGTTCAACAATTATTTAATTTTATTTTTTCGGTTCTAAATCGTAACCAGAACCGTCCATACTATTTTGGTATGATTGCTATAGTGTTTGGTTAGGTTCGAACCGAATTGTAATTATCCATACATATAAGTGATAATTTGTTGGAGAAGAAAAAAATGAAATAATTATTCTTAAGGATAAAAATGTCAATATAACATTTCAGGGGGAAAAAATGCCACTTTAATAACACAGGGGGAAAAAGTGCTATATGTACACAACACAGGGGGAAAAAGTGTCATTTTCCCTTAATCAAATTATTGTTTAACAAGATAGTCGTTGTCATTAGAACATATCAAATTAAAGTAGAAACTAAAAACAAAGCAACTGAGTAAATGAAACATGATTCTTTAAGTGTTAATTGATCAATGATATTATATGTATAACCAAGTGTAACATATAAAGTTACTAGTTACATATCTTATATTGTTACTATCGATACCGATGCCTATAGACATCAAAGGCCAAAGGGAAATTTGTAAGTATTATTATTATTAATTATTTTTCTAATTGGAACTAAGGTAGAAAATTTATAAAATTAGCATGTGAAATTTGGTTACAAGTTGCACATGGCTTGGATTTGTTTTCAAAATGGGAATGATGCTTTTAAAGATGGGCAAAATGAATAATCATATTCTTTGCACGGATGGAGAAAAATATTCTATGCGATTATGCCATAATTAGTGTAATCAAATCTATTACGGACTATGCCAACCCCCCGCCTTTTTTTTTGGTAAATTTACATGGTCTTTCTCTCCGTCCGTTTAACGGTTCGGGGTACACCCACGTTCGCTCCGAGAGGCACGAGAGCTAGTCCAGGGGGAATCGTCACTTGCGGGAATTGAACCCACTGGGTTTTTTTTTTTTTTTTTTTTTTTTCGATTGTTATACCTAGATTTACATGGTAAGGTGGATCATTTAATATATGTTTATTTTTAATATTAGTATTTTATATGCGCGATATACAAAAATATATGTCTAATATTAATACTAAATGTTAAGATATTTTTAAATAATAGTATATAATTTTTTTTTAAAAAATTATTGTTGTAGAATTCATATTATATTAAATAAAAGTATAGTTAATATTTGAGTAATAATTATGGTATGATTAATATTATTAAATTAAGAATTTTAGATATGATATATTACTAAGTATAATTATGGTAAAATTTAATCAAATCAAACCTATTTCTTATAATAGCATGTCTACATACATTATTACCATTGAAGATTATATACAAAAAGATATTGTGTATGGATGTGCATGGTAATAATCATGGAAAAAGATAGCAGAAGCTATGACGTCAGAGATATTTTTTTTTTTTCAAAAAATTATATAGTACAACTCTTACAGCATAATATATACAAAAATTTAATAGAAAAAATGGACATAAATCAGGATATAACATGGATTAAAAATTATTATATTTTTAGATTTAGATATTATATGTTCATTTTTATTGTACTCTGTGTTTATTTCTTATTTTTTGCAACATTATTACTTTTTTTTGTATTATATAAAAATGAACATATAATAATATATTAAAAATAAATATGTATCAGTCGTCTACATTATAAAGCGGATCATAATATACAATATAATTTGCTATAAGGGTACGGAAATTTATGCTATGGACTCGGGTCCATATTCACAATTTTAGAACTTTATGTTCACAATTTTAGAATTCTATATTCACAATTTTGTTATGTAGATTCAAAAATTTTGTTATAGTGTTAGACATAGAGTTATGAAATTGTGAATATATAATTCTAAAATTGTGAACATGGACCCGGGACCACGGCATAACAACCGGTACCCAACGTGGGCTAAAATTGGTTGAATATGGGACAACTTTGTGGGCTGGGCATCACGGATGAAGCCCATTACAAAATACAGTTTCTGCTTTTTGGATGCATGTTTGTGTAAAGTGTAACAAAAGTATATTAAAAACATTTATATCTTCAAAAAAAAAAACATTTATTACTTAATTATAAAAAATTTTACGGAGTATTATAATAGAAATTTTAAAAATGAGATAGGGTAATCTTGAACTCTCAACCCTACTTTGACTTTACCCACTTTTTATTTTCTCTATTATTGTGTTTTTCTCTCGTTAGTTTCACGCGCCCATAATCGCCAATGCGCCTGTTGGATAGCATTGATGCATGCAACATATTTTTTTAAAAACAGTTTTTGAAACCTTAAGGAAAAGAATCCATTTTAACAGTTAGACTTTTTTTTTTTTTTTTCGCATCTCGCCTCCACATTAACTTTTTATTTTAAAAAATTGAAAAAAAAAAACTTTTAATAGGAATGCCCTTATATACATAGATATCAAATGATGTAAGTAACCTTATCCTTGTCAAATTAGTATACAACTTAATTAATGATGATTTACATTTCCCTCAAATCATTCTTTAGCATATATAACATGTATAGAAATTCGTATATATCAATCAGTATCATGTCAATTTGCGTAAGATTTCTTTAACACAGTTAGAATCGACATTTTAGAATTTCCTATAAAATTTATATCACAACATACATCTTAATGTGTACACTATGAAATTTAAACAAGGACAGAAAGTTAAGTTAAATTACAAAGTGAAGCTATATGGGAATCAATGATAAGTTGATCCACCATCTCCCCTATCAACTCATCAACAATTTCAAACTCAAAACTCCCACCAATCTCTTGGCAAACTTTTTCTTGTTTCCATATCTCTTCATACTGCCACTTGGTTTGAACTGTTTCTGCATCAGCCAATCTGCAAATTTCTCCCCACAGTTTCGCATCATTCTCATCTCTGCTGCACCAATTCTTCCTGGCTGCAGCACCATACACTTTTTCACTTCTTTTGGGCTGGAAATCATCGCTTATTAGTTTCAGCTTCCTGTAATTCTCAAGCTCTTCTGATAAGGTCCGCCTGGATTTTGAACTTGCCAATTTCCAAAACTTTTCTGTAATAACATAAAATGTCAGCATTAAACAAAGAGGTAACCCAGAAGTTGAGCTTTAATTTGAAGCTTACTGTCTTTTTGAGTGACAATAAAAACTTGCAGCCATTATCTAAAGGTCTGAAACCCTGGTCTTGTGACCGATAAAGGGTTACAACAAGATAAATTAGCCCTAAATTAACTATTGAAAGTTAAACTTGTAACTTGTGGTTACTAAGTCAACAGACTGACCAACTTGGTTGGATTACGAATCCGAGTTTTGAATGGATGAAACATGGGATGAGACAAACCTGAACTGGGAATGTCTTGAATGGGTGGGAATTCGACGAATCCGAGGACAGAATTTGGACTGGATTTTTCTGAATCACAGTCTGCTTCAATTTTCTTTGCATCCAGACAACAATCTCTTCTATCCTTCTTCTTCTTCTTCTTCTTCTTGAATCTTTCTGGCTTGAATTCATCTTTCTTCTTGCTAACATCCTTTCTGGTGGGTCTAAGAATGTTGGTGGAATCTTGAAGCTTTCCATTACTACCAGTAATGATCTCAGAACCCTTCTGATTCTCCTCAACTGAAACCTGGTTTATGTCTAGATTCTCTTTGTTCTTTTGGTGTACACTTTCCCTTCTTCTGCAGCTGTTCTTCACTTTCTCCGATCTCCTGTGTTTGGGCCTGAGCTCTGCAGTTTTGCCGCCATACTCGAAGCTCAGAATGAAGAAATTCTCATCTTCAAGCTCCAAGTAGGTGGGAATTTCCCGAAAGCTGCAAGCTCGCAGATTCTTCTCCTTCGTGGACTTCAATTCCCTCAGAGAATCCATGGAGTTCATCGACTGGCTTCTCGCAATGGCTTTATTAGGGTTTATCTCCACTCTGGGCATTGATTCCAGCCCCATTAACCTAGCCACCACCCCTGTACTCGCCAAAGATTCAATCTTTTTTCCCTCTTCTTCGGATTTTCTTCGCTGAATTGCATGATCTGAAGAAGGGTGCGTGGAAACAGAGCTCATGTGATCTGAAGGGTGTGTCGGAAGAGCATTGGAGCAAAGAAGCCGGCGGAACATTCCGGCGATACACCCGTTTTTGGAAGCATCCGCATTGCCGCCGGCGCCGGCGGCGGAAGAAGATGAATTGGACGAGAATTTCATGATTTGATCATGAAAGCAGAGAGAGTTGGGAATGGAGAGTGAGAATTACAAGGAGGGGAAAAGGGTTTAGTGAGATCGGGAAAAGAATGGTGTGAATAGGAGGAGGAAAAGTGAAGAAAAAAAGCAGAGAGATTTGAATTTTTGAGAGGGAGAGAGAGAGAGAAAGGGGGAGCAGGTGGCGGCGATGCGGTGGTTGGTGGCGGGCTTTGGGTTTGAAAGTATGGAAGTCTGGAAGCGTGGGATTACGTGTCACTTCTGCCAGGTGGGAATGCCTACGTGGCATGATTGATGGAGAAAGAAAAGGGTCTATGTTCCCCACCTTGGTCGACCAGTCAAATTGTCACAATTTTGTCCTCAACCCCTGCCACTTATTTCTCAAAATCATACGGAGTACATAAATACATTACTCATTTTCAGAAATTAGTATAGTTTTTCACAATTTTTTAGGAATCTAAGGGGAGGGAAAAAAAAGAAGAAGGAAAGAGTTGTCAAAAGAAGGGAAAAATACTATAGTTAATGCACTCTGTCGGGCGCTTCTGTGCGACTCATGTACTTTTCAAGTAATTTTTTTTTGTTGGATCGACTGCAGAAACAAAAAACCAGTTCATCTTACAAGCACCTCAAGCATTCTTTCTCCTCTTTCTCTATCTTTCACCTCGCATTTGACCCCACAAAAAACCACTTAAAATCTACTAAATATGTTCTCCACCCAATAATTCTAGCACTTGCTAGGTGAGTGGAAAGCAAAAGGTCAATTCTCCTTTAAAAAAAAATTACGTGGTGGCTAGCAAGCTTGCTAAACGTTACTTTTACTCCCAATATTTGGTAGTGCTTTTTTTTTTTTTGTTTTTTTTTTTTTTTGTTTTTTTGTTATTATATATATAATCATATATGAACCCATCTTTAGGTAGGAACCTAGAAACTAATCTTAGCTTTTTATTTAATATGATCAATGGATTAAATTTAAAGACGATTTGTTGGGTTTTTCGGTATGAAATTATTGTATTTTTAGGAAAATAATTTAGGGGAAGTAGAATTGAAATTTCATGGAAAAGTAATTACCAGGAAAATGAATTTCGTTGTTTGGTTGGTGGAAAAAAAATTATTAGGACTACAAATACTTGGCTGGATTTAGAATTGTAAGGAATAACGAGTATAAAGACCTATATGCCCCACAAATTAAGAAAAGTAATACTATGTAATAATTAGGAAAGAGCAAAGGGATAATATAGTCCAATCATACAAACTTTTCTTCCCATCTTTCGTGGAAAACAAAATCCTTAGTCCAACCAAAGATTTGTTTTCCTCAAATTCATGGAATTCATTTTCCATTCTATTGGAAAATGAATTCCATGAACCAAACATCTTAAATCAATATTTTCCTCCATTATAAGGAAAAAACATGGAAAATCTTTTTCCAACCAACCAAACATCCCCTAAAGGTGTTTTGGTCTTTATAGTTGAGGAATATCTTCTCTCCTCCGCGTTTCTCTCTTGTATATAGAAAGTGAGACCGTTTTCTAAAGTGAAAGTATTGCATGGATAAAGATAGTCTAATGTGGATGCCCTTATATACATTTGGTTAGGTACAAGGTTAATAATATTTGTAACAAATTAGACAATTTTTTGAATAACGAAAGAAACTCGTAACTACTATTTAAGGGTGGGCATGAGGTAATCTCCGTCTTATGGCGCAACCCAGTAAATGAATACAATGAAGCAAACTAGTAAGGTCACATTAAAATAGATTGTTTGAGAAGACATGATATTTGTGGAGGCTCTCACGACACTAATATTTGCACCGGGGGTGGTCGATAGTGAGCTATTTGTCCTCTTCCTTAGTGTCAATATCAATTCTACTGAGACACGAATCCACAACCTCTCATGTAAGAGTACAACTTGGTGCCACTAGATCACAACATCTTTACAAACTAATTATTTGTTAATATCATACATTAAGCATTTTGTAGTTTCATGTTATTGCTCCTTAAATACATTTTGATACGTACAAGGTTAATATTCATAACAAATTAAGCATCTTGTAGTGTCATGTGATTGCTCATAACAAATTAAACAATTTTTAGTTTGGAGTATTAGCAAGACGAAACTCCAAGCTAACTGTCGTTTTGCTTTTTCTTTTTAAGCTTATTTCATTTCAAATGATTATCTCAAACTATTTATTTCGTAATATACTAATATCATATATTACTCCCTTAACACAATTTTGCTACGGGGAGGGCACAAAATTGAGTGTCGTTTTTCATTTTCATTTCAAATTATTATTGAATTTTGTCTTCTTACGTCAACTAAAACTTGTAATAATTCATATATATTTTGTTTCTGGACTTTGATTTGTGTCGTTTTAGGTTATATCATTAAAAATCATTTTAAAAACTGTTTTTCTTAGATAGGGAATAAATAAAAGTTGGGTCTCCATGCATGACGGAATATGGCAAGTTGTCATCATTTACAAAATTTCCAAAATATTCATTAAGTTAAAAAGAAAAAAATTTAGTAATACTTGTTAAGGGTAAACCAGAAGAAGAAAAAAATTATTGCATCCAATTTCGAGAGTCTTACACTTCTTGATTGCATTCTAATTTCGAAAACTTTCACCCATCTTATCCGAGAAACTCCTGTTCTAGAAATTTTGAGACAAGGCCCCCTCTTGCTTTAAGGTCAGTGAAGGACGTTTATGCCGTCTACACC
Organism: Ipomoea trifida; assembly: GCA_003576665.1. Classification (NCBI taxonomy): domain Eukaryota; kingdom Viridiplantae; phylum Streptophyta; class Magnoliopsida; order Solanales; family Convolvulaceae; genus Ipomoea; species Ipomoea trifida. Next base: position 28,628,979 of record CP025647.1, on the reverse strand, counting down.
CTAACTGTAAAGCTAGTTGAATAGTGTTCGACGGCAAAAAAAACAAAAGCACTTATCTTTAGTGTCTAAAGTTGATTAACGTACAACCTTTTTTAACATAGAATTAAACCTATTGAAAATCCCCAAAAGGAAAAACACAAAAAACAGAAATGAATCAAGATTCAAGAAATGCACAAGTCTTTAGCAGACCATGGAGACAACTCTGTCATCTTTTCCATATAGCAGAGTAGTGCTAACATGTTTGGTGTGCTGTGCACCTCAAACATCACAATCCATGAAAAAGACAGCTTCTTGGACCAATTATTCAAAATCGATTGAACACTAAAGTATGTGGTAGCAGTGTTCTGCACAAAAGAAAGACTTCCATGGACTCATAATAATTATCAATCATTTTTATTCCATTAGCAAAATTTCATTGCAATGGATTGAGGCCTGGAATGGGCAAAAACACCCATTCTTTTGCCCCAAAGTACACTGTATAAGCATTGCTTCTTCATTTCTCTTCTACTGTAAATAACTAGGGAAATATGGCAATATGCCAGAACTTCTAGTCTTTGACAGATACTCTAACTTAAAAGCAGAAGAAGAGCCTCCCCCTCTCAAGCGTCTTTCTTAGCGGTTAGATCTATATCAGTCTGGTAGAAAACGACTTCCCCCTCGTCGCTAACATAGTGATCCTCGCTCATGCTCTTCGTTAGAATGGGAATGAGATGGATCGGAATCAGCCCCGACTTCTTCGGCTCCCTGTAGTACTTCCCCAGCACCGGCTTTGCAGCTTTCGTCTGCATTTTAATAAACCCGAGTTTGAGCAAAGAAAACGATAACAGATAAAACACACACACACACAAAAGAAGCAATGGGGAAGCTAAGGGCATTGGTGCATTACGGCTTCAATTAAGTGATAGTGGGGAATCTGGGGAAACAAATGGTGGATAACGTGGGTGCCAATATCATGATGGATGTTGTTAATGATTCCATAATCGCGGTCAATTGTCGTTAATCCTCCCCTCAAATAATTCCATTCCTACAAAACCATCGAGCATAGTGACCAAAGTATTCACCAAATTCACCAAAACCTAGTTATAGAAAAAAAAAGGCGAGAATATCAAACCTTGCCACGATACCACGGGACTTTCTTATCGTAACCATGGTGATGCAAGTAGGTGACCAGATCCAACCACATGACAAAAATCTGTGTACACACAATTAGTTTAATACCAATTGCAGACTACGGTAAACAGAGTAATGTAATAAAGGATTAAGATGCGAGAATCTCTAACTAACCAAGAGGGGAACACCATAAAGCTTGAAAACTAGGAGTGGACTAAACACAGTGCAAAGATAAACGAGAATAGAAGCCATTGTCGACCAGCAGACAGTTGAAATAACAATGCACATTCTTTCCTCGGGTTGAAACAAGTCACTATAAGGGCTGAAATGAGAGCCATTTTTTCCTGGAGATCTCCATATCTGGAAAGCAATAGAGAATGACGATAATTTTTTAATGAGTAAAAGCAGAAAACAATTGTATTAAACAAGGTATTAGGTATGGTGTCTCACCAAGTAGACAGGGTAGGCAAGTAAAGGAAAAGGAATCTTGAATCTCAAAAATTTAGTTGAATAATCCAGCTTCTTGTATAAACTCTCAGTCAACTAGAACAATTAAAAAAACATCATAAGCATTAAAAAAACTACCATAAAAAACAACAAAAGTGCAACGCGAAACTAGGGCAAATACCGGAACCCAAGACTCATCACGTTCAACATTTCCATGATTCTGGTGATGAGTTCTGTGGCTAATCCTCCTACAACATTAACAACACGAAACTGTTCAAAACACACAAGGCGGAATTCAAATCACACCGTAGATTCACAGGCAAGAATCGAGAAACTAACTAAACTAACCATCCATGGTACGGTACAAGAATGAACGAATGGAGAATGTGCCCAGCCACGCTATTGAGCAAGGCACTGTCAGAGAAACTGCCATGGCCACTGCAACCAAGAAAACCGAAAACACATACAGATTCAAAAACACGAAAAACAGCTTACTAGTTACAACAGACTGTAATGCAAATCCCGACGACAAAAGGTACAGTTGCCACCTACCAGTCATGACCGAGGACAAAAATGGCCCAAAACATAGTGCCCTGTGCAGCCCAATAGACAGGCCAAAACGCCCAATTATTCAAGTAAACCACCACAGCCATTAAAGAAGCCACAACAATGAAGTCCCTCAACACATAGCTAAGTGACCTCCATGGATTCTTCACCCAACAATGCTTGGGAATGGCAGCCCTAATCTCCGCAATCCTAAAGGGCGGCGGCGCACTGGGGTCGAACTCCACATCAACACTATCATCCGCCACCGCCACGCCGCCATTCACCGGCAGGGCATCCTTAAGATCATCACTCACTCCCAGCGAACCCATCTTTCACAACCCAGATTGGATCCTTAAACCACAGCATATAAAGGGGGGGATTTTAGCCTTTTAGGTCAAATCTAGGATTAAACAATTGCTCAAAAAGTGAAATCGAAATGCGAATCTAAAACAACCACCACTGAATCACAGAATTGTATACGTAAGAGGAATCTAACAAGAACACAACAAAAAAACAACATTAAAATACAGAGAATGCATAAAAAAAAAAACACAGATTTTTTTGAGCATCTATCAGACAACACCCCATGTGCGCACCCGAGTGGTTAACCACATGCAAAGTATGAATCAAAAATCAAAAGAAGAAACCTCAACGGCTAATGCACATCCAGATTTGCTACATTTAAAAAAAAAAAAACACAAAAAAAGACAGCAACTTTGAAGAACTTACAACCAAAAGCGCGCTACCCTTCTTCTCCACCAGGCCAATTACACAGGGAAGGGCAGATATATGGCTTTGGCGTCACCGCGGAGGTGAAAAAAAGTTTAGGCACAAACTCGCTACTACACAAAACGCTTGTCGCTCGCACATTCGTACCGGATTGATTCAGTGTCGAATCACTGAAACCAAAACTATAATCGACAGCCCACACCAAACAACCCGACTTTTGAGATCCAAAACTAAATGCTGTGAGGCTTTGCACTAAAATAGCCCAACCCCATCACCCATAAGCCGCCTAATAACTCTCCCTCTTCCTAATTCCTATTATTACTTTTCAAATCAACATAACATGCCACTCAATTCATTCAAATCAAATCAACAAAAAATTAAAAATGCTCGTTTGTTTGGCACAACAGATCGAGACTCAAATAATTCGGACCAAAAAAAAAAAAAAAACAACTTTGCTTATGAAATGCATACATTTGTTCCAAGATGTTAGCATATTCTGAGGTTTCTTGCGGCAAGAGAAAGAGAAAGAAGAGGAGAGAATTGAAGATAAGAATTTTTACCTCAGAGTCTGCTTAGAAAGGAGCAAGCGATGTGGAGGATGCATGTCGTATGTTCCTTATATACAGCCACTATATAGAACTTTGTGCTGGAAAAACATAATTAAACAATTTGTTTTTTTTTTTAATTAAATAAATTCTTATAAGCTAATTTTCACGTATATTTCCGTCCAAAATAAAAGAATTAGTGTATAATTATATTCTACGCTACAGTTTGTAATGGTTCATGTCTGCCTTTAGAACTTCTCTTTTTAGTTTTTTCCCTTTTCCGTCAACTTTATTTTATTGCGTACATTCCGTCAAATCTATATATTTTCTTAATTATTATTTTGTTTTTTAGTTTTGATTTATTGGTCCCAAAAAAAAAAAACGATATTCTCTTGCTCCTTAAGGCTCTCACACTTCAGCGTAACTCAATGGTCAATTAAATGGGAGGGTAAGTGACAAATGTTCACAAAGTGTTCACTTTGTGGTCTAATGGCACTCGGCGTCCCGGTATACACTCTCACATGAATAATGGGAGTGGGTTTGAACCTCAGTGGAGTCAACTGTTGACTAATACCAATGATTTGTTATGCAAATAGAAAAATTCATTATTTATATATATATATATACACACACTCTCATATACTGATTTTATATCCTCCTTAAAAATAATACTCCTTATATGCTAACATAAAATACAGAAAAAATGTACACTTTTAGCTATGAATCATGTCTAATATTTTCTCCTTTAATTGCTTCACAATGGTAAAATATTTCTTAGCATGTATATATGCTCATCATTGCCCCCATCAGTCCGTCACGTACCAACCATTTTAATTTGTGTTCACATTGTTACATTGGGATACCATTTTCACCGTATCAAAGGACAAATTAACAATGCTATTGGAATCAATTAAACCCAAACCCATCAATATAATATTTTTAAAGAAACATTAATAGCAAAAAAGGTTGTAGTAGAGTGGCGTGGTTAGGTTTATAAGTATTATATTAATAGTTTTGGGTTTAATTGTTATTAAAATTTTAAGGTGTCCGTTAAATAATTACCCCGCAATTTAAATTCATATGGTCATTGGCCTCACCTGACACGTGGTCAACATCCTTATACCTTGGGCATGTTTGGTTAATAGCGGATCCGCCAATTTTTGACGGATCCGCTAACTTTGGCGTTTTGACCAAGGTCAAAACGCCAAAGTAGGTGTTTGCTTAGCAGCGGTTCGGAGCAGAGGATTGCTCCGAACCGCTGAAACCTCAAACGCTACAGAAGCCTTTAATAAGGCTTCAATCAATATCAATATATGTAATTAAATTTGGAAGAGGAGCATTGCTCCTCTTTTATAGAGGAGCTCAAGTGCTCCTCTTCCAAACTTTTTCGAAACATCATTTACGTCTTTTTTTTTTCTTTCTTTCTTTTTCTTTTTTTAATTTTGTTATATATTTTTTTGTATTGTATTATTATTATTATTATTATTATTATTATTATTATTATTATTATTATTATTATTATTATTATTATTATTATTATTATTATTATTATTATTATTATTATTATTATTATGTAATAATAAAATAAAATTTACAATAACAATTACAACAATAGCAACAACTAATAATAATAATAATAATAATAATAATATGAATGCCCTTTTAGGTCATTTTACATATTAACCGCTAATCTAAACAGCTAATTTTACCAAACATTTTTTTACAAACCGCTAATACAATCTGCTGGTCAAACACGCTAATACAATCTGCTGTTTGATAACCGCTAACATAATCCGCTACCGCTAACTGCTAACCGCTGATAACCAAACAAGCCCCTTGTGATGGTATTGACATGAATTTTAGCTTGATTTTTAGGCAACAGGAACTCTACAAACTACGTACAATAATAAATTAATAATAAGTGTAGGACAATTTTAAAATTGCCTTCGGAACATACCGTAGATAGTTCATCACATTACAATGTGAGATTTGAATTTTACTTGAAATATATATAGGAAAAAAGTCCGTAGTGGATCTAGGGGCGGAATTTTGTGAGCTTAGAATTAGTTCGGGGAAACTGAAATCACCTAAGTTAAAAAAAAAAAATAAAAAATAGAATCACCAAAGTAACAAAAAAAAAAAAGTTAAAATTTGCCCTATCGGGATGGCAAGTAGGTAGGACTCTTGTATATGAAAATTTTCATGTAAATTGGATGACGTAATATCCATTTTTTAGTATTGAAATCACAAGTTCAATTTTTATTAACAAGTGGTAGGCAACAAATAATTTTTTGTTTTCAGATTGGTAGCTGCGATGATGGTGGTGAGGATGAGGAGGGAGAGAGTAGCGGTTTTCTCTGAGTTTGAATGAGTCAACAATGAAATAAGTCATCAAATTATTTTTTTTATTATTTTTTTATTTAAATTCCATGTCAGCATTACGGAAGGACTAAGTGATGGAAACTTGAAGAAAATACTATGCGGACACAATTTTAAAAATAAATGTGGTCAATTAGATCTTATTTTAAAACAATAACTTTATTGAGCACTTGCTCGTGGTAGAAAAAGATATTTAACATTTATGTCAAAAAAAAAAACTATAAATCCAAATCACTATGCAAAACTGTGGTTTAGTAAAATTTGAATACGCAAAGTTGACAAAGAGGCAATCTATAGTTTATGAAATCGTCCTATTTTATTATCCCACACAAATTTTTGTAGTCAATTAGTTAAATATTTTTATTTGTCAAATAATTAATAAAGTTTATTTCTTTTAAAAAATAATAAAGTTTATTTGGTAAGAAAATGTAAAATGGAAATTAATTAATATCTATTAATTGGTAATATTGTTTATATATTCACGTATTAATGTAATTACATAATATCATGTAGAAAAATATATTAATTAGGTAATAACATAATAGCATAATTGGTAATATTAGGCTATCCTTGTCCCTGCAAATATCTCTCACTTGTTAAGATGGGGCATACTTCCGCATCATCAAATTTGTAAATTCTCTACTATTTATTCTACATTCCTATAAATATCTCTCACTTTCAAAAATGGGTTCCACTTTCATATTATATTATAAATATAATAATAAAATAATATTAAAAGAAATAATAAAAACTTAAAAAAGCAAAATGTGAAATGATTGGCAGAAAACTACTTCTCTCTCCACTTGCTAAGTTAGCAATTGCTCTTTCCCTTTGCTATCCACGTAGGCTGAAAAAAAAAATTATGTCTTACCACATCATTTAGCAAGGCATTCAATTTATGGGATAATGTTAGTCTTATGTATGGTATTTTATAATATAATTGGTAATATTATTGTTTGTAAATTCTGCGTATTTTTACAATTTAGTATTTTACAAAAAAAAAAAAAATAGTACGGAGTATTAGACATAAAAATTTAAGACTTAATTCCATTTTTAGTACTATATTTATAGGTGACAATCCACTTTTAATCATTTTTTATCAGAACATTCACTTTTGGTCCTAATATTATAGTAACAACCTTACAATCATCTTTTAGCAACCGTAGAAGAGTCAGTTGAGAATGGAAGCATGTCCAACTGAGTTCTTGACAAATTAAAAATTACACATTCAGATTACGATTGCCGACTTTCTTGTAAATCAAAATTAAAAATTATTCCTTTTTTTAGTATACATTTCAATATTTAATCCATCTAAAAAAGCGTGTGAACTGTCAATTTATAGTCTATGGTGGACATTGGTGCCTTGGTGGTCCACCAATATAAGTGCAAAAAGACGGTAAAAAAAATTAAATAATAATGAAGAGAGAAAAGGGAATGCGGAAAGAAAGAGTGATTTGATTCTTCAGAACTCAGAAGTCTTGTAGTTGAAGATTTAAGTTCCAAAGAGAGTAAGCGCGTTGGGGATTATAAAAGGAAAATTCATTGGGAAGTAAGTAATAAATTAAAGGGAAAAGAAAATGTAAAACGAACATGGGATGAAAAATGGTGGACTGACTCTCAAAGTGGCGACATTAGTTTAATTTTTGTCAATATTTTTTAAATTGAATTTGTTTGATCAAATTCATCAATATTACATGTGAACATAATGTATACTGGTCTTGTTTGGCAATTAACGATCAGCGGTTAACAAATATCATATTGTATTAGCGAGTTTAACCTGCGAATTGTAGCAATGATTTGTAAAAAATGTTTGATAAAATAAACTATTTAAGTTAGCGGTTAACTGTAAAATGATCTAAGAGGTATACACATATTATACAACTACTAATAATAATAATAACAACAACAACAATATTATTCAATCTAATAAATAATTAAAAAAAAAAAAAAAAAAAAAGAAGGGGAATGACTACCCTTTGTTTTCTCACATCGGTGAAAAAGGTGGAGAATGAGCCTTGAGGTTCCTATAAAATGAGTCTCAAGGCTCCTTTTATTTTAGCCGTGCCCATTTAAATTCAGTTGGGCGCGGCAATGAAAAGCCTTTAAGGCTCCTCATAAATGGAGCTTTAAAGGCTCTTCAGTAGTTGTTTTATTTATTTCTTTTTTTGTTCATAGTAGAGTTTGAGGTTTCGGCGATTTGGAGCAATCCGCTGCTCCAAACTGCTAGTTTATCAAACAATGATTTTGACATTTTGACCATGGTCAAAAAGTCAAAATCAGCATATTCATTAATAATAAAAAATGTCCATTGTATATACTATCGGATAGTAGTTACAGATTCTATATAAAAAAAATTGGACAGAGACGTACAAATTAAAATGCCACAATAACTTAATTTAAATTAATTTACATTTAATATGAATATTAAATGCTATAAATTAAAATGAAGCGTTCAGATAAATGCGGATTAGATTCCATGTGAGAATTATAGTTGTGTGGTGGATATGATTCTTAATTTCCTAGGACCAATGTTATTCACTTATTCTTATTCCCTCTTGTTCTATAACTTTTTTTTTTAAAGCAATTTCTGATTTCCACACAGTACAGATCTCCATTATGCAGGTTTTTTTTTTTTTTTTTTTTGAGTTTTACTGACTCGGTTACAATGTAGTATCTGTTCATAGTTACTTTCTCAACCTACTGAAGCACAAAGAGTCAACAGATGCCTCTACTGAGGCTCGAACCCATTCCCTTTCACATGGAAGTGTACATCGGGTGCCGCTTGACCACAAGGTCTTTGGCGCATTATGCAGTTAAACAACTCTGATTTTGTTGATTGCTAACTGCAAAGTTATGTTGCACAACAAATTCAAGTTAACATTTGAATCATTGAAATCACAAATTTGATACTCAATAAAAATTCTTATTAAAATTCTAGACTAAATACTCATTAAAAGAATTCCATTTGCATTGTAAATGAATGTTAAACAAATCGAAACAACCAATCATTTTGCTTTGATGATAGTCACGTGCAGGGTTCAATTCTTACCAAAAACACTTTGAAAACCTACAAATTGTTGAAGAACATTTCGATATTTATTTCCTCCATTAAAGTCACAGGAATAGGGGCACGAGTCTCTTAGGATTTACTTTGCTGATAGTTGCAGAGTGAAAGGTTCAATTCTTACTAAAAGCATTTCAAAAACCTAATGATTGTTGGAAAACGACTTTGATAGTGTCCGAGTGGTTATTAATTTTAGTAGTGAGATGAGTGACTTTAGCGGTTAGTTATTGTTGAATGGGGGCACAAGTCTCTCAAGATTTACTTCCATGTAGAGTACAACGTATCGGTTCAATTATGATCAAACAGAGGTGTAGAATTGACCCTTACAATCACTTTTGGGACATGTAAATCCAAGATTTACCTCATCTCTGATCTACAGAGATTGGAGTGCAATATAAATAAACTTTACAGATTGTCCATGTTTGAATGGTGCAAAAAAGTGGCAAGATCTGAAAGAGGAGAGGAAGAGATTGTCCAAAGCCAACAGACAAGACTTAAATGGTCCTGTGTGGGGTGAAGTGAAGGCAGGCCACAGTTTGTTGAATCCTTGAGGATTGATGGGGCAAACATTTTTTAATCTCTGTGTGTGAAGAGAGTAATGTCCTTTCTGGGAAGCATGGGGACACAACTGAGGTGTGGGGTCTCAGTTTATATTGGGCAAGTTGGGGGGTGTAGTAAATTCACTTTAAATGCCATTCACTAATTTATGAACAACCCAGAACACACACATTTCAATTCACTACTTTCTTTACTAGGGAGCACCAAAACAAAAACATCATGGTTTGATTCTTGGGATGGTTTGGGGGTTTGGACTAGTGAAGTGCAGTAGTACTGGGAAAACCAAGTTCCCTCATTTGTTTCTGTCAATCCATTATCACTATTTGAGCCGTTGAGTAACAAGACAAAACAAGGCTAAAGCTTCCTAGTACTGTTGTTACTTCAATTCTCTGGTTCTCTTATATAAGATTCAATCACCAGGGGGGTGGGGTGGGGGGGGGGGGTTCCATGTGCATTTGGACTGTCTGTTGGTAGTTGGATCCCCCTCCCCCCTTTTTTACCCAATTATGGGGTTCTCCATCAACTTTAGTGGAGGTTATTAAGGTCTAAATTACAGCTCACCTTTGCTTTTGCAAGCATTATTATGGGATTCAACACTCATGTGCTCCAACCTTAATGCTGTACTTAGTAACCTCCGCAAACTCCCACCCCACCCCAACTTTATTGCCCACTATATGTATCAGTAAGTCAATTCATTACTCTCAATTCAAAGAAGTTAATAGTTTAGTTTTGCTGACAATTACAAGGTGCAAGTTTTGATTTCTACCAAGTGGAAGGTATGAAATTGATGTTAGTATTTAAAAATCTGTAACTTTTGAGATTGGGGTGCAATCATTTTAATAATTCTTTATAAACTAAATTGGAGTTTAAGGTCTAAATTAAACCTCACCTTAGCTTTTGGAAGCATTATGGGATTCAACTTTCATGTGTTCCAACCTTAATGCTGTAATTTGTCACCTCCGCAAACTCCCACACCACCCCAACATTATTGCCCATTCTTAGTGTTAGCAAGTCAGTTGCTTACTCCTAAAACAAAACTCAATTGGTTGATCAATTCAAAAAAGGTTAATAGTTTAACTTCGTTGACAGTTACAAGGTGCGAGGTTACTTTTTTTTTTTTTTTTTACCAAGTGGAAAGTATGAAATTGGTGTTGGTGTTGGGAAATTGATAACTCTTGATATTAGGGCGTAATCCTTTTAGTAATTCTTTATAAACCACTATGGAGCTTTAATTTAGCTTTTGCAAGCATTATGGGATTTAACTTTCATGTGTTCCAACCTTAATGATGTACATAGTCACCTCCACAAACTCCCACAGTCCCACGCCACCCCAACTTTATCGCTCACACTTAGTGTTAATAAGTCAGTTACTTATTCCTAAAACACAGCTCAACTGGTTGATCAATCCAAAGAAGTTAATAATTTAACTTCGTCACAGTTAATTACAAGATGCAGAATTTTATTTCTAATATTAGTGTTGATGAATCTGTAACTTTCGAAATCGAAGTACAATCGTCTTAGTAATTCTTTATAAACAACACCGGAGCTGAAGTTCCAAATCACATGCAACTCACCTTAACTTTTGGAAGCATTATGGCATTCAACCTTCATGTGTTCCAACCTTAAAGACATACATGTTTAGTAACCTTCACAAATCCCATGCCACCCCAAATAAGTTTGTTAAGTTTGTTCCTTTAGACTAAACCAAAGACCTTAAGCCAATTTATCCAAGGCACGCAACGACCCGGGACCTACCATCCTGTATGAAGTTCTCTACATTCATGAATTCAAACATTTATCTTGATTTTCATCAAAATGTTTTAGACCATTGCTATGTACAGTGTATTTCTTTTTCCTGGTATGATATCATGTTTATCACGACTGTACCGGTAAGCCAATTACATGTTAAACACAACTATAACAATATGTTTAGTTCACGGAATGAATTTTGAGGAAATAAGAATGTTATTCCATAGAGAAAGGAATAGGTAAAGAATAGAATAAGAATTGTATTATATTGTTTGGTTCGCTGAAAGAATAGACTTTATGAATTATATTCTAATGTTTTGTTGGTTAAAGGAATATGTTTTTAAAAGACATAAATACCATTATACAAAATATAATAATAATAATAATAATGATATTATTATTAACCAATATATATATATATATATATATATATATATATATATATATATATATATATATATATATATATATATATATATATATATATATATATATATATATATATATATTCGATATTGTAATACAAAAGGTATTTCAGAAAGCATGGAATAAGTGAATAACTAATACCAAGGCCCCCTAAGAATGACATTCCCCTGCAAAGGAAATAACTCATTCCTATGAATGCTATTCTAAAAAAAAAAAAGTAAAAACAAAGAATTAATATCTTCCGAGTATTAGGGTTTTACCAGCTGTGGTCCGTCGAGATTAAAATGACCTCCAATAGTCCTCCAAATTTTAAAAAATAACCACCCGTAGTCCTAATCCTAATTCTTAAAATAACCCGAGTTTAAAATGATCACGAGACGTCCTATAAGGAACAAAGGTGGTTATTTTTTAAAACTTAGAAAACCATTGGAAGAAATTTTAAACTCGAGGGACCACAACTGGTAAAACCCTAATACTTGGAGGACCATTGGATGTATTAACTCTAAAAATAAAAATGAAATAAGTCTATTCCGATCCCAGGAATGCTATTTTATGAACCAAACATGTTGTAAATGCCATGCATAGTATTCCAACATTTTAGGATAAAAGGTTATCATTAATGAAAGGTTCACCACCACAATCTACAGAATTAGTCTAATAAACCAATTAAAGACCTTAAGCCAATTTATCCAAGCCACGCAATGACACGGGACCTACCATCCTCTCTGAAGTTCTCTACATTCATGAATTCAAAGTTTCAAACATTTATTTATCTTGGAATTGATTTTCATCAAAGAGTTCTAGACCACTGCTATGTATTTCTTTTTCCTGGTGTGATATCATGTTTATCACGACGACTGTACCGGTAAGCCAATTACACGTTAAACACAACTGTAAATGCCATAGCTGCATATGCATGAGTTTTGGAATTTTAATTTATCTTGTGGCAGTATTTGTTTACTATACAAATAGAGGAGGGTTGTTGGATATTTATATAGACTAGTAAATGTATATTTGAGAATTTCAAACATGTTGCTAAACTTAAATAATATTTGAGGTGTTGTGAGTTGTAAATGTTATTTTAAGTTTGATAGAAAGTTAATTGAGAAATACAAATTCTACCCTGCGAAAAATTGAAACAGAAGAATACTCAGTTTCGGAACCCAGAAGTTAACCCCTGAATCATATCGTTAATTTCCGAACTGTTGATTCCGAAGAGTTAATTTGACTCTTCTAATGGTGTAAGTGTGTAACCATTCGGTTGGAGCAACTGTACTGTACTGTATGGAGGATGTACTCTTCATATGCTTTACCATTGGTAGCAATTATGTTAGAATGGTGTGAAATGAAGTGCAAAGCCGCAGAAAGGAGTGTAGATTATGTACAGAATGCATGAATGAAATCTAAATGCATGCATATATAATATATCTTAAAATGCATGGACGCATGCATTAAGAGATATTATCATATATATGTATATATTTTTATTAGATTGCATGCAGTAAGTACATAAACTACAAACATATATTTTTATTACGGAATCTACACCCATGATTTATGTAATAATTATATTTTTCCATGTTAGATGAAATTATCAATGTATTAGTTTTGGAAGTTAGTGTGCTTAACCACCACGTAACTTCTTCAAAGAGTTATATATATGTCTATATATCCATTCTTGGGATGGTATGACAGAGACACAAAATCTCAGAGTCAAAAGAGTACTTTGAAAAAGGTTTGAGGTGAAAGGTCTTGCAAGTCTGAGAGATGAAAGGTTTATTAGATCACTGCCATATTTTTCCATGTGATCTACCGTAAACACTTGAGAATATAGTTTAGATAGAATTCTCAGTTACACAACTTAACAGAGAAATTCTTGACAGAGCAACCCGAGATTTCTATATATCTTCTTGTATCTCATAGGTCTTAATCGGGTATCCTGTTACTTGTAAACGGATATTAAAGACTTATAAGAATGTGAGTACTGCTTGAAGATGTCAAATTATCCGGTTTTTGTTCCTTTATTTTCTTCTATATTTTTTGTTGTATCTCAAAATATTACAAAGTACAGGCACTTTATTCCAACAGCTGCATAGTATTCCAACATTTTAGGACAAAAGTTCCAAACATACAAAATGAGGCTATCATTAAGGAAAGAAAAGCAACATTTCACCACCACATTCTACTGAATTAATCATTAAAATGCATCCTGTACTAAGTATAACTGTCATAGTTGAAATAGTTTTGTCAGACATTTACAGAAACCTGAAGTTTTATGATTTGGGATTTGGGAATATACTTTGAACAATCAATGAATAAGTGAAACATTTAGAGAAGGATAAGAGAGTTACTTGGTGAACTGATTCACAAGTTCTCCCGTCAAGTCTCGAGGCGCTAATTGCTACCTCCTTCCCCGGTTTTGGCTCGATGCCTTTCCACTGACCCCGGATATTTGCTTCAGGTTAGTAAGAGCGTCTTGCGCGTGCCTCTTTGTGATGGCGTTTCCATGCTTAAATGCGTCCACCAATGCTTTAACCAGAGACTGGTTTAGCGAATGCTGTTGAGTAAAGCTTTCGACTCTCAGGATCCTTTCAACCATCCAAATAGTCCTCTCTTGAAGCTCCCCTGGTCGAGCTTCTGTGAAGAGCGAAACCACAGAGCTCACCACGCCCAAGCGCTCGAGCTCCTCAATAGCCCGCTTAGAGCCACTAGAGGTATCCAACAACAGAGTGGAAAGAGCTTCCAGTGCTGCAATTTGGACACTGGTGTCCTTATCAGTGATGGAGTCCACAAGTGGTTTGACACAGTTGCTCCTTAACAAGCAAAATTGACTGTCGTCTCCACAAGGGGCATTGTGGATGGGACACGAAGAAGGCGAATTGGAACCCCTACAAATGAGTGCCAACGGGGAGCACAGCCCTTTTGGATGCCGGGGTTCCAAGTCCCCTTTCCCAGCAAGTTCTTGTCCAATTTCCGACAGGTTCTTCAAACCAATGGAAGCTAGCTGTTTCAATCTCGGCCTGGGATTAACAATGAGCTGGTCCCGGAAAATTGTCATGAGGCGATTTTCTTTGATGACACTGATAGATTGCGGACCTGCACTTCTAGTGTAATGTAACAATAGCCCAAGCAGCCCTTCTTCCATACTTGACTGCAACCTTTGCTGCTGATCTTTAAGTTTCGCGACAGTCCATCCAACGAAAGAATCTTCTAAAATTGTTCTCACTTCATTCTCAGAGAGGGCGAGATTTGCAAGAATGCAGGCTGCATCTGATCTTTCGCCATCCGTGGATTGATTGTCAATTATTTTCTCTCTAAGCATTGGAAGCTTGTTAGAAGGTCTAAATTCATTGGTAAAATCTACGCTTAGCCTCTCAGAAAGGACCCTAGCTAGCCTGAAAGCATATATTCTGCATTCAACGTCGTGGTGTTCAAGAAATTTTATTATCACTTTGATACCATCTCCAGCTTTTATATGAGCTGTAGTGGATTCTGCACAACAGATACAAAAAATGTACAAATCATGAATAAAATCAAATAGTCTCCTCGACCCTAGACATGACAAGATTCAATATCGAATGGACTTGGTCGTTTCACAAGCTTGAAAACGTATAATGGTAACCAACCAAAGTAGTCAATCAGGAATACCTGAGGCCTGGGGAGAGGACACTATGCCACACAGAATCTGGAGAAGAGATGCTTGGCATCGAGGAGTTGAAAGTGGAAGTGAAAGGAGACTCGTGAGTTCAAAAACCATCGATTCAGACTGCATTGTATTGCCCGCTCTATCAGCAGATGCTAATTCCCAGTGTCCGGGAGTTGACACTAAGTTTGCCAAGATTGAAGCAGCCAACTCCTTCAACTCGGGCAATACAACCTGGTTTTCGAAAAGAATTTCTGTAAGAGATGGAAGCACCCCGGAATCAACAAGGAGGGTGGCATTGTCATCCAAGCTTGACAGATTGTACAGAGCTTTCAGACTTGCTATTCTTCCTTCTGGCTTTGCTAACAATTCAACAAGCGTTTTAGCTCCCTGACGAGCAATCTGTTCTTTACTCCTATTTGCCAAGGTCATGTCGCCAATAATAGATGCCATCTCAACTTTCACATCATCAGGGCCTGGCCAAATACATAGCTTGTTAGAATGCATTAACAAGAAGATAAAGAATTGACATAAACGTAAAGATAAAACAGTGCCACTCGAGCAGTTGGTTAAGGCTGGAAATTTATTAACACACACATTTTTGCTTCAAGAAGTTTTGCTCAAAAATGGATGGAGTCATGGAACTGTACAAAAATGGCAATAGCGATATGATCTGTTCATTTATAATTTCTTGTAGGGGAGGTAGCAACCGAGACATACCTTCGCACAAGCGTTTTATTAAAGGATCAAATCGTCCTGCTGCAGCCAAATGCTTTATATTATCCTCCACATTTTCCATCCTATTTAGCACATTCTCAGCTAAGTGAGATAATGAAGGATTCTCGAGATCATCTGCCATTCCCGACAGAAGAACCAATGCCCCTTTTTCTGAAGCAGCTCGTCTACAGTAAGCTTCATCGTTGCAGAATTCAAGTAACAATCTTGTCGCGTATTCCTTCTCTTTGTCTGAATTCCCAATCAAGCCGTGTATAGCCAACCTACTAGTCCCCTCTTCGAGCATTATCTTCTGAAAGAAATTACCAACTTTAATGTCAAAAGGTGCAATATGTGACCTTACAAGTGCAGTGTCAAAGAAAAAGTCACAAACAGCCAACAGACAAGTGCAACAGGGTAATGATTTTAACAATTTGATGAAATTCGAGTAAGAGACTAAGAAAATCACCTTGCATTCGTCGTCCTTGCACATGCTAAGCAAGGCCATGAAAGCTTTACTCCTCAGCAAAGATCCTATACTCTTCGAGGAATTCTTAAGCAGGTTAACAACGAGGGGGACAATTCCAGCATCCCGGATTCTACATCTACTGGATGGATGCTCTTCAGAGATCTTATACATGCTGTCCAAAGCCCGCTCAACCAAATTCACAGCAGGAGGATCCTCGCTCAAACACTGCACAGCAGACTTAATCTGGATATCAACATTCCTATTAACCCATTCCTCGATTGCTCCAGCCAATCCTATGTTCGGTTTGAGCTCCAAGGACTTGAGGACTAGTCCAGTAACGGGGCAAGTAGGATCACGGCCATCTTCCAAACACCTCTCGAACCAATACTGAATGGCAGTTCGCTCATACGTTTGGGCAGACTCCAACACCACTGGATCCCTCATGACCTCCTTAGTCAAGGGGCATAAGAAGTTCTTGAAGGGCGAAATGTGAGCTTCATCTTCAAAGTCAAGATCCAAGTTGAGAGTGAGGATGTCAAGGTGAAGTGACCAGTTATCCACAATTTTCTCCAGGGACATCAAAATCCTCCTTTCTGAGATCGAATTCGAGCTCCCTAAATCGTTTTTCAGTTGCTTAACTTCCTCTATTAACTCTGAATAGTTACTCAGATCAATCCCTAGGGCTCTGGCTAAATCCATCACTATTGCACTCTGCACAGCCTTGCAGGTTTGCTTTCTCTGCCCCTCTTTCTGCAGGGTTCTGCACACTCTCTCCTCATTCTCTGTCACCTTCGCCATTTCACAATTTCAGCTATGCATAAATGCAAACATAATAAAGAAAACAAAGCTCGCACCGGTAGTTTAGTTACTCGGTGACAGATTGTGGGCAAAGACACAGTATCCAGGCCAGTCCCACCTATTTTGCCCCTCCCACTTAATTTAGGGAGTTAGTCATCGTAATTTACCATTCTTATTACAAATTCTATTGGGTCGAGATTTTGCTTTTTGTGTGCAAAGAAAAACAAAAATAACAAAATGTATAGAGAGAAAGAGAGAGAGATTACTTTGAATTGAGCTTGCTTCATTTCTCTAGAAAGATCGGCAATCTTCTTCTGAAGATCGGGAATGGCGGCGAGAGCGGAATCGAGCAACGCCAACCACCCGCCGATGGCTAACGTGCGCTCTTGAAGCGACGCGCGCAGCGATTGGCAGTTAATCAGCACGAAAATCTTACTCTTACGCCTGTAAACCGCCAGCGCCTCCGCTCCCTGCCTCAGATCACCGGCGATTCCCTTCAACGACGTCTGAACGGCCGCCGAAACATCCGCCTCCGGCCTCAACGTCCGCAGCAGCTGCCCTAGCACCAGCTGCAGCCGCTTCACGTACCCCGAGAACCGCCGCGCGTTCTCCCACGCGTACTGGTGCTCGTCGCCGCCGGCTTCCGCGATCTCCGACAGCAAGCCCTGGAGTGATTCTTCCACTGCAACTACTAGCGTTGACATGATTCGCCGGCGAGGTCAACCGCGAGACCGCGTGCAATGACTCAAGGATCGCGTTGAACCGAAAACTTCGCAACCGTATACGCAATTAAATTAAATGTGGAGAAAAAAGCGAAAGACATTACTGCAGTGATTGACTTCTGCAACTCGCGGAGTAGACCTTTGGTTTGCTATGGTCTTCTTAGGGAAGACGACTGAGTGACGTCACCTGTGATCTGTCCGAGTTTTTCTACGTCACGACAATTTCCGTTCTTGGAAAACGCATTCACATTACAGACACGTGGGCTTGGAAGTTTGAACTTCACTCCTACTTACGTAACAGATTATGTTTTAATAATCCAACCGTTTTTGAATGATCTTAGTTTAAAATTCGTTTATATTGTAATTATGTGATTTTGTTCTGTTTATTTGTTGTTTAAATTCTATGGTCAGTTGTTGTTAGGTGGATATATGCCACCGTCTGGTAATTTTTTAACCTTAAATTCTAGGGCGGCCATGGTTGATTTTGCAATTTGCATGATATGATTAGTGCCTAATCTTCTTCAACGGAGCAAATGAAGGCGAATGAACAGCCGCCATGTTGTTTATGTTTGGATAGCTTTGTAAATTACTGACAAAGCACACGTCATGCACTTGTAAATCAGTCGTTATACCATGGATCATGGGTCATGGCTGATACTGCAGTTGTGTTGAACTGATACTGCAGTTGTGTCGAACGGATACTGCAGTTGTGTTGAAAAGAAACTGCAGTTGCGCGGAACAGAGGTCGTTTCATCCGTCTGAAACTGCAATTGTGTTGAACGAATACTGCAGTTGTGTTGAACGGATATTGCGGTTGTGTTGAACGGATGAACGACATCTGTTCTGCGCAACTGCAGTTTCCTTTAAACACAACTACAATATACATTCAACATAACTGACATAACTGCAGTATCAACCATGACCATGGTCCACAGTATAATTTGCGCTTGTAAATCTGAGTAAAACTTGCCAGTAAAGTGCGTTTGGGCATTGTTGTAACGCGTGTGAAACTTTGCCCTCAAACTTTGCCATGAGGTTAAGACTAGATTCACTATTTTAATTAGGGATAATGGTCAAATAGACCTTCAAATTATACCTCATTGTGCAATTAGGCCCTTCAACTTAAAAAAGTTCCAATTAGGCCCTTGAACTTGTTATTTTAAAGCAAATAAATCCTCTTATGACCTGTAATAGCAGATCAAATATATTTCCGGCGAACCTCCGACCAAAAAATCAACAACCGGCGTCGGTCGCGTCCGGCTAGAGAAGGCTGGTCACCGTCTCCGTGGAGATGGCGACCAACTCAGTCGAGATATATTTAACCTGCTATTATAGGTCATAAATAAGTTCGAGGGTTTATTTATTTCAAAATAACAAGTTTGATGACCTAATTAGAGCTTTTTGAAGTTGAAGGACCTAATTGCACAATGAATAATTTGATGGTTTATTTGACCATCGTCCATAATTAAAATAGTGAATCTAGTCTTAACCTCATGTTGACTTTCTTTGAGACCCAGTCAAGCTCACTAGGTTGACAAAATAATTAGCCTACTTGTCTAGGCCAAGCACCGCTCACTAATATGTTGCCCAAGCTACATTGACTGTTTGACATACTTATACGACCAACCACCACAGTCAATCACATATTCACATGGCTATTATGGCACTACAAGCTACTTGCAATATGTTATTATAACAATTTTTTTTATGCAAAGGATCATATATTAATTCAAGTTTGGGGATAAAGCATTACAAATGATAAGCGGAGGATTTGAGAATCACTCCTAACAACCAAACATCAAATCCTCCTAACAATCAAACATAGAAACATATTGTCTAACTAAGAGATGAAATGTCCAATTCACATATTTAAACTAATTTATTTTGAATAAACATACTTAACAAGTTTTTAATGTCTTATAAATAGTCACACATGTGGTATATTCCAGAACAATACATTTCAAAAAGAAGTTTTATTATATGCCTACATGCTACAGACATCGTAACAAAAGTATTACACGAGCAGTAATGATAAATAGTACTCCGTATCATAATAGACTTAACTTTGAGTAATCAGCAAAATCGACCTTCAATTCGCCACCAGCTATCATCCGCAAATCGAATGGTTTTAAGGGGTGTCACGGCTCCTGCTGCGGCTGCCGCCGGCTCTGTTCCGGGGATCATGGCCGTGATTGGCCGTGGCTTCCCCGTAATCATCCACCCTCATTTCCATAGACCTTCCTTCCATTTCTACCACTAACATCTCGTCCCCTACAACCAAAACAATAAAAAATAATAATAGTTAATATATGAATGAATTATTTATTCGTCATATTATAGTATTGCTTGCACTTGTGAACTTGTCTTCCCAACGCCAAAGTTGAATCTTAGCTTGTTTCATTATGGTAGTACATAATATAATACGGAGTACTAATTTTGAGATCTCTATGTGTTGTGCACGGACCGTCCGATATATGGTTGTATGAACAGCTGGATAATGCACGGACTGCAATGATTCATATAAGAACTATAGTTCTCAAGAAAATATTACTCCGTAATATTTAATCTTAATTATCAATCAAAAAAAAATAAAGGTAACAGATTTGATGTAATTCAATAAATAAATAAAAAAGCAACATTTTGATAATTTTTTTTAAATTTCAAAAGTGTAATTTTTAACACTATAGGTACAATTTTTAATAATATAGAATACATTATTTCTAGATAAACCTTTAAAACTTAAATCAAAAAAAAAATCCTAAACCTAAATCGTAAATAATAAACACTAAAAAATGCATTGCATTTTCAAACTAAAAAGAGAATTACTAAACCAAACCCAAAAAAAAAAAAAAAAAAAAAAAAAAAAAAAAAAAAAAAAAAAAAACCCTAAACCATTGCATTTTCAAATTAGCAAAAAATGCATGGTAGTGTTGTAAAGTGCAAATATAGTGTTGGAAAGTATACTTTTAAATTTAAAAAAATTATCAAAATGACACGGTAATTTTTTCCCTCGTTCTAGAACCGTTAGATTTAGGCAGATGGACGTCTAAGATTAATTCTTAGTTTTCTCTTAGAATACAAGTTCTCATGTGATCCTTTTCCTATATATATATATATATATATATATATATATAGGGTCATGTTCAAGTGTGGCCGTGCTCTTAGGTGTGAACAGTGCGGCCTCACCACTATGTATACAGATATACACCACTCAGTGTTAGAAAATGCACCACACAAATATGCATCGTTAGGGACGCATCACCCAAAAACACACCACTAGGTATGCAAATATACACCACACAGTATTAGCAAATGCACCATTAGGGACATGGGAGTTATGGTGCATTATTTTGGGTGTGTGGTGTGTTTTATGGTGTTTTTGTATATTTTCATTGTGGTGTGTTTCTTAACATTGAGTGGTGTATTTCGTAACATTGAGTGGTGTGTGACCGCACGGCCACACCTAAGAGCACGGCCACATTTGATTAATATTCTATATATATATATATATATATATATATATATATATATATATATATATATATATATATATAGATATAATTTGGTTACATGAATTGAAGAGCAAAGGATTCCCTTTTCCTTAGCTTCTACGTACGTAATTAAATAAACTAGCTTAGCATGTGAAGTGTGAAAGGTAGCTTGACTTTAACGGAGTTGGTGTGACCGACCTACATATATATTATTTCTCAATAATATTTTCCTCTACTCTATGCACAACTTGCTACACAAGTTGTACTCCGGCAGCTCTTTCAGAAAAGCAGAAGTGCAATGTATTTGATGCGTGCATGCACACACACACGGAGGAAAAATTTACGAAGTTAATAAAGTGTCAAGAACATGATTAAGCAGTTGATGAAGCCATCGATATGATGAGCAAGTGCACAGACGAATTTGGGATCATTATATTATACACGCATAAAAAAAAAACCATGATTCAAAGAGAGTACGTATGTAGGGTGTACCTGAGATTGAAATGGTGTTTCTGGCAGATGATGAGATGATGGCAGATGCAAACAAGAGGCAAATGCAGAGCCGAAATCCAACACCCATCTCCCTCACCTCCCTCCCTCAGTGTTGTATGAATGATGGGAAGGCTGGTATATATGCAGATAATAAGCAGAAGAGGATGTATGTTATTTATAAGCTAAGGGGGTTGTGATAGCAGAGCAGTGTTTAATTGGGAGGGGACCGATCTGATCGAGTTGACACTTGACACCTGGCTATATAACTGCTGAGAATTGGAGTTGATGTTTGCACACATATATCATATGCTCCTTCCATTTTGAGGTTGGTGCCCTGTATGAACACAGGGCCGCCCTACTTGGCTTTTCTTTTTGGGTCAACCACTCAAACTGTGCCTTTCACTTGCTTTACTCTCAAAGTAAACAACTCTTTTCACCTTTTTCACATCATATACAGCCTGGTGCAGCGGGATTAATTTAATTGGACCATCAAATTTCATCCATATAACACTATCTCCAAGTCTCCAACTCAATTTACACAAAAACATCAAAAATTTCCACCAAATCTCACATAAAAAGAAAATATTTTCACATCAAATTTTATTCATCTCCAACCTATCACCAAATGTTATTCTACACTAAAATAATTTAGTTTCTCAAAATTTTAAAGTTTATTAGTTCGAATTTAATTAATTTAATATAAAATATAATTTGTGATTTAAATAATAATAATATTTAGTATAACCAGATTACCATAACTCCATGACATTTTGATGGGTAATAAATCACCACATTTACATTGAAAATTATCCCCAAATTTAGGTAAAGATGACCAATCACAACTAAAAGATGACATCCTATAATTAAATTAGTTCATCAATATGAAAAATATTAATTATTTACTTAAAAATATAAAGTAGAGAAACAACTTACCTGGGAATTTCGCAACTTGGAAGTGGAAGAATTTGAGGTTTTAGAGGTTGGGGAAGAAGACCAACGCCGGAAGGTTCGGGGAGAAGAAGAAGACCAACACTCGGGACTATAAGAACAAAGGAATGGCTGTTGCACAAGGTTTTGAGGAAGAAGAAGACCAACGTTGGTGATAGAAGAAAAAATGGCTATTGCGTTGCGTAAGGTTTCATAAGAATGGCCAAATGGGATAACAATATAAAATTTCGAGTTTACCCATATATTATTATATTTTTTTAAGTTTTCCGTTGCAAACGGAATACTAATGCCAGGGACCAAACTCGCCACTTCGCTCATAACTGAGGGACTAAACTCGGATACGGTTAAAACTTAAGGACTGACTCGGAACTTGGTCATAACTCAGGGCATAAAGATGCAATTTTCCCTAATTTCTAATTACTCCATTTTAGTAGATGCTCAAATGCCAAAAATCAAACAGACCATAAAATAAATAAATAAATAAATAAATAGCACAATGATTTTCACATAGAAACTCTAGTGCATGGAAAACAATCACAAATCGGTTTGGCCAATAAAATGCATGCAAAACACCTTAGTGTCATTTTGCTGTTCTACAAATGTAAACAGTTGGGCCTTGAATTCACCATCAATAAAGCTTCTATTAACAACATATGCAGGGGAGAAGAAAATAGTGTTCTAATGATTCAGCAATTCAGGTAAGATTTTTTTATTTTTTATTTTGAGACAAAATGATTCAGGTAAGATTTAGATAGCAATAATGAAAAAGATAAAACATCTTAGAAGCTATGAAGCACTAAAGTGGTTTCAGATAGAGTTTGTCCGAAATCTTACTTCATGACCGTCAAGAGTGTCCTTATGATATGGGATGAACTGCAGAACATACAAGACCAGTGTAGATAGTGGATTATTGTCTCACTGCTACTCCCACTGAAATCTCCTTTCTGCAGCCTACAAATGCACCTGCCCCACACACCCAAATAAAGAATGCAAGTCATGTCACTTGGCACTTAATGGTACAATGGTCAACAAGAATAGACATTTATCTGTAATTGGCATCCAATTATCCAAATATGGTAACCTTGTTTCTGTACCAAATTCAAAGACAAAAGGCAGCAGTAGTGCGGCCACCACGGCTCATCTTCCTATATGATGAGAAATGCAAAACTCCTTTTGTGTCACACAGTTATCAAACATTCATAAATCTGATGTTACAAAATGAAGGCAGCAACAAGTCAACTACCTGTTAGAAAAACTACAAATGCACATTTGGATAAACTCATCATCAGTATATGCAAATTAACAGAAACATTCATATAGTGTATCCATCTCAATACTCATTTAATCAATGAAAGACAAACATTTCCAAAGCATATGTATTCATAGATATTGAAAACAGGAAATACTATTAGTAACAGTAGACTAGGCATGTGAAGCAAACAAGTGGAACTAGCAATAATTGTGCAAAACATGCAAAGTTCTTATAAAACTGTGCTAAAGTGCTAGAGCAAATGTTATGATTAATGTATTTGATACCTACAAATTGTTTAAGAATTACAACCAACAAGACAATTCAGGCCAGTGTTTCTAGTTCGTGTTGCAAAACCACCATAGGAGTTAGGACACCCACTCAATACTGACAAAAAAAAGATCATAGTAAACCAAAAGTTGGCTAAACGCATCACTAAGTTTCTTTCTTGGATGTCTACCACATTAAAATTAAGAGTACAAACTACATGACAAGAGAATGGTAACACTGAATGAAATTGCAATTTGGCATTATTTCTTTGGAGCAGCAATCATCTTTTCTTGAAGCCATATTTTTTACGCTCGTAGAAGAGATCAGTTTTGGCACTTCCAAGATTGACTATTTTAGGACAACCATCACGATCTTTCTCCTGCTGAGTACACTCCTTACAGTAGTAAGCATCAGAAATCCCAACCCCTCCACAGATGACACAGCGACCCTGAAAAGAACCATAGTTGCATTCATCGCACACACGAACAAGTGTACAAGGCCGAACATAAGAATCACAAATGACACATTTCCCATCACATTTCTCACAAAGCCGTCCAATGGCTATTCCAGGCTGCTTCCTGCACATGATCAGATCAGGATGGTGCTTGGCCATACTTCCAGCAAGACCGTTTTATACCCAAGCTGATGTAAAACCTGCAAGAAATTTCAGTCAGTGAAAAGAAAACAAAATGCAGAATTTATTATAAAAGAAAGAGAGGAAAAAATTCTCAAAAACATTTGATAAGTGTTTATTTGTCCATATTTTCCCCCTTATATTAGGTCATTTTGTTAGCTAATCATTCCAAATTTCATGAGGTTTAGAACTATTTTGTGTTATTTTGCTAAGTATGGAGTTGGAGAGCTTTGGAGGCAAGTTTGAGCATATGAAGGAAAGTTTGGAGCAAAAACATGTCCAGTATGCTGCCATCACGCCATCCACCATGCGGCGACACACTTCGTGGCACTCCATTTCCAGTAGCTAGTTCCTGCCTCTTCAAGCACACTACCACGCCATAATGCTCAACCTGACAACCATGTTCCAGTGGCTAGCCTTGCTGTCTCACGCCGGCCACCACGCAGCAGCCCGGCTCGTGACACCACACCAACCACGCAGCAGCACCTTCGTGAAGCCTCATATCCAGTAGCTTGCTGGCTGCTTGTCACGCCGTGACACCCTCTTCCAGTGCGCCGCTCTTTCTACCGTCACGAGGCTCATTACCTTGTGGCGCGGAACCCCTGAGTATAAATTGCAGAAGTTCTTTCATTTTCATTTGGCTTTTGTCTCCAACTCAAACCCTAGGAGGTTGAGTTTGTTCTTTCACGGTTTTTCCTTAGTCTTTTTTTGCTTAGATTTACATTTCCAACGCATTGCTCAAGCTCGTATCAAGGATTGGAGAAGATTCAACTTCAACATTTCACATCATCTCAATAGAGAAGCTTTTCTTTCCCTTCTTTTATTTTCTTATGCAATGACAGCAATGTTTATGATTTCCACTTGTGTTCTTACTTTATTTATGCTTATATGTGTGAGTACATAGCTTTTGGACTTGAGCTAGGGTTGTATTGTCTTTATTGATGCTTTCTTTGTGATTATTGCATATGGGTAGAACTCCAAACTAGGGTTCATGTGTTTATGAGGGTGTTTTGTTCATATCTTGTTAATGTTTGATTTCCTAATATTAGTGTCTAGTGCTTGTTGTAGCATATTGCGTGCCATAACTCCAATCTTCAGTGAAACGACATTTCGTAACCCATAATACTTATCATCTATTTTTGACAACGATCAATATTCATCAAGTCATGAAACCAACTACATTTCGAATTCCATTATGCACAGTTTTAACCACATGAAAGACAGACTGACAGGGAAGAAAGTAAAGAGTGAGCTTATAAAGTTCCATTGAGCCAGATTGAACTGTAAAATTCCAAATGTCTTTTTATAACTTTCATCAAGTCAGTCAAGTCACCAATGATCAAATATGTGTGACATTGTGACAATAGCTGGAAGCATTCAGGATTCTTAACAGTGCATTGTTCTTAGTTGGCACTGTTATTTCATTTTCTAAACAAAGCAACCGGATCAAACAACTGAATCAAGCAAGACATTCCAAAATCATAGAAAAACACGTACGAGTCCAGAAAAATTATACACTCCGCGAGGATAAGCAATTCATACGGTTAGAGTAACTAGTAAGAGTGGAAGGGACAACCTCCTAAGATGAACTACTTCATGTCCCCATATTTGCAAAAACACACATAAATCAAATGCTAAGGCCTAAGAATCTATATCAATAGCTTGGAAACTTCATAATAGAACATCAGCTGTAGTGTAAAACATCCTAACCTATCAAATTTGCAATAAACTCTTAAAGGAGAACGACGATTTACCTCAAAATCGTAGCAGCTGTTGAGGATCCGGTCCAAGGAAACAAGTCGAGATTGGGGACAGGTAGCCGCGTATATGAAACCGGTGAGTCGGTTTTGCGATGAAGCTAGAACTTTCACGACACTTCACAGGGGAATTGGAAGTTCTGGAATTGAAGATGCGATATCAAAGAGGGTTGTTAAACCTTAAACGGATCTATCCATATCGGAATTTGGATAATACGGAGCAAATTCAAGCAATAATTCGGATTGGGTCTTATAACCCGACCCATATATGAGTTTATCTATAACTTCGGCCCATTTTCTTGTAGGTGATGAAAACATCTCGGCCCAACCATTAATGGGATAATAATACTCGGCAATTTATATAGTGGATCAGGATGCACAATGCATTGTGCACCTCAATCCAGAACGACGTATTTTGGATTTTTTAATTAACGATTTTTTTTGAAAATCTCTTTTCCCGTTGGCCGTTAACTTATAAGATGAGTTCTATGTATGTTGTGATGATATTATGTGCATTCTGGTCACAAATTCTATACATTCATCTCAATTATGTATGTTAATATTTATTTTTAATTGTTGCCAGATTTTTTTTGTTTGTTTTTTTTTTCCTTCCCTTTCATCTTCCCTTTCCTAATCACACCTATAAAAACTTATCAAAAACTTATTACTATTGAGGAAGGCTTAAGAAAAATGTTATGTGTACTCCCATTTTCTACTCTCAACTTTTACTTACACACACAAAATCTTAATGTAGACACTTGTATTATGATCTACATGAAAAAAATAACTTATATCAAAATTCACCACATCAAAGAGTAAAATTTAGGAAACTCTAGGTATTGACTTTTTGAGCAACCTACATGTACCTTTGAGTTCACTATGACGTAATGAAAGTTTGTGTTGGTTATCAAAAAAAATAAAAAAAACAGCCTCGATAGACAAGGTTTTCAAGTGGAACTCATCAACTTCTCCTAACAAACTAACTTTTATTGGCCCAATCATTATTCCATGTAACATGGTCCACACATTTCACATTTGTGTGAACTATAAATAAAAAATACATTTTTAATATATTAAAAGTATATTATTTGAAAATACATAATTTTTTATATATCATCAAAGAATGTACTTTTAGTATATTAAAAATATATATTGGCCCTGTTTGGTAAATGGTTGTTGGCTGATTGGGTTGGCTGTTTGAGTTAGAATGTATGATTTGTTAATAACATTAGCTGATTGTAAAAAGTTGTTTGATAGATTAGCTGTTAGCTGATAGCTGTTTGGTACTATATTTTTTGCTCAAAAAGCTAATTGAAAAGGCTGCTTTGAGTAGCCTTTTGAATTTTAGTGTTTTAGAGTTACAAAAAGCTTATTAACCAAACAACTAATAGTGATCAAATAAGCCAAAATTGGCTGATAGGCTGATTATTTACCAAACAGGGTCATTGCATCCCGGGTTCACACAGCTGCCGTCTTAGGATGAATTCAATCACTTTGCCCTCCAACCCATAGTAAAATATTTTAAACCCAATGGGGTAGCTCAAGTGGCAAGTAAGCTCTCTTTGTGGGGAAGAATTTTGGGAGAACCCGGGTTCAATACCCACAAGTGACGATTCCCCCTGAGAATGTTAATTTACCGACAATAACAGGCAAAAACAAAAAGGTAAAGATTTAGTATAAGTCGAGCGAAACACTCTTTCCTTAAATAGATCTATTTTGAGAATCAATTTTTCATTCACCCATTAACGTTTTGAGCGTACAATATATCAATATTTTCGTATCATTACAAAGAACTTAAATCCAATCTAACCCGACCTAAATCGAAAGTAAACTACACATATGTGTACCACAAAATAGTCACTTATAGATCTATTGTAATTACTTATAATGAGTATTACATGCATTATTAACTATTTGTAAATTAACTAACCCAATAATAACCGAATAATAAAATAACAAAATAAAAAGCATATCATTTGAGAGCACTCCAGATTCAATAAAAAACAAAAATCACAATTATTAGTACATAATAGAAGAGGAAATGGAGAGTGCGGTAGGGATGGGAACAGTGGGATAATGTAAGTAATGTATCATTATCGTTTCGCCTTGGCCCCTTGCCATATATCTTATTTCGTTTTCATATACCAGCACATAAAAACTTGGACTAAATATCAAACACAAATAATTGGCATTTATTCTCGTACCCACGGCCGGCCACGGGCCATACGCGCCCATAAACCACCACTCCACTGCAATAAGTCGGCTCCCATTTCCAGTGATCAGAATAAAATAATTGAATATCGAAACGAGTGACCAAATAGATACAATATAATTTTTGCATTGAGTAAATACCAGTGAAGGTCCCCCGACTTTGATGACATCGCCACTTTTAGTTCTCAACTTTAAATCAATCACTTTTAGTCCTCTTACTTTTTGTTTCTAGCCACCTATGGTCATTCCTTTATAATTAGACATCTAATGTCATTTTCTCAAGGGCAATTCAGTCATTTCATAATTAATGTATTAAGTATTATGTTTCCTCATCAGAATAATTGAAGAAACTATATTCTCCACTCCCTTTGTTAACACTAAATTTTGGATCAAATGACTGAATTGCCTTGGAGAAAATGACATTAGATGTTCAATTGTAAAGGGAGGACCATGGTGACTAGAAACAAAAAGTAGGAGGACTAAAAGTGGTTGATTTAAAAGTTGAGGACTAAAAGTGGCAATGTCATCAAAGTCGGAGGACTAAAAGTGGTTAATTTAAAAGTTGAGGACTAAAAGTGCCGGTACCATCAAAGTCGGAGAACCTCCACTGGTATTTATTTACATTTAAAGATTATGAGTTGATTTTAACCAATATTGTTTTTGACCAAGTCATCGCACATAATCTTTCAAATACAATTTACTTTTCTTATATAATTTATAAGCTACTCCGTATTACATAAGAGTGAATTTATACTATCAGATAGTATTAATGAGTTTTCCCAAAAAAATAATAATAATACAATAATGGATGAAAAAGAAAACCTTGTCCTGTGCCCATTCAAGAATCAAGAACCATCTATCAATTATCTATTCATTTATTTTAGATAAACAGCTAACACACATTATATTCACTATAGTAAGCAAAATACAATAGGAGCATAAGGCTTGACCAGATTCAGTCTGTAACGCGATTTTGCCAATTTGGATCATTATGATCAAATATCTAGTCACCAACCAGTACGTACTGATGCACCAGAATCAGGGAAAGACCAAAGATTATTTCCCCCAATTCCCAGTTTATTCCCCAGATTCCTCTTCCTCGTTTCTTGGTCCACACAACCAAAATTGAAACTCCAACTACTTTTATCTTAAAAATCATGCCAAATTATTTCATTGGTGAATGGTGGTGCTCAATCATTACAAAAATCAATGAACTTCGAAAGCCCATCTCCCTGAAGCGTCGCTCTCCAAGAATAGGCAAATTATACAGTGCACCACGGTGCACATAGCAATGTGCACCACATACCTAAACGACGTCGTTTTGAGCATTGTAAACTAATCGTCCGTTTTTTTAGAAATCACGTTTCTCGTTTCGGTCGATTTCTGTATTTATGTTAATATTCTGTGTATTTCAGGCAATTATTCTGTGTATTCTAGGCAATCGTTCTGTGTACTCTAGGCAACCGTTATGTGTATTCATGTTAGTAACACATGTTGTGATGTGTTT
This sequence comes from Ipomoea trifida, assembly GCA_003576665.1. Taxonomy (NCBI): domain Eukaryota; kingdom Viridiplantae; phylum Streptophyta; class Magnoliopsida; order Solanales; family Convolvulaceae; genus Ipomoea; species Ipomoea trifida. Next base: position 28,598,521 of record CP025647.1, on the reverse strand, counting down.
GTGCATTCGAATGTTTAGGAGGATGAGTTCTGTGTATTTTGTGTCAATATTCTGTGTATTCATGTTATTAACACAGGTTGTGATGTGTTTGTGCATTCGAATGTTAGGAGAATGAGTTCTGTGTATTGTGTGTCAATATTCTGTGTATTCTAGGCAAGCATTCTGTGTATTCTAGGCAAACTTTCTGTGTATTCTAGATAATGATTATGTGTATTATAGATAATGAATTTCCTGGAGTCATTCGCGTTCGCGTCCACTAACACTAAAACGACGTCGTTTTACGTACGTGGTGCACATTGCTATGTGCACTGTGGTGCAGGGTATAACGATTGCCAAGAATAAGGGTGGGTAATGGGTTAGCCTCCAATTCCAATCTATTATATATGTTATCCAACTAAAACTAATCATTCATGAATATGGATAGCTTATTTCATTGTTTGGGTATTGTCACAATCTTGTATCTTCATTAACTTTTGTTAATGGAATACCTAACTTTGATATATAATCATAATAATTTGGTTTCAAAAAAAAAAATCACAATAATTTACATTTCTGGCCGCCCTTAACCACATAATTATTCCCAACAGTTCTCACAGCACGTTTGGTTCACGGAATGAATTTAGGGAGAATAGAAATGTTATTCCATAAGGAATGGAATAGGTAAGGAATAGAATAGGAATTGTATTCTATTGTTTGGTTCGCGGAAGGAATAGACTTTAGGAATTGTATTCCAACGTTTGGTTGGTTAACGGAATAGAAATGAAATATATGTTTAAAATACATAAATGCCCTTATACAAAATATATTATTATTATTATTATTATTATTATTATTATTATTATTATTATTATTATTATTATTATTATTATTATTATTATTATTATTATTATTACATAAGATTTTATATAATATTATTCCATAGCAATTATAATATTAAAAAAATGATCTATAAATTATGAAACAAAATATGTATACAAATAATAAAAATTTTTAAAGAACATTCAATAATATTCAAAAGAAGAAATTATGAATTATTCAAGAAGTTGGTTTGAGATGGGTGTCTCTCCTTATTTTAAGGAGTCTTCTTGTAACAAATCATTAGATATTCAAGAGTCAGCTCTGTCCTCTTCACTCTGTGGAAGTCCAGATCTTATACGATGGGCTCATTCTATTCTCGCTATTAGCTGAGAGATTTGGAGGGGCATTGGATTTGGCTGTCGTGATGGACTTCGTTGACTCAGGTCATGACTTGATTGTGGTTGCCGATGCTAATGCATCTTATTTGATCCGAAACATTGCTGTAGAGTGAGGTGTCGAATTTGGCTGCTAATTAGTTGAGGTTTTGAGGTTATAAACAATGTTCAAGGATGTGGAGTAATCTCGCTAACCGGTGACTTCTTGCCAGGAATTAATTTCGACGGAGCGGTGCGGCAAAAAAATAATCGGCGCAAGCAGCTTCAGTTTCAATTTGGTGGAGAAACTTTAATTTGGCAGATTGTGAAATTACAGCAGGTTCTCAATTTTACTTTGATTTGGTGAAGGGGTTATTGTTTCTTTTCATTTCAATTGGTTGATTAAGGGGAAAAATGTTTAGTAGTTAATTTTAATTGCCCAAGAAAGTGATGATTTTGTGATGGGATTATTGTTTGCTTTTGATTTAATGTTGTCAAATCATTGCTCGTCTCCCACTTTAACCAGGACAATTTAACACCATCCATTTCAACAGGACGAAAACTAGAACGCTCTGCTGTGGTTATTGATCATTCTAGCTATGAAAACTGAGAGAGAAAGAGAGAAATTAAAGATAAGCCTAAAAATTTAAGTTTAACAAGGGTAAAAAGGGAAATATAATAAAAAATCTATTCCTGAGAACACAGGAATAGCTAATACCTAGGGGGACCCTAGGAATCTCTATTCCCCTTGCAAGGGGAATAGGTCATTCCCAGGAACAATGTTCCCGGGAATAGGAGGTTTTACCAAACAGCGGAATAGGCCTATTACTAGGAATGCTATTCCATTCCAGGCCTATTCCGTGAACCAAACGTGCCATCAAAGTCTGTGAAGCAAAAGGGGCAAATGGTTCACAACATTGAGCATTCCCAGAAATTAAAGGCAACCCTATCCATTTAATTACTATATCCTACATTAATGCACAACCAACCAGAGCGGCGTTGGAGGACTATGTGATATATTAATTAATATTATATTAATGTAATATTTTTAATTTTCGAAATTTAAGATTTGATAAAATATTTTATAAAATACTAACTTTAATTTTAAATAAAAAAAAAGTATGCATTTCACTGATAAAAATTACAAATAAGACTATAATCGCAATTTACATTCTCGATTTTCTTCTAAATTGAATTGACAATACACTTAATACACTTGTCATTTACATGTTCTTAAAAAATAGATATAATTAACATGTAGCTTTGTGGCTTGTAATTCTATTAAGATTCAAGAAACCTGTGTTTTTTCTTCACTTACTACAAACTTGAAAATGAAAATAAAAAATTATTATAAAAATAGTTAAATTAGTAGTTCATTAAAGATAAGTAATTTTAGGCAATTAGACTTCTATAGATTTGCCGAGATTGTGAACAAAAAAGAATTACTTGGAGAGTTTGAGAGCAAAGTTTAATTGGTGGTTTTAATTATTTTTTTTTCAGAAAGAAAAATCAATAATTCAATCGTGCAAGAGGAGAAAATTTATGTAAAAACCAAGATTTATTTGTTTTAGGTATTGATATTTTTATATTAATATTTAGAGAATTATAAATTTTTAATAATATATTAATATGATCTCAATATATTAATTTTAGTGGTGTCAATTTTAAAAATTTTCAATATATATAATATATGTATATACACCTATTAATACCTAACAAATAAACAAATTTGAGTGGTAGCAATTGACACCACTTGTATATACATAGCTCCACTATTGCAACTAACTATACATGCATGGCAACACACAAAATGTTGGTGATGATATATAACATAATATATTTTACGTGATTATATTTTATATGTTGTACCTATCAAATTTATAATACAATGCATTATGTATATTGTGTTGGTGAGAGATTGCTAATGCAACTACAATGTTAAAGGTTGGATTCTAATAAAGGGTGACTCATGTTACAACTAATAATTCTGATGAGTTCGACTTTTTTTACTATAAAAGTTAAACTTTTATTCGAGTTAAATCTGAATTAATTCTGTAGTGACGAAAATATTGAATGTCTAAAAAATTAATCTATCTTTTTTGAGCAAAATATGTATATAAAAAATGCCTAGGTCCAATTTTGGTTCTCTTTTACCTTCAATTTTTGATGGATATATCATATATACTCTACTTGTTTGCTTAAGATATGATGGCAAACACGAAATCAATTGCCGATATGTTCGTGTGAATTGATATGAAATAGACATTGGATGAATGTGAAGAAAATTCTTTGGGGAGAAAACAAACAGAAAAAATATATTTGTATATGGTAAATGGTAATTATAGTTGGTCATTGTTAATGTTGTTAAATTGAAGTTAAGACATATATTTAATTACATATGTAGTACCAACTGTTACAGTTTGAAGTAAAATCAAACTTAATCCAACTCGATCAGGTAAGAGTTGATCAAATGGATGCTCAACATGTCTTTTTCGCATTTTGAGTTGCGAGTAAAGCCTACTGAGCATCCATGTAAGGATTGCACAACTGCTATGGGAGTTAACAAATTCCATTTAAGGCAACAACTACAAATCTCACCTCAATTCCTTAATTTTGCACAAAGTAGCGGCCTTTTGGTACGCACCCAGTCGGGCACCGTCCCCCGACTACCTACTTGGACTGAGGCATACAGATTTTCAACCTGGACTACATATCCGTTCCCTACTCGGTCAGTTATCAGCGGGTTGGTTTTCTCGGTTCGAGTACCCTAATCGGGATATCCATCAGTGACCATTATTTGAATAATGTGTATACTAATAAACATCACTCGACTCCCATGTAATAAGCATCAAATCATATAACAAAGATAAATCACGATAACCAAAACCTTTGTATAAGATGCTTGACTAGGACCATTCAATTTTATTAGGGTGGTGGTGGCGGTGTTGATATTTTGAGTCGTGATGAGAGGCGTAGCACAATTCAAGCCAGGCTAATAATAACAACTTGCACATACATATTGTGAAAGGAATGACATCTTAGATACGTACCTAGTAATTAGCTAGTTAAAAGGACATTGCAACTAAGGACCACGATAGAACACGTCCAAAGATTTTGACACACACAAAATTGTTCCAATCATTATGTTGAGGTCCCCTCGATCGGTATCCATAATCATTTCCTCTTATAATAAATCATTGTTGTTGAAAATTGAAATATCAGTCTACTTCTCTTGACCTTTTGCACATTTCATTGGTGTTGTCTGGTCTCAATTTTATTTAGACGTATTTTATCTTTGTTTTTTATAAGTACTAATTAAAGCTCCATAGCCTAATTTTATCACAAAATTTGACTCATCTCTCATTTCTAAAGGATTTCACGTGAAATCATAGCACTGTCACCTCCTTCATAAGCCATTTTCTCGTTTAGATGATCTCACTCTAAACCGATTCAATAAGAATACCAATAATAAATACTTATGGTGTGTTTGGAAATCAGGAATATGAAAAATGAGTCATTATATTTGTCAAAAAATAGTTTCATTTTTAGTGTTCGTTTGCATTTTGAAAAGCTATCCTTGTGTGTTTGGTTCATTTTTTAAAAAATGAGTAGAATTGTATAATTAAACATTTTAATTATTTTTTTAGAATATATTAATATTTATAATAATATTAAATATAATTTTATTTATTAAAAAAACACAACTGATTTTCAGTGGAAACCAGTAAACACTTGTTTCCGCCGAAAATCTTGTTGTGAGTGCGGTGGAAAATGACTTCCACCAAAATTGAGTGGAAGTCATTTTCGCCAAAATGACTATATTTTTCTCGGTCAACGAAAAATGTTTTTCGTTGACTGAATTTTTTTAACACATCCAAACAGCACATCCAAACACTAAAGACTTTTTTTTTTTTTTTTTTGAGTAGTTGCCTCCTGAGGCGGGAACCCATTCGCATCATCCATGTGGGAGTGTTAACCGAGACACCGGGTGCCACTAGTGAATGATCAAAATCATTTTCCAAATTTTCAAAGACACTCTTGACTTAAAATCTTAACTCTATCCGCCATTGCAAAAACTAGCTCAACCAACCACCTAATTAATACCACTCTTTTTTTCTTTTTCTTTTTTCCTTTTTTTTTTTTTGTGACTCAATTAATACCACTCTCTCATTTCCAAAATTGGGTGGGTGTAAGACTGCATGCATCAGGCAATCAGTTACACAAACTGTACGTATATAAAATTTATTTATTTATTTATTTTATGTTGAATGCAGTGTGGACCGTTTTATATCTGTCATATGTAATTATTTGGAGGTGGCCCATTATATTGCACGTAATAGTATGCTGATGAATACTATATGTTAAACTTATATAATAAGACCAGTAATATGGATGGGAACGCCATTAAAATTCGTGGAGACTGAGAGATTGTTTTCACACCTGGTCGTTTTTGTGTTTGTGTTTTTTATTACCTCGTAGAACTACAAACAAAACAGAGAGAAAAAAAAACATGTCGCAGCCAGACTACGAATCCTACCCTCCGGCGTTTCGTCCGTCGTCTGTCCACCCAAACCACGGCGGCGTTGAGAAAGAGTCGCCGGAAATGGAGGCGGCGGAAGGGGACGGCGGCGTTCCCGTCATAGATTTTGAGTGCATGAAGAAGGACGAGGAAAAGGTAACAGAGGCATGCAGAGAATGGGGGTTTTTCAGGTTGGTTAACCACGGAATCCCAGAAAGTTTGATGAGTCAAATGTTGGAAAGTGCGAGGGAGTTGTTTTCCATGGCCTACGAGGCCAAGCAGGCAGCGTTCAACAGCGGGGCGGCGCCGCCGCCCGCCATATCCTACTTCTGGGGCACGCCGGCGGTGACGCCGTCCGGGGCGGCGCTGGCCTCCAGCAACCTCCATTGGATGGAAGGGCTGAATGTTCCGCTAAACAAAATGTCGCAGCTTCATTACGAAGATCCGATGCTCGAATCTTTCAGGTCAGTTACTCCAAAATCTTACATCCTCAAATTTACTCTATGATGTGACAAACGTTGATAAATTAGTCAATTTAAATGTAAGAGTAAGAATTGAGAGTACAGAGACCATATATAATATTTTTCTCACTTTATTGATTAGGTAACTTCTGAGGACGGTTTAGTAGTGGTCGTCGTCCTCGGGTTTCGACGCGGTCTGTCTGATGTTTGACTCCTAGAATTTAAGAAAACCAAATACACAATAATTGATCCACTTGACAGTTAGTTAAATCAGTGAGATTCAACTTTAATCATGGAGAAAAGTGGCAAATTGGCTAATTTCTTGGTCGGCACTTCTCTCACTAAGCTCAGCTATCGCCTTGTTAATGGCTTAGCAAACTCCAACAAGGCATCCAAACATGCCCCACCAGCCCCCCTCATGATATTTTCTTTTAGACCAGCCCATACTTAATTGTACAAGGCATATTTAATTCCGTACTATATATATATGTGTTGACCATAAATAAAAAGTATATTATTTAAGTATTGAAAGTATATTATTTTATATACTACGGAGTATCAAATAATATATTTTTAATATATTTAAAATGTATATTGTATTCAGGAAAAATAAATTATTTGAGTATTAGGATTACATTATTTTGTATAATGTATATTCAGTATACAAATAATGTATTTTTAACATATTAAAAGTGTATTTTTTTAATGATTTACACAGCACTGTGTGGACCATAGTCCACACAATAATTTTGCTCTGAAAATCCCCATTCTTACCAAACCAGTCCAGTTAAGAGATAAAATGCTAGCCACGTTGATTTTTCCTATGAAAGGGGATTCAAACTCCCAACCTCTTTTGAGGGATGATGATATTTTTTAATGAATAAAAAAATTATAACCACTACTTGAAGATATACAATAAACTCATATGGTAACATTAGTCTAAATTGTCATAGCTAATCAATTCAAACTAATAAAATGTATAAGTAACTGTTAGTAAGAGTTAAATTTAGAATTTTATTGTTACCAAGTTAACAAATTAGCTTAGCTGGAATTGTGGTTCTCAAAATTTTTTCTCCGTAAACTTCCTTTTCACGTGTGAAATCCATTGATCCTTCAAATCACGTACTGAATTTTTCACAAGGAAAACGACTGGGATAAAGACGTAGCGAAAGCTACGGGGAATGGAGAATTAATTTTTAATAATAAAATAATATTTTAGTGCATATATAATAATGTTACGTCGTGCCTTAGAATAATTGTATTTTTCGAAATTGACATTATTGGCGGTGGAATCAATAGTAGGATTGCCCAAGGTTTATCCAATTAATTAAAGAAGTGAGTTGAAATGACATTATCATTATCATATACTTGAGTGCAACATTGCTTTAGCCTACTGTTATTTTTCGTGCTATTATGGAGGGAAAAATGTAATTTAGTTTCTATTAGTTAGAAGTTAATAATTGGTTACGTTGTGAGTTAATATTCAATTTAGTTATCAACTATAATAATTTTTTTATTTAGTTTTAAATGTCTTTTTGTGCGTAATTAAGTCATCAACTTTGATGATTTTACCTAATTGAATTCTCTGTAAATGTAGCTTGGTAATTTTCTCTTTATTAATACCTAATTTAGTATTCAACTATAGTGATTTTATCCAAATTAGTTATCGACTATAGTGATTAATATCAAGTTAATACCCAATATAGTCCTCGACTATAGTGGTTTTACTCGATTTAGTCATAAATGACTTTTTGTACTTAATTTAGTCCTCGACTTTGATGATTTTACTCAATTTAGTCCTCCGTTATCAATTCCGTTTGTTGACCGTTAAAAGAAGGGTCAACATGGTAATTTCATTTTTTTTTGGTCAGATTACCTCCTCCCCATAAAATTTATGAATTGAAATTACAAAACACTAATATTGATATACTAGTGCGAATGTAATAAAACATAATAAGAGTAATTATTTCTTAATCAAAAACTTGTTTTTGTAAATCAATCTCGAAAATCTATATCTCTAGGAAATGAATGGAGTTTGAACATGAATCTCTATAGAATACAGGTTTGGCCATTACGATACACAAATAATATATGTAAACCATTTTACCATTTTCAACAATTAGTATTGATTTTATGAAGAAGAGGGAGGGAGAATTGTGGAGAAGAGGGTAATATGACCAATAAGAGGGGAAGAAATTACCATGTTGACCCTTATTTTAACGGTCAACAAACGGAATTGATAACGGAAGACTAAATTGAGTAAAATCATCAAAGTCGAGGACTAAATTAAGTACAAAAAGTCATTTAGGACTAAATCGAGTAAAATCATTATAGTCGAGGACTATATTGAGTATTAACTCGATTAATATCAATTTAATCATCAACTAATGATTTTTCTCAATTTAGTCATTGATTCTAACCGCTAATGACTCAGTTAAGAAAATCTATTAAAATCGATGACCCAATTAACCACAAAGACTAAATCAGAGAAAGCCATTATAATCAAGAAAAATTAGGTATTAATAACTCGTTATGTTGTATATAATTCGATTCTTACAAATAAAAAGTATAGAACTGATCTAGTTGTAAACACTCATATATACAAACACTTTAGAGAATTTGTAGACGATTAAAACATATATCGAGATACTTACATTATTTAGTAAGACTATAGGACTGAAATATAATGATGAGATCTTGGGAATTAAGTTGCAACTCAGAGATAGAACTGGACAAAGACCACTAAGGTGTGGCCTAAAATATCTAAATGGCCCATGTAAAGTACTTAATGACAACTAGGTACCTTGTTTGTCGTAACACTGATGATAAAATATGATTTATCTAATATAATAAGAGTTTGCCACAAGATCTTTTTACTCATATGCTAAATTTATCACAAATTTTAATCATATTTTATTACTGTTATTATTGTTATTATTATTATTATTATTATTATTATTATTATTATTATTATTATTATTATTATTATTATTATGTTCTCAACGTACCCATCTTTGTATTGGTATTTTGTATTTGAGTAATCTTACATGCACACTCATTTTCTATTTCATTTTTTACTCCATACTTAGGTGGATTGTCCTTATTAATGTAGAAAAAAGTGTGGGTGATGAACGTAGGATTAGATTGAATGAACAGAATTACAGAGTCCTAGTACATCTATAAGAGAGGTAGCTATAACCTCCCCTATTCTACAGGCAAGTAAATATTGACTAACTCTAAACATTAAGACTTTATAACATAAAATAATAAACGTAACATAATATGGCTCACATGGGTCATTGTTTTTATTCAAATCTTTTCCATCTATCAATAAAATCATGACATGTGACAGAAAGGTTTACTCTGTAAGAATGTATGTATCAATTTTGTTTGTATGTTTGGGTGTAGATCCTTGCTAGAAGAATATGGAAAGCATCAAGCTAGGGTGGGGAAGGCAATATACGAAGCATTGTGGAGGAAACTAGAATTGGAAACATTAAAGATGTCAAAATTCGAGGAATCAGCAAAGTATTTATCAGAAGATACTGGAATATTGCGTGTATATCGATACCCTCGTTGTCTGGATGCTAATCGGACATGGGGTATAGATGTACACACTGATAGTTCACTCCTCTCAATCTTGCACCAAGATCTTGTTGGAGGGCTTCAAGTCTACAAGGATCGTCAATGGATCCAAGTCAACCCTATCCCCAACACCCTCATTGTCAATATTGGAGATATGATTCAGGTTTCATCTTTGTCTTTTGTTTTTACTTTAAAAAAATGAAACTTTTTTTTGCCATGTATCTGGCTGGCATGTCCTACTTAGAATGAATTGGTAATGGGTAGGTAAACATTAACCATTTATTCACATTCCTCCATAATAAGTCACAACGCCACGTTTCGAATCGAGCAGGGGTAATAAGCATCTTTGATAAATTATTTCATAATGTTATTATTATTATTATTATTATTTTATTTAGGATCAAAATTCTTATTGTAGATTACATATATGGTTGATGATTTGCAGGCCATTAGTGACGACAAATATGTTAGTGTAAAGCACAGGGTGAAAGTAAACGAAGAAAAGGAGAGAATATCTGTGGGGTATTTCGTTTTCCCAGGAGATGATGTTGTGATTGAGAGCTCTAAGTACAAACCCTTCACTTATGCCCAATTTCGAGCTCAAGTGCAACATGAATTGAAGAGTGTTGGCTTTAAGATTGGTCTGCACAATTTCAAGCGTTCTCAACTCTTTTAATACCTACCAATACTCATATCCATCTCTGAATAGTAGTGTGAATTTTCCTCAAATGTCATATCAAATATTTTGCATTTTCTGTTTTCTATTATTCTCAAAAGCTTATATTTGAGAGACGACTTCAGTGTGCTTTGGTCGTTTTACCTTTCTTTCCTTTTTTTTTTTTGGTTGAAAATGTTTTGTTTTAAGTTAAAAATGTTTGCAAAAGAAAGAAGAGCTTGTATTTTGATTAAGAGTAATGTTACCCGTCTCCTAATATTTCTTTCTTAATGTGGTAGTATATAACTGAATTTTATTATATTTTATTAATTAATAGATTTTTTTTTTAACTCGTGACGCAATCAATCAATTAATTTATTTAATTTGTTAGGTTTAAAGGTAAACTTAAACCGTAGAGGAAATGTTTTTTTCCCTTCCCATCATTCTATTCCTAATGTGGCTTTATTGTGTGGTCATGAATTGGTTGACCACCAATAATTAAAAAAGTTAGATAATGAGGAAAGTATATGAGGGGTATGTGGACGGTAGAGAATGATAAAATTAGAAAGTATATGTATAAGTTTTCAATTCCACCCATTATATTAACACAAGTTTAATTCTAATTGTTCTCAAAAAAAGTTTAATTCTAATTATGACTTAACAATTAGATTTAAGTATTAAGGAAAAAAATAAAAAGGTGAATGACTAAATTCGAAATCGTTATCAACTATCATGTAGTGTGAAGGTATTCCACATGCTATTTCAAATGGGTGGTCAATCACCGTTCTTCACTTTTTTGGGCTGAAAATGTTTTGAGAAAGTATAAAACATATATTATCTTGTAAAGAATCATGAGTATTTAAAAAAAATATTTGTATAAGGTCCTGTTTGGTAAATAATCAACCTATCAGCCAATTTTGGCTTATTTGACTACTATTAATTGTTTGGTTAATAAGCTTTTTGTAACTCTAAAATGCTAAAATTCAAAAGGCTACTCAAAGCAGCTTTTTCAATTAGCTTGTTGAGAAAAGAAATTATACCAAACAGCTATCAGCTAACAGCTAATTTATCAAACTACTTTCTACAATCAGCTAATATTATCAACAAATCATACATTCTAACCCAAACAGCCAAACCAATCAGCCAACAACCATTTACCAAACAGGGCCTAAGTCATTAAAGCAAACTATTACAGCCCGTTTGGTTCGCTGGAAAATATTTGAAGGAAACGGAATTCAAATTCCATGGAAAACAAATTACCAGGAAAATAGATTCCATTGTTTGGTTGGTGGAAAATAAATTACTGAGAATATAAATTCCATTGTTTGGTTGGAATTGGAATTGTAAGGAATAATGGGTATAAAGACAATCATACCCCTCTACAATAATAACAACAATAATAATAATGGTAATTAAAGAACGTTAATGAGGGCATAATTGTCCTCCTTGTTTTCTATGGAAAACAAAATACAAAGGGGTGGCCAAGGAATTTGTTTTCCTTGTTCTTAAGGAAAATGTTTTTCAATGGAAAATGTTTTCCATCCAACCAAACAAAGGAAAATCTAGTTTTCCTTAAATTCAAGGAAAACATTTTCCTTGAAAAACATTTTCCATCCAACCAAACACCTCCGACTATTACACCAATGCAATTTTTACACCCGTAGTCTCGTTATAACCATAACACGGTATTAGTTTTTTTTTTCTTTATAAATATTTACTAGGTATTTTTACATGCAATGTGTGAACTGTGAACTTGTGAAGGTTTGAGGCTTTGAGCCTAACATTAAAATAATTAAATAATAATAATAATAATATTTATTATTAAAAATAATTTTAAAATGTTATTTTTAACACGTCAAAATTATACATGTAAAATTCGTATATTAAAAAAATGATACAATTTGGTAAATATCATATCATATATTAATTATTGCCATATTATTTCATTATATGTGAGTGATTAATTTTTGGCTGATATATGGCTAATATTTTGACCAATTAATTTAAAAAATATTATTAAAAATTGTCATCTCAAAAGTCTTCCAATTCTCTAATAATTCTTCTTTCTCATTACCGAAATGGTCCATCGACTATTGCAAAATTACCATTTGGTCCTCGACAATTTTTTGTGCCCAATTAAGTCCATCGACTTTGAAAATGTTAACAAATTTGGTCCTCCGTTTGTTTTTTCCGTTAAACATCCGTTAAATCAGAACCAAATTGATAATTTTACTATAGTCAAGAGATCATTATATACTAGTTTTTGCATGCACGTTATATAATTATTCCAATGACCAATGTTTGAAATTAAGTAAAAGTAAGGTTCACATACATCAAAATAAATGTTTGGACGATGGGCTGCAAAAAATTAGAATGTCAAGATTGGGTTAAAATTTTAATAAAATCTTAATATCCACTCTCCGTGGTTGGTTAGTCGATTGCATAACCAACTGAAAATTTAAAAAAATTGACCAACAATTTCGACATGCATAGGTAACCGAAGTAAATAATATAATTGATTAAACAACTAAATGTTGATTACCGTCAGTGATGCCTATTACTGAAAAATTCAAGAAAAATACACTATTTCAAAATCAATAACTAAAAATTCCAAACATGCAATACTAAAATATTCTAGATTTAACATTCCCTTGGGCTAGTTCTTGCTCCTCTCGGAGTGAGCGAAAATTAGTCAGGTGAATCCAAACCATTAAACGAACGGATCTGCCCTCGCAAAAACTAGTTCAATCCCAACTACTTAATTAATACCACTCTCTAATTTTCAAAATTAATTGGACCCAAACCGTTAAACGGACAGATATGTCCTCGCAAAAACTAGCTCAACCCCAACTACCCAATTAATACCACTCTCTAATTTCCAAAATTAGATAGACCCGAACCGTTAAAGGGACAAACTATAAAGTAGCTCCACCCCAACTACCTAATTAATACCCCTCTCTAATTTCCAAAATTGGGTGGGTGTAAGATTGCATGCATCGGGCCATCAGTTACACAAACTGTATATAAAATTTATTTATTTATTTATTTATTTATTTTGTGTCGAATGCAGTGTGGACCTTTTTATATTTGTCATATGTAATTATTTCGAGGTGGGCCATTATATTGCACGTACTAGTATGCAATGAATGCTATATATTTAAGACCATTAATATGGATGGTAACGCCATTAAAATTCGTGGAGACTGAGAGAGTGTTTTCACACCTGGTCGTGTTTGTGTTTGTGTTTTTTTATTACCTCGTACTCGTAGAGTCGTAGAACACCAAAAAAAAAAAAAAAAAAAAAAACATGTCGCAGCCAGACTACGAATCCTACCCGCCGCTGTTTCGTCCGTCGTCAGTCAACCCAAACCACGGCGGCGTTGAGAAAGAGTCGCCGGAAATGGAGGCGGCGGAAGGGGACGGCTTTCCGGTCATAGATTTTGAGCGCATGAAGGAGGACGAGGAAAAGGTAAAAGAGGCGTGCAGAGAATGGGGTTTTTTCAGGTTGGTTAACCACGGAATCCCCGAAAGTTTGATGAGTCAAATGTTGGAAAGTGCGAGGGAATTGTTTTCCATGGCGTACGAAGCCAAGCAGGCAGCGTTCAACAGCGCCGGCGGCATATCCTACTTCTTGGGCACGGCGGGATTGACGCAGTCAGGGGCGGCGCTGGCCTCCGGCAACCTCAATTGGATGGAAGGGCTCAACATTCCGCTAAGCAAAGTGTCGAAACTTCATTACGAGGATCCGATGCTCCAATCTTTCAGGTCAGCTTTTCACTTTTATCTTCTTCGTCGTCGTCGGGTTTCGATGCGGTCTATGTTTGACTCGTAGAATTTAAGAAAACCAATTTCACTTTATCGCCAATGGCTTACCAAACTCCAACAAGGCATCCAAACATGGCCCACCACCCACCCCTCATGATATTTTTTTTCTCCGTAAACTTCCTTTTCACGTGTGAAATCCATTGATATGATCCTTCACATCACTGAAATTTTCACAATGAAAACGACTGGGGAAAAGACGTAGTACAGTAGCGAAAGCTACGGGGAATGGAGGATTAATTTTTTTTAATAATAAAATATTATTTTAGTGCATATATAATAATGTTACGTCGTACCTTAGAATAATTATATTTTTCGAAATTGACATTATTGGCAGTGGAGTCAATAGTAGGATTGCCCAAGGTTTATCCAATTAATTAAAGAAGAAATGAGTTGAAATGACATTATCATTATCAAATACTTGACTGCAACCTTGCCTTAGTCAACTGTATTGTTTTTCATGCTATTATGGAGGGGAAAATGTGATTTAATTTTTATTAGTTAGAAGTTACTAGTTTGTTATATTGTGAGTAAATTTTCAATTTAGTTATCGATTATAATAGCTTGGTAATTTCTACTCTATTAGTACCTAATTTAGTATTAAGCTATAGTGATTTTACCCAAATTAGCCATCAACTATAGTGGTTAATACCAATTTAGTCATTGACTATAATGAATTTTTTCGATTTAGTCATTGATTTTAACAGCCGATGACTCAATTAAGTAAAACTATTAAAGTCGATAACTCAATTAACCACAAAGACTAAATCAGAAAAAGCTACTATAGACCAGGACTACATTCGGTATTAACTCGTTATGTTGTATATGGTTCGATTCTTACAAATAAAAAGTATATAATTGATATGGTTGTGAACACTCATACACAAACACTTTAGAGAATCTGTAGACTATTAAAGCATATATCGAGATATTTATATCATTTAGTAAGACCATAGGACTGAAATGATAAGATCTTCAGAATTAAGTTGTAACTCAGAGACGGTTTTCAAAAAAAAAAGTTGTAACTCAGAGATAGAACAGAAGTAAGACAGATACTACAATGTAATAGGGTCAGTTGTATTAAAAAAAAAAAAAAAAAAAAAAAAAAAAAAGAAAAAAAAAAAAAAAAGACAGAGACCACGAAGGTGTGGCCTAATTCGCCTAAATCACTAAATGGTCCATGTAAAGCACTTAATGACAACTAGGTAACCACCTTGTTTGTCGTTACACTGATGATAAGATATGATTTAGCTAGTATATTAAGATTTTCCCACAAGATCTTTTTATCATGCTAAACTTCTCACAATTTTTAATCATATTTATTATTATTATTATTATTATTATTATTATTATTATTATTATTATTTCCTCACCATATCTCATCTTTGTATTTGTATTTGAGTAATCTTAAATGCACTCTCATTTTCTATTTTATTTTTACTCTATTCTTAGGTGGTTTGCTCTTATTAATGTAGAAAAAAGTGTGGGTCACAGTTTTTATTCAAACATATTTTTTATCAATAAAATCATGACATGTATCATGTATGTAACTAAAGTTTTACTGTGTAAGACTATATATATGTATCATATTTGTTTGTATTCTTGGGTGTAGATCCTTGGTAGAAGAGTATGGAAAGCATCAAACTAGGGTGGGGAAGGCAATATACGAAACATTGTGGAGGAAACTAGAATTGGAAACATCAAATTTGTCAAAATACGAGGAATCAGCAAAGTATTTCTCAGAAGATACTGGAATATTACGTGTATATCGATACCCTCGTTGCTTGGAGGCTAATCAGGCATGGGGTGTAGAGGAACACACTGATAGTTCACTCCTCTCAATATTGCACCAAGATCTTGTTGGAGGGCTTCAAGTCTACAAGGATCATCAATGGATCCAAGTCAACCCTATCCCCAACACCCTCATTGTCAACATTGGAGATATGATCCAGGTTTCATCTTTAATTTGTCTTTTCTTTTTTACTTAGAAAAAAATGAAACTTTTGTTTGAAGTTATTGTAGATTACATATATGGTTGATGATTTGCAGGCCATTAGTGATGACAAGTATGTTAGCGTAAAGCACAGGGTGAAAGTGAACAAAGAAAAAGAGAGAATATCTATGGGGTATTTTGTTTTCCCAGGAGATGATGTTGTGATTGAGAGCTCCAAGTACAAGCCCTTCACTTATGCCCAATTTCGAGCTCAAGTGCAACATGAATTGAAGAGTGTTGGCTTTAAGATTGGTCTGAACAATTTCAAGCGTCCTTAGTTGTCAACTCTTTTAATACCAATACTCATATCTTGTAGTGTGAATTTTCCTCAAATGTCATATAAAAGATTTTGCAATTCCTGTTTTCTATTATTCGAATATAATAAAGAATTTTATTGCCAGGTTTAGAGGTAAACTTAAAACGTAAAAAAAAATGTTTTTTTTTCGCTCTAATAATCATTCTATTCCTGATGTGATTTCTATTCATTGAGTGACCATGAATTGGTTGATCATCACTAATTAAAAAAAGTCAGATGATGACATGTAAGTAAGGATTGTTTATAAGGAAAATATGTATATGAGGGGTATGTGGATGGTAGTAAATGGTAAAATTAGAAAGTATATATATATGAATGAAAACAATGTATAAGTTATCAATTCAACCAATTATATTAACACAACATTAATTCTAATTATGACTTGACAATTAGATTTAAGTATTAAGGAAAAATTGAACAGATGAATCACTAAATTCGAAATTGTTGACAACTGCCATAGAGTGTAATGACATCTTGTTTACCATTTCAAATAGGTGGTCATAGGTTTGAACCACCGTTCTTTGGACTGAAAAAGTTTGAGAAATTATAAAATAGATACTATTTTGTAGCCAAGGACCTTGTAGTCCAGTGACATCAAACCCTTCCCTTTATACGGGAGGTGGTGGGTTCAAGCCTCAGTGGAGTTATGAACAGATACTGCATTCTTGTAAATAATCAGTATTTAGAAAAAATGAAAATTGTTTGTATAAATCATTAAAGCAATGTATTAGACTATTACACCAATGCAATTTTTACACACGTTATTAGTTTTTTTTTTTTTTTAAATATTTACTAGGCATTTTTACACGCATGTGTGAATTGTGAAGGTTTGAGCACAATATTAAAATATGTTAAAATAATTAAATAAAATTAAAAATATTTATTATTAAAAATATTTTTAAAATATTATTTTTAACACGTCAAAGTTACACATGAAAAATTTCTATATTAAAAAAGTGATACAATTTGGTAAATACCATATATTAATTATTGCCATATTATTTCATTATATGCGAGTGAATAATTTTGGCTGATATATGGCTAATATATTTTTAAAAATATTATTAAAAATTGTCATCTCAAAACCCTAAATTTTTTTTTTTTTTAAAATTTCTACATTTTTGGTTGTCTAGCTTGATAGCCTTACTCCTTATACTGACAAATTCTTTATGTTGTATTAATGAAGATGTACATACGAAACTATGTCGAAATATCGCCAGGATATCGTCTGGAACACGCCTGCAGTATATTTGCGTTGTGGAACACGACGTTTGAATACCGGAAGCCCTCTTTGAAGATCAAGCTACATATAAGCCCTGGCATTTATTGAAGAACAGCTCTGGAGGCCCTTCAGCGAGAAATACTTTCAGTTCAGCATACTCTGAACTCGGCACACTTCCCATTCGACATACTTCGAATTCAGTACACTTCCAATTGGCATACTTTCAATTCAACATACTTTGAACTCGGCGCACTTCCCATTCAGCATACTCCGAATTCAGTACACTTCCAATTGTCATACTTCCAGTTTAGCATACTCTGAAGTAGGCACACTTCGAATCGACATACTTCTAGTAGCTAGAGAATCAGAGGACTTCTATACAGAGACTATACCCCCTTTTCGTTTGATACATACTACTTCTTGTAACCGATACTTTCAATTTTGAATATATATACAATTCAAGTTTTTCGCGTTTACAAGACCGTCTCACCGTGAGTCGGGTCGGGTCAAGATGCAGATATAATACTTATATGCACAATTGTCATACTTATATGCTCAAATGTAATACGAAGTACTAATCAAGAATAAAATTGTTGTTACTTATAAGGTTAATGTGATACTTTGAAGGGAAAATATAATACTTTTATATTTTGATTTAAAAGTATTACATTTGCATGTTGCTTCGATCCGACCCGACCCGTCTCATGAATAAGGATCCATGAGACGGGTTCACACAAGTGTGACGCTTGATTAAAAAACTAAATGCTGATTACCTTCATCAGTTATGCCTATTGCTGAACAACTGAAGTAAAGTACACTATTTCAAAATTAATACCTAAAAATTCCAAACATGCAATATAAAAAATTCCATATCTAAAATCAATAGATAATTACACTTCAGAATTTCTAAATAATAAAAAAAATAATTAAATCAATTTAAAAAAAAAAAAGAAAGAAAAGAAATGTAATACTCTACCTTCTTCAGATGTTTGAAAGTTTAAAAATCGTATGGATGAAATCATAGCTACCGAAAATTTAGGGTGTGTTTGGTTCGCATATGAGAATCGGAATCGGTATGGGTATCAAATACTTGGTAAGGGTAATGGGTTTTGATGAAAGTATTTTGCATGTTTGGTAGTATGGTAGAATGAGAATGATTATTAATAGTTGGGGAAGAAAGGATGAAGGGAAATGAAACCTTATTTCATTAGGGTATGAGTTTTTCAATTAATGGGATATTCCAAACCCATAGTAGTCTTCTGAAACCTATCAATCAAACAATAACAATCATTTTGATACTCATACTTTATACCTAAACCCACCAACCAAACGCACCCTTAGTGTTGACCGGGATAGGTGAGGTGCCGAAGTGACAAAGTCACAACTACATACCAACGACCGATGGGTGATTGCCCATATATATATATATATATATATATATATATATATATATATATATAGAGAGAGAGAGAGAGAGAGAGAGAGAGAGAGAGAGAGAGAGAGAGAGAGACATTTCCATTTTTGGTCCAACTGTTATTGGGGCATTGCCAATTTTAGTCAACTTCATTAATTTTTGCCACATTGCGACCAGTCTTATTTAGTCCTTGCCACTTTTAATCCACCGTACCGTTAAAATTTTCGTCAAATTGCTGTCCAAAATAGGGATATTTTTTGTCTTTTCATGCTTTGGTCATCTCCTTGACCCTTTGCAGTGGTTTTCCTTACACATTTTCATTCATTGAAGATGTCCGACGAAAGCTATTTGAGCCACATTACAAAGTCATGGCTTTTATCGGACCTCTTCATTGGATGAAAATATGTAAGGAAACCACTACAAAGGGTAAAGGAGATGATCAAAGCATGAAAAGATCAAAATGCACCTGTTTTGGACGGTTATTTGACGAAAATTTTAACGGTGGACTAAAACTGGCAAGGACTAAATAAGACTGGCCGCAATGTGGCAAAAATTAATGAAGTGGACTAAAATTGACAATGCCCCAATAACAATAGGACCAAAGATGAAAATGACTATATATATATATATATATATTTGAATTTTCTCTGGATTTGAATTATATTTATTTTTAAAAAAAACTTATTTTATTTGTTATAAACATTTACTTGATGTATGACCATTGTTAGCACTGAAAATTTAAATAATATTATTGGGCCGTGACTGATAATTCATTATTAAATTAATTGCTTTAATTAATTAAACTGGACTGATATTTATTTAATTGGGTTGATTAAATGGCCTAATAAATAATTGGTTGGCCTAGTTAATTAATTTAAAGTAATTATTGCTGAGCTATTGGCCCGAATTTAAGGAAGATATTTAATTGAGTTGGACCAGACTATCAATTGGGCTGCTCAAATTGACGGGCTTTGACTTGGTTTGGCCCACGAAGAATATATGTGGATTATATAATTTTGAGGAAGTTGTGGATATTATAAATGGGTTCACACTTCCAACCATTATCAGTACGGCCCAATAATATTATTTAAATTTTCCGTGCTAACAACCATTATCCCACTTAATCCTATTTTAGTTTTGTGTTTTTAAAAGTTATCCAATTTTTTTAAAAGTTATCCGATGTTTTTAAAAGTCATCCGATGTTTTTAAAAGTTATCCGATGTTTTTAAAAGTTATCCGATTGTATAAGTACAGAAAAGTTAATTTTCGAAAAATCCCCAATCTCGCTAAACCTAATTCTCCCAAAATCCCCAATCTCGCTAAACCTAATTCATTTCGCGATCTAATTCTGGCAAGAATCTATGGAAGCTAGATTGCACGAAAACCACACGGCAACGGAGGTAAGTCTATTTCTTCCAAAAGTTTAGTTCTGTACTTGAAGTTCTTATAGCAGTAGATCTTAATTTCATTTGCAGCGTTTCAATTTCTTCATCATATCGTTCTGATTTAACCTCCGTAACAATCCGAGGATTGCTCAAAATGGGCAAATGAAATTAGGGTTAGCGATGAAAAATGTGGTGGGAAGAAATCTGGAAGAGAGCATATATAACGAACGATTGGTGGGAATTTAGGTGGGAATTCAGCATAGATTTTTATGCCCTCAAATTAGACGGTCATTTAACACCCCAACAGACGGAGGACCACATCGGTCAAAAAATCAATACTTGAGGATTTAATCGGGCAAAAATGAAAGTCGATGACCAATTTGGTACTTTCGCCATAGTTGAGGGGCCAAAACGGTAATTAACTCTTAACTAAATTAGTTCGTTTATTTCCTTGAATTTCTTTGTCAGTTAAGGCCCACATTGGGGAATGGGTTTCACCCTACTTCTAGTTAGGGGCTATCTATAAGCCTCTCAGTCAGTCCATCGTTTAGGGTTGTCTAGTGTACCGTGCGGGACACGTGCGGGACACTTTGCAGCACATTTTTTAGGTTTCCTATATCATTCTAGACCTATTTTGGACTTTCTCATAGCTTTCCATAGTTTATGGGATTTTCTAGAAACATGTATATAACACTAATAGTAGTAGAGATGTATGGATTATTATTCTAGAACCTTAAGTTAATGTAGAGATTTAGGGAGGGTTCTAGAAAATGATTTCTAGTTATATAATTTAGTAGGTCTCCACCACCCATTAAGGGGATGGAATGATTATTAATACCCCTAATAGGACTCATTTTTAAACAACTAGCTTACTTCTTGAGATCCTTTGTCAGCTAGGGCCTTGGGAAGGTGATTGACATAAAATTCATTTTTAATATATTAAACATTTATTTTTTAAAGGTTCATTTTTAGTTATACATTAAAAATGAACATTCAATAATATACTAGAAATGAACATTTAATAATGAACTACGTAACAATGTGAACTATAATTCACAATATAATTTATCTTGAGTAACAACTTAATGCTAAGCCAAAATGAAGAACACGGCAGAGGATGAAGAACTTTATTGCCTATTGATTTCTACTTGTTACTTCTGTTCATTTGTTTCTTATTTTAATTTAGTTTACTTAATATCTAAAATCAATCAATTAAGTTAGAATTATTGATTATATTGATTGTTTATTATGAATTTATATTTACCATAAAATTAAATTAATAGAATGTTAGACCATCATAAATTCAAATCAATTACAATATAATATAATATAATCTAACACAGAGATTAAAACATGATTCTTATACCTAAAAGTTACAAGTTGCTAACATTCTCTCTCTGTCAAAGTTGGGACAAAGTCTGCAATGCATCGCACTCAATGGTGCATTTCTGAACACTTTGCAATGCTAAATGGTGAGTGACCGCATAACTGCACAGAAAGCATTGTCCAAAACCCGAAGGTTATTACATGCATAAGAGGATTTACTAAAACGTTCATCCTTATATAATATCTGTAGGTTTTTATTGTCACCAAAGAAAATTTAAAAAAGGAGAAAAACTAAAATTAAGCAGCAAAATATATGATTCTTCCAAAAGAATTAATTAAGAACTAGTGTACAATTCTTTTATTTAATTTGATTTTGCTTTGTAGCTTTAGGAAAGAATCATAAAATGTACAAATTGTGTTGAAGTCAGAATTCTAAGTCAGATATATGGCTTTAGGAAACAAAAAAAGGAAACAAGATGGAAGAAGTAGGTCACTGCAAAAATTTCAGCATGAGTAGACCTCTACGCCATTGAAACAATGGCGAGGGTTATAACATTTTAGAAGGAAAAACAAAGCAAAACCTAAACTTCTGGCAGAAAAATTGCAGAAGATCAGAGTGTTCACGGTTTAGTTCTCTAGCTTTCATTCTAGTTTATTTAGTTTCATTGTTTCTTGTTTCGCAAGTTTCTTGGTTTTATGTTATTTATGCTTACTTGTTTCTGTTTCTTGATCTGCAGTTCTAATCGAACATGAGCGGAGGCGGGTTTGGTTTTAGCGGATTTAGTAGTATAAATGGGGGATTTGGAAGATTATCTAATGATAAGGAGGGTTTTGGGTTCAGTAATTATAACGTGAACAGTTCTTCAATTATGGAGTTTCCTTCTTCTCTGCCAAGAGTTTCTTTTTCTGACCAAAATCAACCCATGAAGTCTTCCCTGCCAAGAGTTTCTGCTTCTGATCAAGAACAACCCAGAGCTTCTTTCCTGCCAAGATTTTCTTTTTCTGATCAAGAACAACCCACAAGTTCTTTCCTGCCAAGATTTTCTCTTTCTGATCAAGAACAACCCGGGAGTTCTTCTTCTTCTTCTTCTTCTGATGATGATGATAATGATGATAATGATGAGCAAGAAACACCTTCTCCCGAGAAGAAGAAGAGGAGGAGGAGAAGAAGGAGGAAATTGGAGTGGCATCCGGTGAAATCAGAAGCAGAGTTTTGCCCAGAGGCCATTGCTGAGTACCTCAACACGCCATTGTCAAAGCGGAGGAAATCTGTCAAGTTGAGTTTGAAGGTAAGGAAGCATCTTTTGTATATTGGCTGGGAAGTTCGCTTTGGGCATACTCAAACTGGAGCAAAAATGTGCTACATTTCGCCCGATGGGAAAACTTATATGTCTCTCACCCAAGTTTGCTCTGAGATTCAAGATTCTGTCCCTGCTATTGAGCCGCCATTAATGGCGAACCCACAAGAATGCAAGGAGTTAGCAGTGTATGTGCCTCCTCCTCCTCAAGCGGATTCTCAAGCCATTTTTGACTATATATCTTTCTGCGACCGGAAAATCTCTTCTGATTCCAGAGAAAAGACAGAGGCCAAAGTTAAATCCAAGGAGCATTTACTCAGCAGTGGATGGGAATTCTTTTATGCCCACAAGAAAAACAAGAGAGAACTCCGCTATAAAGCTCCCTGTGGGAAAGTGTTTTACTCCCTTCTTACAGCCTGCAAATGGTTTGCAGAAGCCACTGGAGATTATCTTCCCAGAGAAGACAGTGAATCTAGAGGTGTTACTGATCAATCTGAAACTGATCATGTTGAGGTTCTTGGTACTGTTAGTCAGATGGGAAAGCCTGGATTTCTTGAATCCAGGAGTAGTTCAATTACTGCCCAGGATGTTGAAGATTCTGATCAGTCAGGAATGCTGGTTAAAGATTCTCATCAATCAAGAATGCTGGTTAAAGAGTCTGATCAGTCAAGAATGTTGGTTAAAGATTCTGATGAATCAAGAATGCTGGTTAAAGATTCTAATCTGCCAATAAAGCAAAGACTGTCTTTCTCGACGAAACGAAATATTCTGTCAGGCTTGATAGACAGTAATGTGGTTCTGCCTTGGGCAAAGGTGCAGTACCGAAAGAAGGATGGGTGTGTATTGAAAGATGGGATGATCACCCGAGAAGGGATACAATGCAATTGCTGCCAGCAAGTTTATGGGCTTAGTAACTTTGAAGCTCATGCAAATAGCACATATCACAGGCCTTCTTCATATATATTCTTGGAAGATGGCAGGTCGTTGCTCGACTGCCAAATGGAGATGAAAAGCAAAAGTGATGTGAAAGTCCCCAAAACAAAGGGCTGCAACAAGCAGAGGAGTCCTAAGTTGCCAACCATACATGATGACATATGTTCTATCTGTCTGGATTATGGTGAATTGCTTCTGTGTGATGGGTGCCCCTCTTCATTTCATGCTAGTTGCCTTGGCCTAAAGGTATTCAATTGTGCTTATTTCATTTCTCTCTGTTACCTATAAAGAGTAGTTTCGTTGTGTGATTAGTTGCATTTTCAGGAGTTACCACCTGGGGATTGGTTTTGCCCTTCATGCTGTTGTGGAATCTGTCACACCAACCAATTTGATAGAAACAAAAACCAAATCTCAGATAAGACTGTTCTTTGCTGTTACCAATGCGATCATCTGTGTGAGCAATTCCGTTTCATTTTCACCTCTCCAAATTGTTTTCCAGACATATACCAATGTTTTATAGGATACTTCAACACAATTGTATGATCTAACTTGTTGCAGATCATGTTGGGTGTCTCAAAAGCAACTGTCTCCTTAAACTGGACTGCTTTCCTGAAAGGGAATGGTTCTGCAACTACAGATGTGAGCAGGTACTTCAAATCTCCATTTCTTGTATGTGCTGTGTAGATAGTTAGTTAATCATAAAAAGGTTGATTTTAGGATCAAAGTGCTTACCACTATCGCCACATGGTCTTTCAGCCTCTGCCACATTTTCGAGAGGCAGGGTGTTGGACTTGGCCCTTCAGCCACTGGACCCGACATTCTCCATAGCCACTAGTGCTGGACTTGGTCCATCATCGGCCTCGGCCTAATTTAACAGTTGATAATTTCACATTGTGTACCTATGATTGCAGATATTTTTGGGTCTTCGTCGGGTTCTGGGACAACGAGTTCCACTAGGATATAATGACCTTTCTTGGACATTGTTGAAGGCCACAAAGCAAAATGATACCAAAGAGAATCATGGCAGGCTTAGGGCGGCGCTTGGTGTGATGCATGAGTGCTTTGCATCTCTTGAGGAAAGTGGATCCAACAGGGATCTTGTGGAAGATATAATTTTTAGTCAATGGTTAGTGCTTATATCTGAGATATCTTCTTTATTGTGTAACTTCTTTCTTCCATTCTAATGGTAAACTAAACTTCTGATATTTTGCCAGGTCTGATCTGAACCGTTTGAATTTTCAAGGATTCTACACTGCAATCTTGGAGAAGAATGATGAAATTGTAACAGTGGCTACATTAAGGTATCCCTTATCCCATGATGTTTCATTATCCCCTTGTTTTGCAGACATCCTTAATGAATGCTAAAATGAATGTTGGCATCTCCAGGGTTCATGGAGAAAAAGTGGCTGAGATCCCACTTATTGCCACACTGTTTAAACACAGGAAACTGGGAATGTGTCGCGCCCTGATGAATCAGCTAGAGAAGGTATGCATGCACATTCAATTCTGTCCTGTCGTCGTTTCCATTGCCATTTTTCTCGAGATTCGATTGTCATGAAGATCTTCTGCTTCTTGTCGTGCAGAAACTTGTGGAACTGGGAGTGCAGAGGCTAGTTCTGCCTGCACTTCCCGATGCAATGAGCACATGGACTGGCTCGTTCGGGTTCTCAGTGATGAGCAAAGCCGAGAGACAGGACTTCGTAGACAACACATTCCTCAACTTCAATGGCACCATCATGTGCCAGAAGCCGCTGCTGCTGCAATCGCAAAGTACTTATAAGCATCTAAATCCTCCTCACCTCCGTTGCAGAACGAATTAGGTTTTTGCACTAACGTTTCAGGTCTTCGTGCAGAAGAAGACGACGTGGATGGTAATAACATCCCACCAGCTTCTGAAGCATTCCTGCCTGAAGAAGAAATTGAACTTTCTGGTCTTTTTTATCTGCAACAACAGGGGGGTTTCTTTAGTGATTTTGATGAGGTGAAAGGTGACATTTAGACTTTTATGTTTCATTGTTTTCTATGATTCTCAAAACCTATATGGTATACTGGATTACTTGGGACTGAATGAATGAACAGAGAGACATTGAATCAGTACTGGCAGGCTGCTGTTTTTGTTTTCGTTGCTAAATTCCTATGATTCTCAAAACCACATTGTTAAATGGGGTGCATTATCTCTCGTGGACCTAGGCAGGTTCATGGGATTCAGGATATACACACTGATAATGGATAAACACAGGTCCAAAACTGCAAGTTGATCATCTGATTGCCTGCAGTCACCATCACCCAATTCATTCTACTAAGGCCCCGTTTGGGGGAGCCGCTAGACTGTTGGGATTAGATTGGAGCGATTGCAGTTAAATTGATCAAGTTTAAATTTTTTTTAAAAGCTAAGAAAAGAAATACTCAAAGGGTTGAAAATTAAAGTATCCATGGTAAATGAAAATTACAATTTAATTTAGTTATGTAATCATATATTAATCAATGCGTTTTTATCTATTAATTAATGACTAATGGGGGCATTTTGGAGAGTTTATCTCCAAAAGCTATGGGTCCAGTGAGAATTATAAGTACAATGGTTGAAGTTGTGCGTTTGGGGTGTTAGAATGCTCCAAATACCCTTTTATATATAGGATGTTTTCCATCATTCCAAATGCCCTCTAAAAAATAGTATAAACTAGTTATTGGTGGTAAATTGTAATCGAAGCATGTGCTCACATGTTCAACAGTTGTTAACATGGTTGTTCTCTCAAAATCGTTATTTGGAATTGCTTAACCTTTTTCAAGGTTGGATGCCTTTATTTATACAAGGAGAAGTGGTTGATTCCTATTAGGTAACCCTAATCTACCATAAATGTAAATAATTTTTTGCCTTATTACATCTTATTCGTTTCCTAAAGTCTTTTGATCTACTTTCCTTGTAATGTCCACAAAATTTGCTCATGTTCCTCCTTGCTTTAAGCGAGCTTCCAAATTTGCCTCACCCGAGCTCCTCTATATGTTGACTGCTTCGCCTAGGCCACCTGGGTTTTTGGGCTCGTCTTATTAGGGACGAGCTCACAACCAGTTTTTCCTCCTGCCCATTCGGGCTTGCCCTGACCTTTCGGTCCATCCTTTCGTATCCCCGAGTACCAGAGCTTTTGCTTGGTGGCTGGCAAGTATGACTTCTCCCAATTGACTTCATTGGCCTCGCATTCTTCTTCCTTATCACTTGTCTTTTCTCACAGAGTTTTCCCTATCTAGTTTCTCCTCTTCATGTAATCTCTTCCATTCATTCATCCATGAGAATCGATCAACCTCTGATCGATTAACCCGCTCTATATCAAGCTGACTCCTCTTCTCGGTCGGCCTTCCCTTATTAGATTCTATTACCCCTAGTTGTCTTCAACCGGTCGTCCCCTTCCCTTTCGAGCTCTAATAGTCTTTTCCACCCATCAAATAGTTTATTTATTAAAAATAACGATAATTATTGAATTTTAATTTTCATGTTTAGTTGGTGAGAATATTTTGACTTATGCCCTCAACAATAAGTCATGCCATCCGAATTAATTATGAGGACCCATTTTTGAAGACTTAATTGGATAATAAAATGGATAATGTTAGGTTATTTTCATCCAAATTTGTTGACTAAATCATGCACCATTGGCTTACAAGTTGTGACAGATACCTTTAAAAACAATAATTAACTTCTCATTTTTTACATCATACAAATGATGAAATGATAAAATAACACTTTTATTCATTGAGTTATAAGATAAAAATAAATTCAATTCCTATATTATACTTATTTGGCTAACGGAAGAAATATGTTGCCACTAACAAAAAGTGTGTACTGTGTAACTTATTTGGATGATGGACCGAAGAAATCTGTGGCCACTGAAAGGTTCCACTGGAAAAATTCGTGGGCATCAAAATGTGCAATGAATTTGATCGGGAGAATGTTTGGAGTATTGGCATATAGATGCATGTATGATTGAATGAAGGCGAGTCACGAGTGAGCAGAGCACCGCTGGGGGCACGGCCAGTTCAAACAACACGTGAATCCTTCTATTCATATTTAGCCACCTTCACATGCACGCATACGCCACAACCCAACAAAACAAAACAAAAAAACCCCCACCTCCCTTTACGCTCTTTTCTATAATAATACTACCCCAATAATCCTCTATAACTTTTCCTGCTTTCTTCTTCTTCACTACTCCCCTTTCTTCACCTTTCTTCTTCTTCTTCCATGGCTCCTCTTTCTTCCCCCTTCACCATTCTCTGCTTCCTTCTATTATACTGCTGTGTCTCTGCATCGGGCCGCCATAGAACGCCATTGTTGCAGGCCAATCTGAGCTCGTGTTCTCTGTTCGTGGGCAGTTGGGTTCTTGACGAGACTTATCCTATTTACCAATCCTCCGATTGCCCTGCCATTATTGACCCAGAGTTCAACTGCCAAATGTACGGCCGACCCGACACTGACTACCTCAAATACCGGTGGAAACCGGCGAATTGCGACGTTCCCAGGTAGCAGAAACCCATGTTCTTTGCTCTGCGGTTAAAATGTCGGGGTAAAGTTTTGATCTTTACGGTGTTTTTCCGGTTCTTGGTTTTGTGATGTAGGTTCAACGGGCTGGATTTTCTGGGGAGAATGAGAGGGAAGACGGTGATGTTTGTGGGGGACTCTCTGGGGCTCAACCAATGGGAGTCGTTGATTTGCATGGTGTCAGCTTTCGTCCCAAGATCACAGACTAAGATGATCAGGGGTGACCCTCTCTCAGCTTTCAAATTCTTGGTAAAAACCTTTAATTTAATTTAATTTCACCCACTATTCTTATTACTGCCCATTCTTCATTTCCTAGTAAAATCGAACATTCTTAATTAACCGCAGGATTATGGAGTGACACTGTCGTTTTACAGAGCGCCATACCTGGTAGACATAGACTCAGTGCAGGGGAAAAGAATACTGAAACTAGATGACATTAGTAGGAATGGGATTGCTTGGAAGAATGCTGATGTTCTTTCTTTCAACACAGGGCACTGGTGGGTCCACAAAGGCAATCTCCAGGGGTGGGTACACTATCTTTTATCTTTGCAGTGAATCTTCTTTTTTAATGTTTTAGCCCTCCTCAAATATTCCCACTTGCATAAAGCCAGAAGTTGATGATGATAGCTTGGGCAAGTAAACATAACTTTCAATCTTTCATAATGATTTTGGGTGACTAGGAAAACCGTTGTCACTACCTGAGTGTGCAATGAGTATGTTCCGTCCTCATTGACATAAACCATAAACCAGCTAAGTTGTTCATAGCTGTCTGGTTCAAATTAAAAAGTCAATAGACTGTTCTTATTGGGAATCGAACTTGTAATGTTGTGGTTATTAAGTTGATAGTCTGATTAATTTGGCGGGGTTGGGCTTAAGTTTCATAATAATTGTTGATACATATGCAGGTGGGACTACATGGAATCAGAAGGGAAGTTGTACCAAGATATGGATAGGTTGGGTGCTCTTGAAAAGGGTCTGAGAACATGGGCCAGCTGGGTTGATTCTAATGTTGATAGAAGCAGAACCAGGCTGTTTTTCCAAGGAGTCTCCCCCACTCATTACAAGTATGTTTTATTCCTTTCTCCCCTTGTCTTAATCCCATGATTAAGATCTTCTGGTGCATGTCATTAATTTGGTCCTAGCTAGGAAGGCTTACTGGATTGCAGAATTTGGCCTAGTAATTAGCATTTAAGTTCTCTGGTTTTAACACCATCAACTTGCTATTGTAGATTTGCCAGGACAAGTAGCTGTTAATAATAACCAGAAAAAAAATTCCCTGATCTAGTAGTTAAGTAGCTGCACCTATGATCTAGCTAGTAGTTAAGTAGTTGCACCTATAACTCTTCCAACGAGTGGGTGGGGTCCAACCTCCCTCGTAGGTTAAAGGTTACTTCACTGAAGCACGTTCCACAATTTACATATTCTCACAATTTTCACCGTGTAAGAGGTAAGGAGTCCTTAAGTTTAGGGTTTAAACTAAGAATGTGGGTCCAACCTCATCACATGGAGGAAAGATCCACTAATTTGATTTGGTTTGGGGTTACAATCATTATATCACGAAACACAATTTCACAATGAGAACCACTAACATATACAAAGTTCATTTTTAGTATATCAAAAATTGATTTTTAATACACCGAATATTGATTTTTTAAAGATTATTTTTTGTGTACTGAAGATTCATTATTTGGTATATTACTTAAAAATAAATATTTATTTACGGTGTACATTATAATGTGAACCATAGTCCACATATCATTTTTCTTTCTTAATAAAATTAGACAAAGACTGAAAATTTGGGTTATAAAAATAATAAAACAGAAAGCAGCAGCGACTTTATAGTATGTCTCTTTTGCAAACATAGGTTGCCCCAATATAGCTGTCATCACTAATTAGCCGTCATGCAAGTTGGATTATAGGATTGAGGCTGAAACTGAATTATTGTAGACAACCTTTATTTATGCATCAATTACTGTCATTGCACCAAATCCTGCATCATCTTGCATATTTAGGCAAATCAATATAAATTTATAAATCAACTTAATTACTTTATACAAAACAGAACTTATAAAAAAAAAATTATATGTAAACATATAAGATTTTTATATAGATCAGATGACAAGAAAAACATACCGTCATTGCTGGAGAGCGTTGAGTAAATCGTTCTAATGTGAAATCGGTGAGCAATGATGGTGAGTTTTCAAAGTGTGCTCTTTGTGTGGTGGCTCTCAATAATGCAAGGCGGTATAGTAAAACGACATGAATATAATACAATACAAAGGTAGCAGCCAGTAGGGCAAGTAGGTCCACTTCAATTTTGGACTTTTGGTCACATCTCTTCTTGTGGTAAAATACTATATACTATATAACTATATATGGAGTATTACTTTTGCCGTTTTGCGTCACCCATCTCGTCGGTGGATTACTCACATGCTACACACACCTAATCCATATTTTCCCCAATGCAAAACACCTCCAAGAAGAATATTCCACCAACTACATTTGACTAATGTCTGGCCAGAAAAACCAATAACCATTACCCGACAGTATGTATTGACTAAATATTGTGACATGTGACCTGACCTGGTTTTTGCCAACAACTATTACCCGATAGTCTGTATTGACTAAATATTGTGACATGCGATCTGACATGATTTTTGCCAACAACTATTACCCGATAATGTGTATTGACTAAATATTGTGACATGTGATCTGACATGGTTTTTGTCAGTCCCCGAGAATGGAGCGCGGGCACGGTGACGGCATCGAAGAGCTGTTACGGGGAGACGGCGCCGACGGCTGTGACGGGCGGGGCATACCCCGGGGTATACCCGGACCAAATGAAGGTGATACAAGAAGTGATAGGGAACATGAGCTACCCTGCATTCTTGTTGGACATAACACTGTTATCTGCCATGAGGAAAGATGCACACCCTTCAATATATAGTGGGGATCTCACCCCAGAGCAAAGGGCTAACCCTGACCACTCTGCTGATTGTAGCCATTGGTGCCTTCCTGGCTTGCCTGATACTTGGAATCAGTTGTTCTATACTGGGCTTTTCTTCTGAGAGTCTGTTCCACTCATTATATTACACAAGTTTTTATAGGATAAAGTTGCTTGTTATTATTGTCAAAGTGTTTAGAGTATTCAACTAAATGGTTAATGTTTTAGATTAGTCATTGGTTTTAGGTTGCTTGCTCAACTCTGTCCAAAATATATGGATAATGTTCCTTATTTGTTATTGGTATAATCAAAATATCAATGTTGATTTATTCTTTTCTTTTTTAACTTGGACCCCTGAATCATCTGTCTTGCCTGATTAGTTCTGGGCTGATTTGACTTTGAACTGCTTCGTGATCACCTCTAATTAGGGGTGTCAAAGTGGGTTGAAACCCTGTTCCCGCAGTGAAGCAGGTTAGGGCCACAAAAACTATGGACCGCAAAAATACAAGCCTAATTATATTTTTTTCCTATTTAAAAAATGTTAAGCGCATTTGCCAAACAGGCCAACCCATAGGACCCATCAAGTCGTCAACATGTTTGGGGCAGGTTAAGGTTACTTGACCCCTATCCTATGGGCTTCACGGGCTGGCCTGTAAAATCCCACCAAAAGTTAAGCCTGTAATGGGACAGGTCGACCCGCTTTAGCAGTACTACCTCTAATTTGGGGTTTGGATTTGATCTTCTAATAACATTGGCCCATATTGCATTCTGATATGTGTTGTGCCGTTGGACAAGCAAAAGTTCAAAATGATGGGCTAGAAGGCAGCAAGGGCCACAGAGTAGACAGAAAGATAAAACTATGCATTATCAATGGTGACAGAAACCTTAAAACCAGTACAAAGTAGGAGGGGGTTTCCAATTGAACTGTTTGGAGGAACAAGACAGACAGATAGTAAGATCTCTTGCTCTTATTTAAGGTACAATTTTACACAACCTAATAACACAACGCCCGAAGCGCGACATCTAAAAGATAGGCTACAAACCCTCCACAATAACATGGAGAAGAGACCCAAAGCATCTCACACAATCCCAACAATGTTAGCTCCATATTGTGAGCTCTGGAGCTGCAGCCACTTCCATCATCCTCGGCACGTTGTCAATAATCTTCGTCGTCGCCAAATTCCCATTAGCAGCCCGCTGGTTCTCGTATGCAGAATTATGTACACCGATAGCAGCCCTGCCAGACGGATCGAGATTCTTGGACCAAGAAGCGTCCCACTCCACTGCCTTGGCTGTGGAGCATGCCACACTGGCCCCTCCTGGAACAGTAAGACTAGCCGGGTTCTGCAACATATGTATGCAACGGGTAAGACTCAAATCGAATTCTTGCATCGAGATAACTGATAATCGTGTGTGGTTTTACCTGTGGGAAGAACCTCTCGAAGATCATTCTGTAGTAGTAACCTTCCTTGGAAGTCGGGGTGTTGTGAGGGAAGATATGTGCAGCGTTGAGCATCATTTTGTCGGTCACATGCTCCTCCGCGTGAGCTTTGAGCCCATCGATCCAGCTATACCCCACGCCATCGCTGAATTGTTCCTTCTGCCTGTACAGAATATGCTGCAAGAAATCAAAAACAAAACATCTTGTGTCAGTGGATGTGAAACTAACAATCTCCAATCATTAATGGACAAAATTGGGTGATTTTTTTCTCAAGACCTTTGGGAGATAGGGATGCTCTTCATCATCAAAAGCCTTTCTAAGAATCCACTTCTCCATCCGCCCCTCCTCGGGTTTTATCTGAAATCAAATGGAAAAGAGTTCAGATAGAGTAAGTAAATTAAACCATCGCGTCCCATATTGGATTTGGATGCAGTTCTTAGTTCTTACCATCTTCCATTCAGGGTCAATGTTCATGGCAACATTGATGAACTCCTTGTCCAGAAACGGGACTCGGGCTTCTAACCCCCAAGCAGATGTTGACTTATTTGCTCTCAGGCAATCATACTGGTGCAGGGCTTTTATCTGCATAAACAGCACAAGACCATGTTAGAAACCGCCTTCTAATTTCAACAAAAAAAAAAAAAACCCGCCTTTAACCTTGGCTACCTTTCGACATGTCTCACGATGGAATTCATCCTTGTTGGGTGCCTTGTGGAAGTACAAATAGCCCCCAAAAACTTCATCAGATCCTTCACCAGAGATCACCATCTTCACTCCAAGTGACTTGATCTTGCGCGACATTAGGAACATGGGCGTGCTTGCCCTGATTGTTGTCACGTCGTAAGTCTCTACGTGGTAAATAACATCCTCGATTGCATCAATCCCATCCTGCAACATGTTATAAACCTTAGACTCTACACAACACAATACATATATGTATATATCTCAACTCTCCAATTCAACTATGTTGCTTTGCTTTCCATACCTGAACTGTGAAGTGGAACTCATGATGAACAGTTCCCAGATAATCAGCAACTTCTCTCCCAGCTTTCAGATCTGGAGATCCCTGTAAGGCAAAAAAAACAAGAAACTAGTATCAAGAACTACAAATCAACTTGAACACAAAAGTTAATTATTTTGGTTCCTCGAGACAGACCTCGAGGCCAACACAGAAGGAATGCAGCTGAGCTCCCCATTGCTTAGCCGCCTTCGTGCCAGCCAAGTAACGAGCGGTGATAGATGCAACCAGGGATGAATCGAGCCCTCCCGAAAGAAGAACCCCGAAAGGCACATCAGTCATCAACCTCTTGATCACAGCCTGCATCAATTTCCACCAACATAAATTCTTCAGTATACGCATTTTTTAACCATTCTTTCTCTCCAACCCAAACTAAAAATTAGTCTCACGTTTTCGAGGGCACGCCTTAGAACCAAGGGCTCATAAGGAGCTGAAGGGATTGCCTCTGAGAACCATGGAGGATTGTACCACCTCCTGAGGCCACCGGACTTGCTAGAGTACAGGTGTCCTGGTGGAAACGCCACAAAATGCTCACAATCATCATGTAAGCCCTTCAGTTCAGAGGACACCCAAACAGAACCTGAGTTAAAAGCAAACACAAAAATTGATCAAAACCCAGGCTTTTTGCAAACATTTTATGAAGAACTGAAGAAGGTATATATATATACCATCAAGCCCCCAGCCAATATAGAGGGAAGTAATCCCAATAGCATCACGAGCAACTAGGAAACTGTTGTCACGGGTGTCCAGTAAAACGAAAGAAAACATCCCATCCAGCATGTCCACGAAGTTCTCTCCATGTTCTTCATACTGAGCAAAACAAAGCCAGGGTTTACATCAAAATCCAATCTTTTTGCTCTTTTTAGGGTTCTTTCTATCAAATTAGATGATTTCTTTTTCTTTTTTCTTTTGAATGACAAGGAAAACGCACGGTCACTTCAACTGGTTCAAATTAATAAGGCAAGCTCTCGTTGAGAGAAATTTATAACATTATGATTATAAGTCAACAGTCCCGACCAACTTAGCTGGGTTGTCCGAACTAGATGATTTAGGGTTCTTTCTATGAAATTAGATGATTTAGTTTAGCAACTCACAAGATGCGCAATGACATCACAGTCGCTACCGGTGAAAAACTTGTGGTTCGGCAAACTCTTCCTCAGCTCCTCATGGTTATAGATTTCTCCATTAACCTATATCTCCAAACACGTCGTTATTTATACAAACAAACAAACAAAAATTCATTCAACGAAAAGAATTACGAATTCACGATCAACCCGAGAGTCCCCTCACCGTCACAATAATCTTCTTATCTTCGTTAAACAGAGGCTGATCGCCGGAGGCGGGATCAATGATCGCCAACCGCTGGTGCGCCAAGTAAAAATCCCCGTGCTGAAATAGCCCACTCCAATCCGGTCCCCGGTGCTTCAACCTGTTCACACGATCATTAATTTCCCCAGAAAATCTTGAAAACGAAAAAGAAAAGAGAGAGGGAAATGAAATTGCCTGCGAGAGAGCTCGAGAACGCGAACCCGCTTGCGCTGAGAGTCGTCGGAGCAACCCAAGACGGCCAAGATTCCACACATGGTGTCTGGGTGGAGATGGAAAATGAGGAAAAGGAGAAGACGGGAAATTAAAGAATGTATTGGAAAGAAAGGCGAACGAACAGATGGGAGAGAGAGAGAGAAGGTAGGGGAACAGAGAGAAATGCACAAAATTGGGAGATAAAAGCACGTAGACAGAGCTCACAGGCCGTGTTCTGCTTCGCTTTGGGAGTGCTTGGGATCAGTTGCAATGGCGCGGATTTATAGGCCCTCCGGGGGCCACTGGATGACGCAATTAACTAACCTTTCATGCGGCGACGTTTCATCGCTTCAAACTTTCTTTTGGATAGAATACACTTGTGCTGCATTTTCTTTCTTTTTTATTATTTAATTTGCTTTAAGATGACTTAAACGAGGTAGACTTCATCAATTATTGTTGGCTAATGTGCCTTTGAAATTGACAGCTTTTAATTTGATTTTTTTTTAATTTAGGAATTCACTTTTTTTTTTAATACAAAGAAAGGATATAAGAATATACTACACAAAAAGTGAGTAAGTGACCATGGCACGCTAATATCATTTGCCTCAACCCAAGGGTCATATGATGTCCAAGGATCAATAATTTACATCTTAATATTTATTTTTGGCATAATTTTACTTGATTCAATTAATTTGTTATGGTGGCTAAGAACACAGTGGTCAATGGACACCAAGTTGCTCCCTCATATGGGGAGATTGTAGGTTTGAACCTCAATGGAGTCAGTATGGTTTTGTATGTATATAATTTACTAAATTTGAGTTTGTTTGGTGACGAGAAAAATCCAATAAGGGTATGTATTAGGTAAACTCTACTCATGTATAATAGTCTGCATAAACTATATAGGAGAGTAAATTAATTAGAAATCAGAGAGTGTTGACAATAGAAAGATTATGTGTGACATGCTCGTCCGAGAGGGCATTACTTTTCAAAAAATTGAATATTTTGAACTCATAGTACACAATCAATTTATAATACAAAGATTTTTATTGCTATATCTTGGTTAAATGTAAATTTAGAAAGGAGGATAATTTCTTTTTTAGTAAGAATGGGAGTTTGCAACATAATGCCATGTGTCATATGGATAATGTTATATAGAAGAAAATTATGGATTATATAGTTAATAGATAAACTTGATATTTCTTTCCCCTGTTTATTTCACGTGGATATTTCATTTTCACATTTTTATCCTTTCATACTAGCAATTAAAGAAGGAATGCATTGACGTGGCGGACTTTTAATGGCCTGCAGTCTGCTGATTGCTTGCGGCAACTCTGTGGAGGGCAGAAGATCAGACATATGGAGTGGGTTGGGCAAGGTTGTTTTTTAAGTTATATGACACCCATATTAAATGATTAAGGTCATATCTGACCTTTATCCAGATTAGTGTGTCAAACACCTTGTGCTCAGATGACATATAGTGACTCTCTTATATGATAATATAAAATTGAATATTTCTGTTGTGTGACAAAAAAAAACATAGTAATTATTATTTGAGAATGTATACTGAATAAATTAAATATTTAGACTTGATTTTGTTAGTGGTGTTATACGGAAGGTTAATGTAGCTAAGGCGGTTATTAGACTATTGTTGCACCACAATTGAGATTGCATGCAATATTCAAAGCATTCAAAGAGCAATCAATTTCTGTGCGAACTAGATGACATCTTACTTGAAGCATCTAAACTTTAACCGGCGTCACCTTTTTTTATTGCTTCCTCTAATGGAACTCACAATCTTCTCCTTTTTTTTCACGCTATATTATTTTTGTTCCATTTGTCCCGGGAGCCTGCACCAAGTCTCATGTTCTGGTCAACTAGTTGACCTAATAGTTCGGTGGGATAATATAATTAACAAGACATAGGACTCAGTGAAATTGGATAGCTATGAGCCGACTTGGTAGCTCAGCCACATCTATCCAAATGTACCCAATGGCTAGAATAACATCAAATTTGGTTATGCTCAACTAATAATGCGTTAAAGCGCCTCAAAACATATCATGGTAAATACATATATAGAGATCGCCACGTACGTGGCGTCATCCTATTTGAAATCAATTTCTACAATGTAACTCCAAAATAGTATGTATAAATATGATTTCTGAAGCAAGACATCTTGGAATATCATTCCAATATTCTTAGCTTTGAAGGCCCTGAGCCCATCAAATTAAGCTCTTTTATCTACATTATTATATTCATTGTTCCCTTGCATCTTCAAGTTGAATCAACACAAACTTGACTCATGGTTATATGTTAGGCCATGATATCAAATTAACTAACACCATTGTATTATTTTTTTTTCTACAAAAAAAAAAAAAAAAACTTGCATACTCCTTTTAAAATAATCTTATATGTTTCCTTGTGTACTGTGACCTGATATTTACATTGATGATTATATAGCTTTTTATAATATCTTTTTATTTGATTAAATTTTACTTCTAAAATTTTTTATAGATAAATCAACCCCATATGTTATCAAATAAATATCTAAAGATACAGAGCAATCAAAAATCTTTGAAAGGTCAGATTCTCTTTGCTTAGAAGAGAAGGATTTTCCGAATTGAAGATGTATGGGCGTGGAAAAGGCGGTAAGGGTTTTTGAAAGGAAGGAGCGAAATGACATCGTAAGGTCCTCGATCCGGGACAACATCCAAGGCATCACGAAGCCGGTCATTCGTCGTCTAGCTCGCCGTGGTGGAGTGAAGCATATCTCCGGCCTCATCTACGAGGAGACTCACGACGTCCTCAAGATCTTCCTTGAGAACGTCATCCGCCGGCGTCCTCAAGATCTTCCTTGAGAACGTCATCCGCGACATTGTTACCTACATTGACCACGCTCGCCGAAAGACGGTCACCGCATGGATGTCGTGTATGATCTCAAGAGACAGGGCCGCACTTTGTATGGATTCGGCGATTAGGTTTTGGTATCGGTGGTGTATATTTTGTTGTTAATTAGGTTTAGATTGGACGTTCTATTCTGAATCAATCTCAGATTGATTGTGACAATGTTACTCTACTTGAACACTAAAGACTACACTTCTCAAAAAAAAAAAAAATCTTTTATTTGATTTAGTGATTTTACATATTTAGAGCTTGCACAAAGAATGCACGATTGACTCCAGTGAGACTCAAACTCATTCTCATCCATGTGGGAGTGTAAACTGAGTGCCACTAGACCACAAGGTCTTTAGTTATTATTCATTTATCTATTCACAAATATAAATAAATAAATAAATACAGTATTTATCGCTTATTAGTTATTACATTACTACGTATTTGATACAGAGTATAATATTTAACATTAAAATTTAATATTGTATTTCTGACAACAAAAGCCAAGCTTTATCCATATAGAATCAACGGGGGCTGAGTCAGCAAGACGCTGTTTCATAAGGGAGTTAGTAAAGTCAAATAATTGCCCTGTTTTTTTCTTATCGTCGACGTGGTGTCGATGCGCATTTTTGGGGGGCCAAACAAGGCATACATTCCATTGGTAGTTGAAGTAAAACTATGAGAATATCAGTGATGTTGTGACGTTTGCATTTGCTGTTTGCTGCATTTTTTTAAAAAATAAATTTGTAATAATAATAATAATAATAATAATGTTCATAAACTTTGATTTATAGAAAAATCCACTATTGTTATTTAAATGTGTTTTGAAACTTTTAATTCTAACTGATAAAGGACCATTAAAAAAACAACAACAACAACAGTCAGCATATGTTGTTCTTAAATCAAGAAAATAAATAGATAATTTGCATGACCAGTCAAATTTAAAATTTTATAATTTCGCATATTTATCGTGGCCAAGCAAGCTCTTTCGACTCCGCCTGGGCTCATTATGCTGAGTGAAGCCCCGCATGGGCTGCGAGATTTCATCCAGGAGGATCATATTGGTGTTAAATTTTAGTGGAAAATCCCTTTCGGGGGTTTGTGTTGATGTTTTGTTGTTTCTCTTTGGGTTTCCCCCTATTTGTTGATAAAAATTTAAAATTAAAATTTTATGATTATGTAATCAATAATAATGTTCATAACCGTTTACGCCTATGCTTAGATGATCTTGACACATAACTAGGAAACGGCGTAAAATTTGTTGTCATTTCATTTTTCTAGTATTTTCTTTTGTCTCTAATGTGAAGTAATCATAAGTAATAGGATAATATCAATTGGGACCTTGGGGGTCACTACAATTCAACTTTGATGTAGTTTAAAATGTTAACAAGTTGGTTAGATTCTTCTAAATGTGAAATTAGAATATGATAGCATAAATAGACAAGGATTATATGTAGGAGTGTATTAGCGAATAGAATTTTTGATAAACGTACTACTCGTGTTCATATTCGGTAACTGTTTGTTTATTAAGGTAAATAAACATAAATGAACAAATTTTAGAGTTCAATTCATAAGCGAACAGAGTATGAACAGTTGTAAACTCTTTTGTTAAGAGTTGGTGAACAAGCTCGTTTGTATTCGTTTAGTAATGCTCTTAAGCAAGCTCGTTTAGTGTTCGTTTAATGAACAAGCAGTTATTGTTTGTGAGTATAGATTATTTTTTGTTTACGAACGAATTGTGATTATGAACATGTGCATGTGTACTGTTTGGTTCCTCTTGCAAAACTTATTTTTTTTGTCGGTCCTATAAGAGAAAGAAACAAGAAGAGATGTGTAGTGTTGCGCGTTTGACGCACGCATACTCGAGCGCATACAACTGGTGCGTTAACTGCTTTGCTTTGCCCCCTCCCCCTTTTCACGTCAGATTTGCTTTTTCCTTTTTTTCTTCTTTCCTTTCCCTTTTATTTCTTACCAACATGTAAAAATCAATGCGAAAATATAAACTATTGGGGATGCTTTTAGGAAATGCATATTTATAAACTTGGAAGTTAGACATGTGCCGAAGGTTGTCTAAGAAGGTTAATGTAGTTTACATGTACAAGCGAGTCAAGTCAATGACAACATATGTAAAGTGGCGACAAGACACCCTAGACAGTGATCAGGGAAGTGATGTTTGAGCAGTCCGAGAAATGATCAAGAGGTCGGCATCTGAGCTCACTAAAATTCAATTAAGAGAGTTTGAATCTACTTTAACTTAATCTAAATAAAAAATAATTCACACAAATTAATATATCAAAATGAACACATAGCATACCAATTTATGCTAATTTTTTTAATATGTGCCTAACTCTAGCTCACCAAATACCAACAGGACATGATGCACAACGAAACATTACTACATACCTTTAAGTTGTAAATCCAAAACAAAGTGATCTGGCATTGGTAGGCTGGTTTTGTCGATGTCATATTTTATCTTCAATTATTATATGTTGCCGGCATTCACTTAGCTACATTATATTGGTGTAACCGATGTTCACTATCGGATGGATCATTTGGATTTGACACATGATATAAAATTGCATCCTGTAACGACACAATTTTATTTATTTGGGCAATGACAAAATCGGCAATTTATATCATGGTTCATGGTTGACATAACATTATGAAGGTAAACTTTACTATAGACCATGAAGTATGTACTCTAAAATAATGTACGTTATGTACAGAAAGAGTTAATTCCATTTTTTGTCCTAGAATTATGGGTGACAATCCACTTTTAGTCTTTTTTTATCAAAACATCAACTTTTGATCCTAGTATTATTATGGCATCACCATTTTTGGTCTTCTATCAACAAAATAGTTTAAATTTCGTTAAATACAACGACATTTGCGTAACTGTTTAAATCAGCAGTTTTCCAGCGAGAAATCAGTGCTCTGGTTTCTCGCCGGAAACCAGATTACTTTCGTTTCCGGCGGAAACCATGTGATTTCCGCCGAAAACATGTGGTTTCCGCCGAAAACGTCGGATTTGTGTAAGAAATTTTCGGCTTGCATGCGTAAGAGAATTGAACGGCGAAAGTCATTTTCCGCCAAAATGAGCTTGTTTTTCCCAATTAACGGAAATCATTTTCCGTTGACTGGGTTTTCCCGTGGTTGCCAAACATCCCAAGACCAGTAAATGATTTTCAAATACACCCTAAATTCTAAATAAAGTGATCGATTTAGTTACTAAGGTTTTAATGAAACCTTAATGACATGGGCCAAATCGGCCACTTCAATTCACTAGAACTAAATATACATAATGAATAGTTCAGAGATTAATTTCACAGCCTTAAGAGATTAAAAGTGTCATTTTCTTTTTCTTTTTTTTTTTAATTATATTCTGAAATCAAAATCAAGAAACAAGCCAGTAGTGAAAGGACCTGTTCCAAAATTTTGATGCCTTGATTCCCAACCCCTCCGCCTACTATACCTCATAGTTCTTCACACCAAAATGTAAGGAAAAAACCAAACCATATTCTGAGAAATTCCAATATGTTAAGGAATCAGATTCAACATGAATCATAATATATTAATACTTCTAGAAATCATTTGCAAACAATAATGCAATAAAAGATGCCTTGGTCAATAATGGTTAATGCGGGGAAATTTCCACCCCATCTTATTATTATTATTATTATTATTATTATTATTATTATTATTATTATTATTATTATTATTATTATTATTATTATTATAACACCATTTATATTATATTATAAATGTTGTTATATTCTAAACAAAACAATTAAAATGTTAAATTATACAATTTTGATCTGCTCATTTTCTAGAAAATGAATCAAACATACCAAGATAGTTTTCTGAAATGCAACCGAATACTGAAAATGAAAATATTTTCTGAAAAATGACTCATTTTAATTTCTAGAAGTCATTTTCATGATTTTTAACACACATCCTTAAATTAGTCCAACCGCAGTGGAGATGCCAATTCAAAAGTCGTATATATGTAAAAAATAATACTCCGTAATAAATAAATAAAATTGACCCCTCCAAAAACTTTAAATTAGTTTAAAAATTTAATAAAACAATCTTGACATGATTTCTAAAAACAAAAAATAAAATAAAATTGAGGCATGCATTGGTTATGAAAAAAAAAAGAAAAAAAAAAGAAAGGGAAGAAATATAAGAAGAAAGAAATGAAAAGAAAAGAAAAGTTGTACAACAACACATGCTTTTCCCCCACTTACCAACAAGCCATATTTGTAATTATTTTAAACATAACCAT
Organism: Ipomoea trifida; assembly: GCA_003576665.1. Classification (NCBI taxonomy): domain Eukaryota; kingdom Viridiplantae; phylum Streptophyta; class Magnoliopsida; order Solanales; family Convolvulaceae; genus Ipomoea; species Ipomoea trifida. The sequence goes on along the minus strand of CP025647.1, from coordinate 28,555,794 downwards.
TTTATTCTTTAATTTGTTTATTCTAATACACGCTTCCTATTTGTAATTATTTTATATATTTAATTTCTAATTATCTTAAAAACAATCGTTTTGTTCTTTGTATATCAGATATAGTACACGTTTCATATTTTTATTGATTTGATTAAATTTATGTTTAAATTCGATCCATGCATCAAAGAATCACACAATAAAATATAATGTGAACGCATAATGATCAAGATAATCATGTTTGACTTTATAATGGGTAATACATTATCTTATTTGATGAACAATAAGTAAGTAGCTAACAAATATATTCCCTGATTTAAAGAAAAATTTATAACCGCTATCTTAATGTACATTTTAGGTGAAATTCGTTTTATATATTTAGCTAATAAAGATAAATTAGTCTAAGTCATTTATAACTAACTGTCTCAAATTGAAAAGGTCAATAAACAGCTCTCAAATAATTAAAGTTAAACATAAAATTTTGTGGCTAGCGAGCTGAGCCAGTTGCCAACAAACACCAACTATCACTATTATACTCCCTTTAGTTAAAAGAGCATATATCTTACCTGCTTCATGTGCAAAGATAGTGCATGTGAATGTGTTAAGCATTTTGTATATTTTATTGTTAGTGTGCCATTGTAGTCCAAGGTGATATGATGTTCTAAATCATGATCCATGAGAGAGCTTCTAATTACACGTAATAATTTTCTCGTATGAGAATAATTTTTAAAATTTCATGTAAGCAATGATAATTTTACGAGATTTATCGGATATGTGAGTATAATCATATTATATAATCTCATTTAGTTTAAATTATGTAATAATATTCAGTATATGGTGTAACATTGTTGTTACATAATTAAAAATAGAAAATAAAGTAACACATGAAAGTAACGTAATAAAAATTATGATGAAAAAATTAAAATTTTAGTATTTTACATTAAGAACACAGTCACATAAGACGGATGATGGAAGTATTACAAAAAATATATTAAAAAGAACACAAAAACAACAATAACAATGCAACAATTTAAAAATGTTTTTTGTTCAAACCCCAAAATACAAAGTCATATGATAGTTTTGAAAGTAACAGATGATTTAATTTGCATAAATATTTGAGTAGGAATCAAATTGAAGTTGTATGGAAAAAAAATTGTTAGGAATATTGATTCAATTTTTTGGTTGGTAGATAAAATTACTAGAAATATTGAGTAATATTTCTAATAAAAGATAGTGTTTTTAAATTAAAATATTTTAATTATATATTTTATTATAATAATGTAATAAAATCGTTATACAGTCTAAGGGTAATTAAGAGAGTTCTATGAAGGTAAAATTGTCCTAACAAGTGATAAATTAGTTTCAATGTCCATGAAAAATAAAATACCAATATTAAGGAAAAACTCTTCAGTGCAAGACATTTTTTCACGAACCAAAGAGTGAAAAATTCCTTAGGAAATTAAAACTTGTTCTTTAGAAAAAAAGTTTTTATCCAACCAAACTCCCCCTAATTAATCGATGAATAATTAATGTGTATGGCTTTGTAACTTGGTGTTGCTTATAGAGTTAGAGCACTATAATGGCTAATATTATTGCTAATACAATCACCTAATTAGCTTCTATAGCATATAATTACAATACAATGGACAGGCCTGGATAACAAATAGACAAATAGTGGCTACGATTTCACCATAAACCAATTCAAAAATATAATGATTGAAATTTGGTTCATCATCTCCTGAATTTATGATGTACGAAAAGGATTGCTAACATGACCAGGAGTTTCAAGGCAGCCAGGTTTTGGGGTAAACCACACACTAATTAGGCAGATAATCAGATATATTAGGAATATGTTATACCGATTTCAGAGCTTCCGTAAGGAACCACGGAAGCTGATTTAGTCACATTTATTAACTAAATTATTAAGATGCATTATTCATTTCTATCACTTATTAGGTTCCGAGTTAAACAGAGTAAACACAAAAACTAAAGTATCCAATTAAATTACTCGACCGTGTACACTAAACAAATCCCATCCCATTATAATAATATATATGTAATAAATTATATAAGAGCGGTAACTAGAAAAACTCATACACACATACAATATGCACATCCCATATATCTAGTGTTCTATTTTTTTTGGGTGTATTATAGAGTTTCTACTGTCGAACATAGTGACTAATCATCTCGTTAAATGGTAGGCACTTCTATTGGGTGAGACAATTGGCCTGGAGATTCTATGCATGAGATGTATTACACATACAATAATTGAAGCCCCCTTGGGCCCTTGCACTATATATATTATGCTTATCATTATTGTTATTGTGTCTTTTAAGCACATGATACAATGATGTGGATATCCGTCTTCTTTAGATCGTCCCCTCTGCTATAGCGATAAAGCTTCTGGTCAGCTCTAACTTTTTCACATATATAAAACATGACTGGCCTTTCAAAAATTTTAAGAGAAGAATGTAATTCATTTTAAAAGACTAATATAATAAGTAGAAGCTCTACAATCTCTTGAAAAGTAGTGTGAGCTAGTGTGATTTCTCGATGTATTATCTCATCTCCCTAAATATTATTGTGAGTTGGTAAGCTTAAAGTCATGGTTGAAAAAATTTCTAGGCGTTCATCAGGCGCTCGGGGAGTGCCTAGCGCTTAGGATGCCTAGGCGGGGATTAATCGGTGCCTAGACACTTGTGTATTTTTTATTTTTTAAAAATTTGTTTTAAGTATTTTTTTATTTTTTAAAGATTAATAATTATAAATTATATAATACTTTAACAGTTAATACTAAAATATTAAATATTAACCTAAAAATTATATATAATTTATACAATTTAGGGTTATTTCGCTTACAACGATGTTGTTTGGAAACTCATTAAAATAATAGTTAATCGGCCGACTAGGCGGCCTAGTCGGTGCCTATGAGGTCTAGGTGGTCCACGCCTAGGCGGTCGCTTAGCCGGCTAGCGCCTAGACCACCATTTAAGGTGATACACTGGCGGTCGGCCAGCGCCTAGCGCCTAGATGGAGATTAATCGACGCCTAAGTGCAACTTTTGCTTAAAATATAACAGTTCTATGACTTCTATCTATTTTTCAAAATAGTAATAATAATAAGCGAAATTAAAAAAAAATAGCGTGTACTTGTTTACGTGTCGTGGAACAACCAAACCGAAGAAGTCTATTATTGTTGGCGTAGAAAGTGCATGTGTGAATGTATACGCATAGTTCATATGATTCGCTTTCGCTAAAATAGTAAAATTATGCATTTATGCAGCGTCAAGAGCACGTTTATAAATTTAAAGTTTAGAAAAATGTTAGACAAAGGCATATCAGACAGGGAAAAATGTTAGACATTTTTGAATTGACACAATTTTGTCTAGTTTATATATTTTTTTAGGTACATATGAAGTTGAAAATTATACTTAAAATGGTATGGTGACTAGATATTTGTCTAGAGTTATCAAGTTCTCTTGGTGTCGATGAATCACAAATTTATCGTTGATTATATATTACAATTTTTATTCAACATATCAAAATTGCAATACATACACGCACACGCACGTACACACCATGTGTCAACCACGTCAAAGATAACCTACTAACTAAGTCGAATTAGAAAATGTATTTGATTTTGATTTTCATCTGTGTGTGTATATATAAGGGTACGGTTTAAGTCAGAACCTGGTCTTCCTGTAAAAGTGATATTTGAGGTCAGGGTTTTTAGGAACAAAGACATGTGATCAATTTTATAATTATTGCAAAATTTTAAGTTTGTAATCTTTATAAAATTGACTCCACGTCTTTTCTTCTTATTTTTCAGCAATCTTTAATCCGCCGATTTATCCAACTAGATAAATCATATCATATAAGTTTTCACTTTTTACATGGAGCATGCATGTCGTGTCTTGAATCTTTCCATATATATGACACTTTGAACTTTAATTCGGATAAATTAATTTAGATCGCATATAATTAATCAACTTAAAGTAAGAAGATTAATAAACAATGAAACTAATTGTCTAACCAACTTAAATAGTATATGATAAATTCAGTTAGGTTGCTCTATATATATATATATATATATATATATTACACCTGTAAATATATATATGATGAAGAAACAAAATGTAATTCATTTCTTATCCATCCATATCATCATCCACTCGTCTTATTATATTCCCAATACGCAAGTCTTCCACATACTAACATTTATGAAGGAAGACTGGCATTATCCTATTATTCCACGAACTCTATCCAGTTCCTACTCACCTTTTGTCCCTCTATTTCTTTCTAGAATGATCGGAAAACGACCATAATTATATAGATTTTCCATTTCCCCTCTCTAATTGTTATTTTGATTTACATGATTTACAGTCATAATACTATGCAAGTAAAAAAGTAAAATTTATTAGTACACACTTTTAAATAGTGATTGCGAGTTTTTCTCATCACTAATAATATATATTATAATTATAAGTTTGTTGCATAAATATAATCGTAATTAAATCAACTATACTAAACACTTATAAATAACAAGATAAATATATTTCATATTTACACATATATATTATTATTATTATTATTATGATACTGAAGCCATGATCTTAAGTTGTGCCCGCTTCTTTTCTGATCCCTTTTTTTTTTGGTTGGATACAATGACATAATAATATAGTAATAGTAATAGTAATAACAACAACAACAACAGGAAACATGACTTTGCCACACTCACACAATATAATCTTTCATTAAGGATGGTCTAAGTTTATTCGACGAATTTTTAAATGTCTACAAGACTAATGAAATATAAGACTATCTACATAGTATAAAAATTAATTCCTTAGCTTTATGAACATGTTTCACGATATATCTCAAACTCTTTCGGAATAGCTATATCGTCCCGACTTGTCATATGATGGAATGGTAAATCGCAATTAGGTAGAAAGACCAATAAGCTCACTATATTATTAGTTGTAACTTTTTCATGACTTTAATTGTAATTTTATGTCTTTGTTCATAATTTATCATTCAAGTAGTAATTAAGTTACAACCAAATATCACTAGTGACTCCAATAATATGGAAGAGGCTGTCTTCGGAACTCGTCTCTGCATGATATTTGTATATGGTACATTGGTACTAAACTCATTGGCCTTTGGTCAAATTTGTTGTTATAGTACGTGTACGTGGTTTGTGCTATGGTCTGCCTATTCCTATCTTCATTGTACTTTCTTTTTTGTTTGGTTGTGTCACGTGCTCTAATATAATGTACACCTTTAGTCACTTCCCGATATGAAACACAAAGATAATTTGTTTATAATTATAATGTTTCAAGTTTAAATTTTGTGAGAATTGCTTATTGACATTATTAATTATTTGAACATGTTTTTTTTTTATTTGAACATGTTAATTATGAATAATTTAAGTTAATTTATATTATTGTGGTCCTTGACTGTTATGGTTATGAGATATATTTTACCCATAGCACACTTTTAGATAGTAACTATGAACTATCTCATAAATCAAAGAGGTATCATTTGGTTTTAATAACGGGATAAACTTTAGAGAAAATTAAATATCAATTGGAACCATCCATCTGGACAGATTTAATAGCTCTAAAGTAAGAATACTGACAAAACACTGACATTTTAGTAATTATTTTCCAATTTTTAAAGTGTATTTTACAACAATGCATAGTGGGTTTTTACATAAAACTAGACGACTTTATAGTGTTGCAAAATGTGTTTTAAAGTTTGAGTTACTCCGTATTTATCAAAATGACACTATATTTTTATTATTCTTACTTTAGAGCTATTAGATCTTTTCAAATAAACAATTGAGATTGATTTTTAATTTTTCCTTAATAATTCTTATGTAATCCTTATATATATAGTGTCGCATTAGGTGTGAACTGGAACCCAATTGTAAACGTGTAAATGTAAAAGTGTATAAGGCAAACTACAAAAGTGAACCATATGATATATAAAAGTGTAATAAAAAAAAATCTAAATGTGCATAATATGATATTTAAAATGCATTTTAAAGCTTTAAAATGTACACTACAAGAAAATGTAACTCAGCCTCCAAAAGTGCATTTTTATAATTTTGTATGTGCATTTTTATCATTTATAGATGTGACACTACATAGTACATCATTGCACTCACATAAGTAATCCGGTAATAGACTAGGCAAATTTTACCATTAACTATGATCCGTGTATATATATATATATATAGAGGTAAAAATATGATCCATTTTACATTGTGGATTTTGTTGCAAAATGACATTGAAATTATGTGTTTGTATTTAACATATCATGTGCCTATAAATAAATTAAAGGCACATAATAAACTAATTACATGCACATAATATATTAAATGCATACATATAATATATTAACGGCATAAACATAATATATTAATTGTACTAGTCTCATAATTTATTAATTAAAAATACATAATATATTAACTGTATACATATAATTTTTGAATTAGAGTTCACAATGTAAACTCTGGTGAATGATATAACAATTGAATAAATTATCGATGGGTCTGATATCAACAAAAATGGTTTGTTATGACTTATGAGTATAACTTACTAAATTTTAATAGGCCAACAAGATATTCGATATATGGGCCTTATATCTCTAAATAGTAGTATTAGCCCAAAAAGATACGGAGTAACTAAATTGAAGTCTTTATTTATCTTCATGGACTCAATCCCCCAAAAAGTCCAACACCTTTCAATGTGAAAATTATATCTTGGATCCAAGTTCATTTTCATTATGAATCAAAATAACGTTATTTTGTTTAGTGTAACTTTTTAAAAATCTTTTCCCTCTATTTGGTTAGCACTTGTCTTTGCAATATGTACATAATGTTGACTTTAGTGATTAAATAATTATAACAATATTCTTCGTTCATAACATGTGAACGGAAGGTAAATAAACTCAATATTACAAGTTTATAGATTGAGTATCCAATACCTTATGCCTTAGCCAAGGGCCTTGTGCTCCAATGGCATCAAACTCTTCCCTGTATATGGGAGGTGGTCGGTTCGAGCCGCAGTGGAGGCGTTGCTGTCCCTTTGTTCTTCAGTAGGTTGAGAAAGTAGTAGTGTAGTAGAGCCAGTAACATTCAAAAAAAAAAATGCCTTATGCCCTTATGAAGTTGATGCATTGAACTTATGAACTTGTAGTATTGTGTGTGTGTGTGTCTCTCTCTCTCTCTCTCTCTATATATATATATATATATATATATATATATATATATATATATATATATATATATATATATATATATATATATATATATATATTTATTTATTTGTATTTAAGTAATTTTGAATTAGTAGTTGACATATAATAATGATTATGGTATAGTTTTGACGTTTAAGCGATATTTACAAATGTCAATCTTTCTACAAATTGTGATAATTTTTTACTAAATTATGGGATCAAAATTTGGAGTAGGGGTCAATTTGAACTGGTTTGCCTTACTATGATTTGTAATTTTTGCAGTGCGACATGAAAAGCCTGCAGGCTAGAATTCTTCAACCCTAACTCACCTCATGCAGGCTAGTCCCCGGGCCAACTTAAAGAACTTAAAAATTTTATTATGATATTATTCTCTATTCTAATAATTTAACTTAAATAATATTCGATTCTTTTGTGTTTAGAAATTATAACATTTTAATTTGTTAATATTTTGTGTGTGTGTGTGTGTATCGATGATGTAGTAAATATGTTTTTTTAAATATTGTTAGTACGCAGGTTGCCCAACGGTCCTCACAAGCAAATTCGCACAGCTCCCAACCCTCGTGGGCTTGTCCTAACCCATCCACCGTGGAGCAGTTTAGGATTGTCTTGCGAACTCCGACTCATTTTAACACTCTTAATTTGGGGAAAAAAATATAATCATGCAAGTGTCACGCACTCACACCTATTAAAAGTTGTAAAATATAAATAATTTTTTTTTTTTTGGAATTCTTCTAAAAAAAATAAAAAATCTTTTGGAATTGATTTAAAAAAAAAATAATTAAAAAGGAATTTATAAATAATCAGCGGACTCCAGTGGAGTGCCACGTGACATCCAAGTTGTCAAGTATCTGACTGTAATCGGTGCGTGGAAACTCTTATCCCTCGCTTTGCTATTTCTGCTTCCGCCCAAAACCCTAGCTCACTTCCGGCCACCAAAACCTTCTTCGCTTTCTTCCTTTCACGCCCAGCTTTTCTACTGTGAGCTTCCTCATCCCTTTCTTACAATCTGCTTCGCTTTCTTCTCTGTTAATTTTGTTTCTCATAATCGGCGGACACTGTAACGTTTTCGTTGTATGCAGCCGTGGTTCTCGTGAATTTGCCTAGGATGTCGGACGACGAGAGAGAAGAGCGAGAGTTGGATCTCACTAGCCCTGAGGTCGTCACCAAGTACAAGAGCGCCGCCGAAATCGTCAACAGTTCGTCTCTTTCTCCCTCGTTATATATGCGTATCTGTGTTTTCTGTAGACAAGGGATTGAAGAAACCTGCTTTGTGACTTGTGGTTGAATGAACCAGCGTTTTCTTCAAACTGATTTTGTGTGATGGCTGAAATTGGACTTGATGGAATAACTTGAACTGTTAGTTTGTGGAAGTTCTGAGCTTTATTTGTCTGGTTTTGTGTTTTTCAGAGGCTCTGCAGTTGGTTTTGTCCGGATGCAAGCCGAAAGTCAAGGTAGTTGACCTCTGTGAAAAAGGGGATGCATTCATAAGAGAGTAAGATTGTTTCTCTCTTTTTTTTTGTTAATATATTTGGTGATTTATTATTATCTCTTATACATTTTGTATCAAATATTGGCAATTTGATGTGGTTTATGGTGTAGGCAAACTGGGAATATGTACAAGAATGTGAAGAAGAAAATTGAGAGGGGTGTTGCCTTTCCAACCTGCATATCACTGAACAATACTGTTTGTCACTTCTCTCCATTGTCTGGGGATGAAGTGGTATTGGAAGAAGGTGATATGTTGAAGATGTAAGTACTCATTCAGGCTTTTTTTTTGGCATTGAACAAAATATTAAATTTTTGTTGTGTAAATGAAAATGAAGGCATCTTGCCATTATCTTGAACTAAAGTTTAAGCAGCTCCTGTTCAACTCTATGCTAAAAGGCCTAGTTCCAATTTCTCTCAGCAATTTGCATGTTATAGTTCTACATTTTATTCATCCAATTGGGAGTTGTAATTGACAATGCATATTGTATGTGTTGGTTCTTCTTGGTTGCAGCGATATGGGGTGTCACATAGATGGGTTTATTGCAGTAGTTGCGCACACACATGTGCTTCAAGAAGGGCCTGTTACTGGTAGAGCTGCTGATGTAATTGCAGCTGCTAATACTGCTGCTGAAGTTGCTCTGAGGCTTGTGAGGCCAGGAAAAAAGGTAATACTCAATAAGAGTGTTTAGCTGCATAGTTATTAGTGTACAAGTGATTGAACATGTTTGTAACTTTTGAATTTAATTTTTTGTTTCTAGCATAATCGATGAGTTCTAGATACATGTTGAACGAATATCAATGCATTTTTATGTTTGAGCAGCAACTACTGTCTTTTGTTCTTATGATATGCATACATATCTTTCATTATGTTCTGAAGGAAATAAAACAAGTTTAGGTCTTTAGGATGCCTATAAAAATATAGTCTGTAATCTGTATAGACACTGAATAGAAAAGCATTCCTTATATTGATTTTGTCAATCATTGTATATGCCCTTTGAAGTGATTAGTTGGAGGACTATGCAAAACATGCTCTTAACATATTTAAATTTGCGAATTTCAGTGAAATGCTTACAAAGGCAGCATTCATATAAATATCCATATGTGTGATGAGCCCCCAGGTGGATTAGCAATGAAGCTTGAATTGCATTAGCATGCAGCCTTCACTTTTCCTTGTGTTAAAATTTAATATTATGACTGCATATAACATAAAAAGAGAATAATATGCTTTCTTTCTTGGATATAAGCGTAGATCTGAACATCAGAGTTAAGATTTTGGAGATGTTTTTAAATTAGGTTGAGCTTGTATTGTATTCATGATTGACCATTATGTCACGATTTCAGGCCTTATAAAAGCAACATCTTTAAAAAGTAACATATGGTTATGTTGTGGGTTTGACATTTTAACATTGTGTATTTAGCAGCTAAAAGGCTTTTTTTTTTTTTTTTTAAATAGTATTTGAGTAATGCATAGTTTATGTGTTTCTTGGTCAATGCAGAACTCAGATGTGACAGAGGCCATACAGAAGGTTGCTGCAGCATATGATTGCAAGATTGTAGAGGGTGTTTTGAGTCATCAAATGAAGCAGTTTGTGATTGATGGAAACAAAGTCGTGTTGAATGTATCTAATCCTGAAACTAGAGTAGATGATGCAGAATTTGAAGAAAATGAGGTTTATTCCATTGACATTGTAACAAGCACTGGTGATGGCAAGGTTGGTTTTTACTCTATACTTTGATAGTTATGTGAATATTTCTTAATTTCATTCATTTTGTATGAATCTTTGGGACACTTGAAAAATTACAGCCAAAACTCTTGGATGAGAAACAAACAACAATCTATAAGAGAGCTGTGGATAAAAGCTACAATTTGAAGATGAAAGCATCTAGATTCATCTTTAGTGAGATCAGCCAGAAGTTCCCAATCATGCCATTTACGGCAAGGTCTGTCAGCTCCGTCTTTGTTGAAGTGTATGCTAGACTGTTTCTGTTTAAATGTTTTAATTTGACTTGGGCTTTTGGCAACTCTCTCTTTACAGGGATTTGGAAGAGAAGAGGGCCCGTCTCGGACTGGTTGAATGTGTCAACCATGATCTTTTACAGCCATATCCTGTTCTACATGAAAAGCCTGGTTTGTATCTTGACTACTTGGCAAGAGTATCTATTGTTGATGATGACTCTTGACTTCCATTTGAATGCATGCCTAATTCCTATCTCATTATGTGATACAGGTGATTTGGTTGCTCACATAAAATTCACTGTTCTATTGATGCCCAATGGATCTGATAGGGTTACATCGCATCCACTCCAGGAGCTGCAGGCTACTAAGACAATAGACAATGAACCTGAGATTAAGGCTTGGCTAGCCCTTCCAACAAAGACAAAGAAGAAAGGCGGGGGAAAGAAAAAGAAAGGTATACCCAAAAGCAAGTTAGTGCTAAATGGAATATGGTTCTAAACAATGCATATTCTTTACAAGTATATTTGAGAGGTTTTCAAGAAAAATGATGTTTCTTCATGTATGTGCAGGCAAGAAAGGGGAGAAGGCAGAGGAGTCAAGCCAGACTGAGGCAATGGAGGAAGACACAAATGGTGCCAAGTCGTAGTGAACTTCTTCGTTTAATGTTGGTTTGGTAATCTCTTTCGAAGAGTGTGTTGAGGTTCCCTGATCAGCGATGCTTAAATGATGAGCTGATTGTGCTTCCTTTGCATATGGGATGGAATGCTTGTCATCATCACAAATACACTTTGGAACGTTTCATTGTTCTGTGGTTTAACTGCAATGCTTTTAAGGTTTATCTTTGTTTATTTTCTCCCTTTTTTTCTGAAGCTTGCTATCCAAATCTGAAGTAGGATATAGATAGCATTGCCTGACAATGAGGAATTTTTGATTGGTTTACTTTAGCAAGTGCAAGAAGTGCCGTTTGAAATTTATTGATGGACGTGTTGAATTTCAATTCCATCCCCCTCCCTAATTTGTTTGTTTGTTTGTTTGTTTGTTTATATACATGTTCTTGATGAAAAGGTGTGAAGTGTGAACTGTGAAGTCACTAATTTTGGGTGAAGCATCCAACTGCTAAGGGTGGATTTGAAAATTTTCATTTGTATCCACATCCGTTAGAAGAGTGGATTGAATCCAATCTGATTTGCTAACGGGCGGATTTGGCAAACTGGACTCCGATAAGAAATGGAATTCCAGTTTTTTAAAAAATAAAATAAAAATTGTCAAAAAAAATAAAATAAAAGAATAAAGTTAAAATAGTTCATCCAATTACACAACAAATTGTTATAATTTAAAATGTCTTGATAATATGTTGATGGGGTAGTTATTGAATTTAAAAACATTTTTTAAAATTTTATTTTAATAAATTTAAGTAAAATAATAGGAGTAATTATTTATACAAAAAAAAAAAAAAAACCACCCCTACTGCCTTCCCAAGGAGAAGGCGAACATGTGCAGGGTGGGTTTTTTTTTTTTTTTTTTTTTTTTTTTTTTTTTTTTTTTTTAAATAATAATTAAATTATTATTTTATTTAAATTGTTATAGATTAATACATATCGGGCTAAATCCACCCCTCTAACATTGTTATAAACGAAAATTGAAAAAGAGAGACCTAATTAAAATCCTATCCTGGATAAGTTAAAAATTAAAATTGAATTATAATTTTAGAATTGAATTACTCCCATCACACGACACTTAACAATGATTAGTAGAGCGAATTGGATATAGTAACTCTTGAGAACTCACATCTACGTCCAATTCACTAATAGCGAGTTTTCATCCCATCCAATTCACTAACACAAACCCCACTCATTTCCCCTCCTGTTATAGCATTGATATCGTATGCATTCCTCCAACTTTGCACGCACAGATGCCTCAACCATGCATCGCGCTTGACTACACCTCCACCTTGCTTGGCGTCTAGAATATCGCTACTTGGCATATGCTCAATAATACGCTAACCTTTACACATGCAATATATATGGAAAGACAGTTAACTTAGTAACCATAAAGTTTTAAATTTGGCTTTCTGCAACAGCTGTCTATTGCCATATTGATTTGAGTTGGTTAATTTGGATACAACTTAAGTTGATTTATCTTATCGTGATCTTTTGTCAGTTAAAATCGCCTTAACTAAGGTCACAATGTGAGTTTCATACAACCCACACAACTAAATTATCTAATTTGTAAATCAAATATTTTTAAAATTATTTTTCTTTGTACATATAGGACTTGTAAATGTATAAATTCTTACAAGAGGGAAAGAACATGCAATTCAATACTTCTACAATGATATACACAATTTTATTGTTTACCAAATTACTTTTATTTTGAATAAATGGCCCTTTTAATTTTTTTATACACAATATTCTAAATAATAATAATAATAATAATAATAATAATAATAACAATAATAATAATAGTGGCAAGTGAGCTCTCTTTGTGGGGAGGAATTTCGGGAGAACCCGGGTTCGATTCCCACAAGTGACGATTCCCCCTGGGCCAGCTTCTGTGCCTCTCGGAGCGAACGTGGGTGGACCCCAGACCGTTAAACGGACGGAGAGAAAGACCCTGTAAATTTACCAAAAAAAAAAAAATAATAATAATAATAATAAAAGTTAGACGGGTAGCACTTTTGCTCATCCCTGTTTTCGGTGAATAAAGCTCACGCTTTCATCGCTGTCCCAGTCTTTTCTTTCGGATTTCAAACCGCCCCACTACCATATAACCTCCTTCCGTGTCAAACCCTTCTGTCTCTCTTCTCTCTTGACTACTGCAATCCTGTAATCTCGCATTCAGATTCCTAGATACACACTACTACTATGGCAAGCACTGATCCCGAGCGCGAGCACAGAGAGGAGGAGGAAGCCGCCGCCGCAGCGGAGGATGAAGATACCGGAGCTCAGGTTGCGCCTATCATCAAACTCGAAGAAGTTGCCGTCACCACCGGCGAGGAAAACGAAGATGCCATCCTCGATTTGTAATCCTCTCCTCTCCTTCCCGATTCTTCTGATCTTATGTTAATTCTCTCTCGATCTGCTTAATTCGTGGATTTTGATTGTTGTTACTCTACTTTTATCAACAGGAAATCGAAGCTTTATCGGTTCGATAAGGAAGGGAATCAGTGGAAGGAGAGAGGAGTCGGTAGTGTCAAACTCTTGAAGCACAAGGAAACTGGAAAAGTTCGCCTTGTTATGCGCCAGGCCAAGACTCTTAAGATCTGCGCTAATCATCTCGGTCTGTTTTCATATATTTTTGTATGAACTTCCTTAAGAACTATTTGTAGATCGATTGATCTTCGATCCGATTGATAATCTGTGAAAATTGTGGTATTTTGCATGTTGTTTGTAGTGCTTCCATCAATGACAATTCAGGAACATTCTGGAAACGAAAAGTCTTGCTTGTGGCATGCAGCAGATTTTGCAGATGGTGAACTAAAGGATGAGCTTTTCTGCATCCGATTTTCATCTGTGGAGAGTAAGTACTCATGTACTATTTCCTTGATTGTGTATCGTTGTTGAAGTTCAATTCTTTGTGTTTGCCCCTTTTCAAGGATGTTTTCTTGATAGAATGTCACAACTTAAGTTCAGTTCTTTTTCTGATCAATGGTTCAATCCATTATGTTTGAAAGTGATTTTTAAATTTGTTTATTTTGTAATGCTGATATCTGCAACTTGAACTTGGTCATATCAAGTTATTCAGACTTACTAGTCTCTTGATAACTAGGTAGCAGGTGCAAGGAGGATTCTTAGTTTGTGATTGAGTTTCTATTTTGTTAGGACTTAGGATCTAATGAAAATCAAGTTAAATCTGTTGTTGAAGTGTCAGAATGCTTAAATTAAATGAACTCTCAAAGGTCATCGGTGGAAAGCCTTGCACAAAGTTATCCTAAAAGATAATGGATGGTTCCTTTCTCAAGATAAATTGCACAGGAGACTGTGTTCTATATTTCAATTCTATTTCAGAAAAGAACATAAAATTTCCCAACAGTTAGTATTTATATAAAGTTCTAATAATGTTTGGTCATTTGTAAGCCATCTAATTTTATCTGTCTTTAAGTTGTAAGTATCTAGAAAAACCTCTGGAAGGGGAATTATGAAGTGACATGCTGGGGTTGAATACAATTAAATTGTTTCAGTGGATATCTGGTTCAGTGATTCCTGAAAATATGGATGGCTGGGATGGTAAAAATTGAATCGAATTCAATTGTAAGATCAGGATATTGTGTCATGTAATTCTGTTATGATGAGAATTGAAAAATTCAACAAATTTCATGGGACCTCTTGCATGTTCTAAGCAGATGTCATATACAATGTTTCATTAGATTGCTAACCATTTTGCCTCTGGTTAAGTCAGTCTTGATCTGTTTTCTGTTGGCATTTATGGTTTATCTTTGGAGTGTCCCAATTATCTCTGAAGGCATCAGAAGATGAATGCAATATTCAAAAAAAGTTACCTATAAGTTGCACACCCAAATTTGATTATTCATATATATTTTTGGTTTAATTAGCATACTTTTTACTATAAAGAAATAAATTGCTAGAACTGTCAAAAAACCAATTAATCATGTGTATAATTTATTTGTTTGGCTAATACCTGCCTTTGGAACTCTGCTAGTCTGCTTTCTTGTTAGAATCACCAATTCCCATTTTTCATTTTTATGTAAGCATTAGGGCCTTAATTTTACATATTGGTCTTTCTACTAGATTGCAAGACCTTCATGGAGATGTTTCAAGAGGTTGCTGAATCACAAAAGAAAGAAGAAAACAAAGATGCATCTGCTACTGCTGGACTGCTTGAGAAGTTGAGTGTTGAAGAGAAGAAGGCTGAAGAGAAAACTGAGGAGAAGGTCGAAGAGAAACCTGAAGAGAAGGTCGAAAAGAAAAGTGAGAAAGAGACTTCTGTTGAAAGTGAGGGGAAGGCTTCAGAAGTTGCAGAGAAGAAGGATGAGTCCTCTTCAACTTAAAGTATGCACATGCAATGTTTGTTCCCCTTTCAACTTGGTGAGGTTTGTTGTATAACCTCATTAGCAAGCCAACCAGTGAGGTTTGGTGAGTTTAGTCAAATGTAAGGGATGATGATTTTTTCATGGGGGGGAGTGTTTGGGTTTCTTGGTCTGTCATTTTAGTCAGTCTAATGTTCTGGCAAACTCAGGGGAGGGGAAGGGGTTGGGGGGTTGGGTTTGGATTTCTTAATCTGTCATTTTAGTTTGTGTAATGCTCTGGCATACTTTTGAGTTTAAGGTTAAGGTCTCATTCTAGTTACAAGGTATTTGTGCCAGGCATAACACAAATTCGTGCCATATATAATATTTATCTGCCTAGATGTATGCTCTATTGTCCATGTCACTTCCTAGGCTTTTTCAGTTTTTCATCTCAGATGGCCTTAGTTCCATATATTTCTAATGTATGCAAAATTGAAGCTTGCTGCCACTTGATGGGTGACTTTATGTTTGAGTTTCCCCTTTTCCTTTTAGAGAATGGGGTTTCTTCCTGGTCCTTCAATCCCAAAAGATAGCTTTATTTATTTATTTTGCCTAAAATAATATAACAGCAAGAGATTCCTCCATGTTACAGTATTATGTGGGGGAAAGAAGAAAAAGGAGCATAGTTCATACAAATGCAGTGGTGCACTTTTCTCAGGCCCAAATGCAACTACACTACTACAGTAGTCTTGTTGGGCAACGAGGTGGGTCTCTCTTTGTTATCGTCTTGCCCTCTGGATGGCCGGGGTGTCAAGTGCCAAGGGTGATGAACCTTCTCGTTTTATTTTTTGGGGCTTTGGCATTTCCTTTATTCCAAAAAAAGGAAAAAATTGCAACAACAGTAGTAAAGTGGTTGTCTTTGGATTTATATTGGCAGACAAATTATTTTCAAAAAAATAATAAAATTGGCCGCCAAATTATAGATCATGATTTGCATTGCAAGATGAATTATTGATAAATATTTATTTTTAGTACACTAAAAAATCTTCAGTATATTAAAATGAACTTCTCATGTCTTTCTCCGTTCGTTTAACGGTCCGGGTCTACCTGCATTCGCTCCAAGAGGCACGGGAGCTGGCCCAGAGAATCGTCTTCTCCACAAAGAGAGCTCACTTGCCCATCTAACTTTTTCAAACTTCTATAATCTTCTTCTTTTCCTTATTTGTTTTTTAATAAACAAATGTTTATCCCCACGACAGTATGGGAAACAAGCAGATAAAAATGAATGAACCAAAAAGGAAAATTAAAAGGAAAAAGATAAAGGAAAAGAATTTGCCAGTTGTAGTGTTTGATTCGGCCATTGTTGTTAAACTGAAAAAAAAAAAGATTCCTGTTCAAAAAATACACTTTTTTTTTTTTTTTTTAATTAAGCTCAATTGCACAGCACACTCTCATCTCAACAACAACAAAAACACTATAAAACATCATGAGAATTAGGTAAAAAAATCTCTCAAACTTTTTAAGAAAATACAATTAGACTTTAAACTCAAAAGAACACTAAACATACATTTAAACTCGTGAAAAAAAGTCCAATTTGACCTTGTTTTTTACTTGCAAATGTTCATTTGCTGCTAATGCGGACACTACCTCATGCACTTTATACTCATACCATGTGATATATTGAAATGTTACGTTATACATTTATTATTGTTGGTGTTAAGGGTAATTTGAGATTAAAAAAAAAAATTGTCTAGCTTAATTATACACTTCAGGAATTGTAAAACACATAAGAAAGCACTTTACCACATTGAAATTTCTACCAAGTATGAATAGGATTAGTTTTTGTATAGCTTTAACTGATTAGTTGAGAAAACTTAACTTGTTACGTTATTAGAAAAAGAAGAAAGGGTTAATTGTAATTTTTATAAATTTAAATATTTATTTAAAATTCAAAAATATCATTATATTATCCTAAAAAATGAAGGCTAGTGTAGCTAGGCTTATCCAAAATCAAAAGAAAAATTCCTAGGAGATGTGAGAATTGAATTGAAGTAAAGCAATATCCAAATTAAAGGCCAAAGGCGATGTGGGCCAGTTTCAACAGCCGACAGGTTGTAGATAAATGTTTGAAATTGAAAGCATGCACGCCAAACACCGCCTTAACCCCTTGTCTCTGCTGCCCAGTCCTGGAGGCTGGAGTTGGTACACGTACAATGAACCAAACTCATAACAGCAGATCCTGTAGGGACTAGCCCGATTTATCATTAATCCTCCTCATTAAATTAATGTACCATAATCACTATAGCGTTTCTTTCATTGGACAACAAAACACGTACTAGATTGGCACCAGGAGAGTGGGTGAATGAGTGGAGTATAATTTTCGTACTTGAGAGTAATTAGTTCTTTTTCTTTTATTTTTTTAAATATATATTTTAGGTAGTTTCTCAGTCTAATCTAGACTAATTCTAACCCCTAAAACCCTTATCTAAGAGGAAGTAAATTGCGAGTCACTCATATCTCAGTTTCTATCTCTATTTGTACAATCTGCCCACAATGAGTCTTCATCACCTCTTGCCACTATAGCAAGACTTCCAAAATGGTTCTTAAACCATTGAGCTAAGCCCGGCGGGTGAAGGTAATTAGTTGATACCATTTATAGTTAAAACTCTTTTATGTAATTTGCAAACTATTATACAAAAATTAGATTGACTTTCGGATAATGATTACAAGTTTTTCTCATTATACTTCAAAATAAAAAAAAAAGGAGATTGAATTGGCAGTGAAGTGATTGAATGAGCGGTTGTTACGTTGTCGGATGAACAATAATGCGTGCAGTGCGTGCGTGCATGCATGCATGTATGCATGTTGTTTCCATCTATCGGAGTCCCCAAAGTCTAATTGCCGATGTATACGTATTGTCCAGTATCGACTGAGGACGACAGTCGCTGTATGTATTATTAATCATGGGATTGCTAACCATGACCTACATACTATACTTCTCATAGCTCTCAATTATTATTGGACATTTTCTTTTCCCAGGCCACCTACGCCGCTGTCGCTAGCCCCGTACGTGTGCATCCATCTATGCATTTCGTACGTTGTTTGTATCAAACCCATGTATTCTACTATTGTTAGTTAGTACTTTTGGTTAGAGTCTCTTGAGCAAACCCTAATTATAAGAAACATTTTTAAGTTTGTATCATACTCAAATTAATCACTGTTGTTAGTATTAGACATGCCTAATTAAAGGACAAAGTGGTGATCATGCATATTGATTTTTTCATATAATAGGGACGTACTATTGTTACTTGGGTCTCTAATGTCTTTTAGATGGATAATTAATATTTATTGTATCCCGGTTAAGGTTTAAAAAGATAAATAGAACAATATAATAAAAATATCAGATTCGATATTTTCAAAAGGAGTGTGTATGTGTGTAATCTGTATGAAAGGTGACCTCCGTGAACAAATCAGTCACCAAATTAAATGTATACAATTATTTGTTTCTTTATGAATGACAAATATAGAGGTCTAAATGAACAATACTAGCTAATATCATATCGTCTCAAAAAAATCTTAATAGTTGACATATATAGTATATATGATGATAATACGAATTTCTATTATTGGTTCTCTTGTTCAAAACCTTTTTTGAATCATGACTATATAATCATTTTAATTGATAATTCAATATGTCTAAATTTTTCCCCCAACCAAGGTGAAGGTTATATAGAACTACCCAAAGCTTAGCTATGATATTGTAAATGAGTCATGCTTTATAAGGGCAAGGCAGCTCAATTTTGACAATGTTGAGGGCCGGGTTTTTTTTTAAATTTTTTTGGGAGAGACCCATGCCATACGCCATTTAATATTTAATGCAATTCAAACTAATTAAACTAAAGTAACAATAATGTCAAAATCATTGTCAATTTCACTCTTTGATGCGCCCAATAGAGACACGCATCTTTCAATCACTCGCTATTCTCTCTATTTTTTACAAATTTCTCATCTCTCCCATTTCTTTCAAGTCAACAAAAATCCTTAAAAAGACGTGAAAAATCTCTCATCAATATGATGTTTTAAGTGAAACTCAAGCTAATAGCTAGATATTTAGATGAGAGAATAATTTAAATTTTATATTATATGAGTATGCATGCATTTATCCCCATTCCTATTCTATAGATGTGTAATTAAATAGTTTATTACTAGGTGGGATTGTTATGTGTACCCTACGGGAATGGGAAATGTTGGAAAGGTCAAAGGTGGTATAGCTTATGCCAGCCTGGGGATCAGAAGATGATCTGATGATGTTAAAGGATACACTTAACCACCATATCCACCACAATTCCAAACTCCCCTCAGCTCCCCCAATTTTCTAATCTACTCCAACCAGACATTATTAGGAATTAAAATATTAAAAAATTGAATTTTTTTTTTTGAATACATTAAAAAGTTGAATTATTCTAATCAGAAACATCTAATTTCCCCAATATTTATAAAATTATATAGCTAACAAATTTAATATAACTGTAGCAAATTGACTTTGAATCTTCAAAGATGTAATAAGGCCTTGCTCAATATATAGTTACACTTGGGTGTGGTTTTTGAAGAATTTTTGGAAGTGTAATTAGGACAGAGAAAATGAGAGTGGAGAAACAAAAACAAAAACAAATACAAAATAAAAACTGAAAAAAAAAAATATTTTTACTCGCCCACGCGCCCTCCTGAGCGTTAAAACTGTACCTCACGCAGAGTTACCTCTGCCAGTGGGGCCTAGCTTAGCCTGCAAAAACTCACCCAAAACACCTTCTTCCCATTTGATAAAAACTTAAACATACATTGCATTTTACTGTTCCAAAATCACTCAAAAAGCAACCATTGGGAAAGGCCTAACACTCTTCTTACGACGACATCAGACTGAGTCAGGCTAAGCCGGGTCCCTATGCTAAATGGGCAAGCCTCATGAATATAATGTGTCGTCAACCCATTATTATATGTCAATCTGGTCATGAGTCGACTTGTGTAAGACTAAACTCGTCAATCTTGAAGTCTCGTGTACGTCCATCTATTTAGATAAATTCTTGTCAGTTAAGCTACGTAACATTAAATTACTCATCAATTTCCCAACTACATCATCCAAACCAAACACAAAAAAAATAAATAAATAAATAAATAAATAAAAATTAATAAATAAATAATAAAAAAATCCCTCTTTTGAGGAAGAGATTCATTCCTCTCTCCAAATACCAAATAGGGGGGGGGGGGGGGGTTAGGTATAGTGCAAGCTGTACATACACACAATATGGTTTTCTGAAAAGGGAGAAATCATGAAATCAGAGTTTTCTATAGTATGCAAAGCCATAGTGGTATCACTATGGACTGGTGGTCCAAAAGTGCACCTTTATTGCGTCCCATCCCCAAAGATTCATGCAGACTAAGACAGCTACCAAAGCTGTTTGCAAAAATACCAAAATAGTCCTAAAAAGCAATCAACCGGATAGAGCATAATTCTCGTACTAAAAAGTCACGAGTTTAATTTTTATTAATACTCTCTTAATCGAGCACATAAGTATTTTTAGTGCGATTTATTTCTTCTATGTGGTTAATGGATTTAATCAGTGCATACTCTCAAATAGAGACTAAGATTTCTTTACCACTCAAGAAAAAAAAAAACAAAAAAACAAAAACAACATCATACATCTCATCTAGTACTTTTTTTCTTTCCATTTTTGCTTATTAATAATTGTGGTGTGCTCCATTTCGTATAAGTTGAGACTTGTAATAATTGGCACATCTATACCTTACTAGGCCATCTCTACATATTAACACATTTTTAGACCTTTCTTTAAATAGGTACTAGTCGGTTTATAAATTATTTATTCTGACAAACATAGTATAATCGTACCAAATTAAATAGAGAGCAATTAAAGTTATAAAACTAGACAACCCATATATGAATATGCAATAATACTGTTGAGAGAGTTGTCCCAATTGAGATTTAGATAACTAAAATTCGGTTAGATTGATTGAATTCTGCAAGGTGCAGAAACGAATGTAGCGCGCAAAATAAGTTACTTGTATAACGCTTAAACTAAACTTTTAATTTGCAAATTGAGAGAAAAAAACAAGAGATCGGAATTCACTTTGTATGTTTTTGTTTTTTTTTTTTTTAAATCACTTTGTATGTTAATATAATGATAAGCTTATAAGTATAGTTTTGTTATAATTGTATAGTTGGTCAAATCGATTCTTATACAAGTAGAAAGTAACAAAATGTGTGACTTATCGGTCCAAATTGAATGCAGTTTACCAAAAACTAATTATTAATGGGTAGTTCACTTTAATATGATCTAATACAAAATTAGTAAACTTTGTTAAACGTACTATTAGAGGTGTATAAATGAGTTATTAGTACGTAGTTCATATAATATAAGCTTTTGTACTTTACTTGTGTTGGCAATTAAATTTAAAATAATGGTATAAGAATAGATCAGAGCCATTAGGGTTATGAAAATATATGGACCACCATTATAGTAGTTAACGTACACTTGCCCAAAGACACAGAAGAAAACAAGATAACTCACGTTATATGTGCATTACGACTTTGATTAATATAGTTAAGTAGATTTGTGCAAGTTTGGTTTTCAAGTCGAAAGTGTAATAGCGTGACTTATTATTTGTTTAAATTTAACTTAATTAATTTGCCAGCATCTTCAAAAACAGTTAACACATGTCATAATCAGGTGCGAACCAGTATTAACCTGCGAACCACTACATGATTGCACCGCAACAGTTCCCAGACATGCTTGGAAGACCTTTGCAGTGCAATCGTATCCGGTGCAGTGCAATCATGTAGTAGTTGCATTACAATCCTTTAGTAATTCGCAGGTTCACAAGTTAAGATTAATTCGCACCTGATTATGGACCGTTAATATTACCCTGAAAAGGATGACCGAGTAGACGGAGCATGATTCTAACCATATTTAAAGGTCACCGTTCGATTATTGTCAATACTTTTTTGGTTGAGCCTTTCAAACGAAATCTTCCTAGTGCAATTTATTTCCTCGATATACACCCTCAAATAATGGTTATGAGTGTTCTTAATTACTCTGTGAATAAACAAAAATATATTAAAATGCAATATAATATAATAATCAACGTGTGAATAACATTACAAATTAACAATAACTACAAAAATCATTATTTGTATCTGTTAAAATATATAATATAGTTAACTTAAACATAAATAAGATCATTGTGTAAAGGGTGAATTCAATTGATAAGGGTATAATGCATATACCATGAAATTATACTTTCAAATGGCGATAAAACACTATTTCCTGGGAATGAAAGCAGTCTTTCGGATAATTTCACGAAGCTTTGTCCTTATCGGCCATTAACATAGACATCCGCTAAACCGATGAAAATTTCGCCATCATTAAGCAGAAACCATGTCATTATTACTTGTTCAAACAAAAAGACAAAAACAAAGCAATTGGTACGGCCATGTACTATGGGTAACCTCAAATCTATAATTACAATTATTAATTATACAAACTACAAAGTAATATTTATTTTTAAAAACATCTTGTCCAACCATAATTAAAATATCTTCCTTAGTTCTAAAAGAGCCAAAGAGTATCACTATCCACACAAAGCAAATTTTATCGCTAGGCTCACCTCTCACTATAACTCAACGACCCATTTGATGGGAAGACTAGCCCGATAATGGATTAGTAAATTACGCTGACTCAATGACTAATTAAGTAGGAAAATCAGTGTCTGATACACACAAATAGTCCACCACATTAGGTGAAACTCTCACATTGTGACTGTCAATGCTTGATTAGAGTATGAAACTCTCATAATGCGACTTTCAAAGCTATATCATAGGATCACTAAGTTTGCGACTACGGTCAGAGGACAAACTCTTCTATATATATGTGACAGGATAATTGGGCAAGCACCCGATTCGGAACTACTAGAGGCAAAGCAAGTTGTCACGAGGAAGTCAAACAATCACATAACAGTACATTACTCTGACACATCAAAGAGTGGAATTACTCATCGACTCCCCATCATTACTCCTCCCACCAGTATTACCCGAGTCCATTAGACTCACCAGAAGAAGAACCGTTGCACATTTAGTATAAAGAATGAACTTGTAATGGAGAGTGGGGGTCTCTGATTTTCTTACACACAAACACTATTGTACTAAACTGATTACTCATTGTATTTCACTAATACACAAATAGACTCGGTAACCATATTTGCCGTCAATATGTATTTTGTTAAAAATTTTAAGTTAAAACTTTTATAAAGTAAGAATTAAACTAGTGATTCGAGTTGAATCCTGATTAATCCTACAATAATAAACTCATTGAATGTTGTTTGGAACATAATTAAAAAGTGTTCGAAAAATGGTATCTTTGGGGTTTAAATATACATATTCCTAAATGGACTGAGATTATGAAATTTAGGATTGGACATTTGCTAAAAGATAGTGGTTTCTGGGGGGTGGTAGGAGGAAGGAACTAGGAAGGAGCATTGAATGCATTCTGCAACTTCTTTGACCACACACAATTGCCTGCTTACTTACTCCCACTGCTCACTTCCTACATTCCCTCCTTCTACATCTATCTTCCATTCTTTATATTTGCCCCTTTGAATCCCCGCCCACAACACTCAATCTTCCACTTAGGTCTTCACACATGTCACCACCACCAAGCTCAGTCATGAACCCAAGACCTTCACCAGAATGTAGAGGACAAGGGGTTGCTTCCAAACGGGTATTACTCAGAAAGTTGTAATTTTTATTTTTTGGAAATCTTCTTTATGGCTTATTTCCCTTACCAGAATGTCTTTTGCTTTCAGTTCTAATGGCCTCTGTAAGTAAGGGCAGTGTTTGGTTTAGGTTTAGGTTGTTTCTTGCCCAATGTTTATTAAGGATTGTGCATTTTGTCAGTTTATGCTTGGAGCTTAATGGGCAATGGATATGAAGTAACTTGATGCTATTTCTTATTCCTTTTCATTTTCTTGGTTTTTTTTTTTTAAGAAAAATTCCTTTTTGGGTAAGGTTTTGACATAGAATGAAGTACTGGACCTGGATGGTTTAAATGGAATTGTAGTGGATGTTAATGGGTAGGAGAGTTTTAATTATAGCTTTGGGAAATTAGTGCAAATAATCCATGGTGAAAATGGAGACTTGCTTTCATTCTTACAAGTTTGGTTCTGGTTGGTTTAAGTTTGAAGTTGAAATGGAACAAATTGAAGCCCAGAAGTTGTAGGTCTCTGAAGAATGAAGCATATTTAATTGGGTTCAATTCTCTTTGATCATTCATATGAAACATCTTTATTCTTGTAATTATGTAAGACCAGAATATGTCAGTAGATCTCCTTATTATCAATTGGAAACGAGTATTTGAAATCATGTCTATGGCCATTGAAGTTTTGGTTTCATAATTCAATTGGAAACGAGTATTTGAAATCGTGTCTATGGCCATTGAAGTTTTGGCTTCATAATTCAGGACGAACTTTTTAATACTTCATATTTGTATATAAAGAAAGGGTGGTGGGGGATATCAACAATCAACATTACTAGTGGACAACAATCTAACAATTTAGTCACGAAAACGAAATTATGTAGCAGTGCAGAGGAGTTCTGTATTATGAGGGCGAGCTGTGTTATTTTGTTATTTCTGTTTCTATTTAAAAATTTTCTGAAATCGTTTTGCTTTCTTGGAACCAGAATCTGAACAAGGTACCTTGTTCAACCGTTCTCACCTTGGCTTATCAGAGTCTCGGAGTAGT
Source organism: Ipomoea trifida (assembly GCA_003576665.1). Classification (NCBI taxonomy): domain Eukaryota; kingdom Viridiplantae; phylum Streptophyta; class Magnoliopsida; order Solanales; family Convolvulaceae; genus Ipomoea; species Ipomoea trifida. Next base: position 28,530,320 of record CP025647.1, on the reverse strand, counting down.
TTATGGCGACCTGAGTACTTCTCCTCTTTATGTATATAAGACCATCTTTTCTGGAAAGCTAAACCTTAAGGAGGATGATGAAGAAATATACGGGGTGCTTTCCTTCATCTTCTGGACATTTACAATAATCGCGCTATTCAAATATATTTTCATCGTATTGTCAGCTGATGATAACGGGGAAGGTATACTTCTTTAGTTCCACAACTTTTGTATGGTTTCTATTGTTGATTTCTTGTTCACTGGTCCATCTCGCGCCCTAACTTTCTTTTTCTAGTTGGTACAAAACCGAGATGCAACAAGTACATAAATGTTTGTAAAACTAGAAGAGTACTAGGTTTATGCTTTTAAATTACATGTGAAAATTTTTTAAAATGTTTTTGCCTTGTAGAATCCAGGGTTAATTGTTGTTTCGCTTGAAGTATAGGTGGCACTTTTGCGCTGTACTCCCTACTGTGCAGGCATGCGAGACTGAGCATGCTTCCCAATCAACAAGACACGGATCAGAAGTTGTCTGCATATGCCATAGAAGGATCGGAGGACACTAGGCAAACTGCGGCTTTGAAGTCTTTCTTTGAAAGATATCCGAGCTTTCGTAATGGACTTCTGATCTTTGTTTTGCTGGGAACTTGCATGGCTATAGGCGATGGTATATTTACCCCAACCATTTCAGGTATAGCTATATCATCGTTAAACTATCTGTATCCTTCTCATTTGCGGGATTAGAGCTTAATTATTCACGTTTTTCCATTCTCAGTTCTTTCAGCTGTTTCGGGTGTGCAAGTTAAGCTAAAAGGGCTGCACGAGAGTAAGTTATAGTTCTGTTCGTCTAAGAATTTTAAAATTGGACCGCCATGTTATTGCATCAAAACTTGAGCCAGATTTTGTATCTCTATGTTTCGTTCATGTTTTGTTCTTCGTTTTTGTTTTGTTGTAATTCTGCCTTCTGCTTATTTTCAGATTATATTGTTGTGATTTCATGTATCATTCTCGTCGCACTCTTCTCCATTCAGCATCACGGAACACATAGAGTTGCTTTTATGTTTGCTCCGATTGTCATGGCGTGGCTCCTCTCGATTAGCAGCATTGGAGTATATAACATAGTTAAGTGGAACCCGCATATATATCAGGCGCTTTCTCCTTTCTACATGTTGAGGTTTCTTAAAGTAACGGGTCGGGAAGGTTGGGTCTCCTTAGGCGGAATAGTGCTCTCAATAACAGGTAAGCATTTCGATCTGCCAAAATTTATAATGTTCAGTTTATTAGTGCAAAAGATCCTGAGATGACTATGTTATTATCAGGCGTGGAGACGATGTTTGCTGATTTGGGACATTTTTCTACATTGTCGGTCAAGGTAAACTCCAACCCGTTACTAGAATGTCAGAAAATTGTAAGGCAACCATGATTTCATTAGCTTTTGATGTTTGTGACACCTAGATTGCCTTCACATCTTTGGTGTATCCCTGTTTGATGCTCGCATATTTGGGCGAGGCTGCATTTCTCTCTAGACACCACGAGGATATCCAAAGAAGTTTCTATAAAGCCATACCGGGTAAGAGACAATCCATTCTCTTAGGTGATCGAGGCTTTGGTAATTCTATATATAAAAATAAATGTTTATGAAATAAATTTCTATGCAGAGCCGATATTCTGGCCAGTGTTTTTAGTGGCCACTTTGGCAGCTGTTGTAGGAAGTCAGGCTGTAATATCGGCTACTTTCTCAATCATAAGCCAGTGTTCTGCACTGCATTGCTTTCCCCGTGTGAAGATAGTACATACTTCCAGCAAGATATACGGGCAAATTTACATCCCGGAAATCAACTGGATATTGATGTGCCTCTGTTTAGCTGTTACTATCGGATTAAGGGACACGAACAAGATTGGAGCTGCTTATGGTATAGCTCTAAGCCATTGTTTAGCTTATTAAATTGCTACACATGCAATTTTTATTTTTTTTTTATGCAAATTGCTTCCCGAGGCTTTTGTAGGCTTGACGGTTACAACTGTTATGTTCGTGACAACTTGCTTGATGGCAATGGTGATGGTCGTCGTGTGGAAGAAGAAGATACTAACAGCCGCTGCTTTTGTTGCATTCTTTGGATCAGTGGAACTCCTCTATCTGTCAGCAGCGATCTATAAGATTCGAGAAGGAGCTTGGATACCCCTTCTTCTGTCGATTATCTTTATGGGCATAATGTTTATATGGAACTACGGAACTCTGAAGAAACATCAATTCGATCTGGAGAACAAGGTCTCGATGGAAAGAATTTTAGTGCTGGGGCCTGGCCTTGGAATAGTTCGAGTCCCTGGAATCGGACTTATTTACACCAATCTGGTCACAGGCATTCCAGCCATTTTTGGGCACTTTGTTACCAACTTGCCTGCTTTTCATGAAGTCCTTGTTTTTGTCTGTGTGAAATCTGTTCAGGTGCCATACATTAGCGAAGAAGAGAGATTCTTGATATGCAGAGTTGGTCCAAAGGAGTTCAGTATGTTCAGGTGCATTGTCCGATACGGATACAAAAACGCCCAACAAGAAGACTATGATTTTGAAGCGCGACTAGTTTCTGCAATCGTACAATTTGTTGAAACAGAAGAAGAAACAAAGCCAACGGAGACTTGGGCTTCTGGGAACTCAGATCGTCTGGTTCTCGAAGCCCCAGAGTACAGACTCTCCAACCTTAGTTACACAGCACAGTCTACCCATGACATCCGCGTGATAATATCAGGGGAGAGGAATGCAGAAACCCGCGCTGGTGTTAAAGATGAATCCCGGGATATAATGAGGGCGAGGGAGTCGGGAGTTGCATATATCTTTGGGCATTCTTATGCCAAGGCAAAGAAATCATCTTCCATCATCAAGAAATTCGCCATAAACATAGTGTATGCTTTCCTGAGCAAGAACTCTCGAGGACCTGATGTGGTTCTGAATGTCCCTCACACTTCTTTACTGGAAGTAGGTATGATATATTATGTGTGAGTTACATTACAGGGTAACAAGAGTAGAAGAAATGCTGACTAACAACCAGTTGATTGCCATATTAGGCAAGTTTGGTTTATATATCTTTTTTGAGATTTTATAGTTTGATAAGTAGAATCCACTGAGATTCATGTAAATGTAAGTAGATTTGCAGATACATGACAAGAGAATTACAGATAAAAATGCAAGCAACCCTGATAAGCCCATAGAGTATAGGACACTGATGTGTAATAAACTCTGTATATAATTAGTTCTTTTCCTCTCCATTTTACCTGTCAAGGAGTGAAAATTACGCCAAATGCCAAAATTTCAAACACAATACAATTTGGTCTAGATGATTAGGGATCAGATATGTGCTAACCTCAGCTCAAGTTATAACTGCAATAACTCAATTATAACTATGAGAAACTCACAAAAGAGGTTGAGAAACAAGTAAATATGACCATGATATCACTTGTGAAAGAACAATGAAATGCAGGATGGAGGCCAATGAACACTAGTGTTATTTCACATGGCCTGAATTTAAATCTTAATTATCATGCAAAGCTTCATTTGCATCATAATTGTACCATCAAGAGGCAAGAGTAACACAATCACATAAAATGGATTCTTGACAAAATAGACGCTCACATCACAGGACACAGGCATGCCACAAGGTATGGTAAGTACTATGATGGGAATGCGCTAAATCACACATGAACATAACCCCAGGTATTACTTCCAAAAGCAGAAGAGAATTGTCAATTTTCAAGCATTGAATTAATGTTCTAACAATAGGGACTCTAAGACAATCATGTAAGTGTTAAATAACAAATGCTATTCAGATTGCACAACCACAGTCAAGTAAATGTTTCAACAAATGCTATTCAGGCCAAGCAACAGTGTTCAATAATGGGGTAAATCGCATTATTATCCTCAATAGAGTATATACAACAATCAATAAAATAATAGCCAAGCATATCAAACAGCAACAATTCAAACTGGAAGTACATGAGATCAGGACTCATGACTAGGATCACTCTGCAGCTCACAGTATTCATCCGCACTAAAAAGGGAACTGTTAATATCGGCTATACAACCACCTTTCCCCTTTTAACTGCTTCAAATTCTACTCACCCTAAATTAAACACAAACTCTTACAGCAAAAAATTATGAAGAATGAGTGTACCTTATCAGCCATGCAGCAGAAACCTACTGAGTATCATATCAAATGCAACACACAGGATAGTATAAAAGCACATTTAAGCCACAAACAATACTTAAAACGAATCAAGAGGCACATATGGCGGGAATAGTATTTAATTAGAAAACCGGTACCAAAATCTCAGATAAACCGATGCACAACTGCGTCGGGATTACATCTCGAAAACGTCACTGACAAGTTTCAAAAAACAAAACTAAACAGGAAAAGCCATTAATCGAAAGCCTAAAGTTGAAGCAAAACAAGTCTTCCACTCTACTTCGATCTCTGCCTCATCTTTCGGCGCTTCCTCTTCAACCTTCTCATTCGCTTCTTCTTCCACTGCAAATTTTCGTTTTCGTTACAACAATTCAATAATTAAAAAACACGCAATTTTCAGATCAAACAGCAAACAACCGAACACCTATGCTATCAATAGTAACAGTGTATGGTCTATATACCTTAGCTCTCATCCTGAAGGTGTTATGCTCGTGAAAATTGAACTCTCTGCTTCAGTCGACGAAGATGATGCGGCAATAGACGTATCTAGGATTCTAGGGTGGAAAGCGAGGGGATGGGGATTTATAAGGGAAACCCTAGTTGCGAATTTGTTCACGATGGGTTTGTTTAACTCGGCCCATTTTGGATTTAGTCATGTAACAGGCTTAGACCACTCTTTAAATATGGCCTGTTTTACAATAAGCTTTGTCCTTGTCGGGCCTAAGCCCAGCTTAGATCACAAACAAAGATGGAAGACTCAGACTGCAATCTTTTTTTTTTTTTTTAGTGCTAATGACTCTGTTACAATCATTATACTATATACTATGTTTATATTACAATGTAGATTACTCATATACATGTTATCTTTAATGGAGTTAATATTATTTTTAGTTCTAAATTCATAGATGATAGACTGCTTTTAATTTTCTTTTACCAGAACATCCTTATTTGGTTCTAGTATTATTGTAACATGACAATTTTTAGTCTTTCATCAACAAAATCGTTGAAATGTGTTTAAATTCAAAGACATTTCAATCTTTTTTTATATACAAAATAGGTTGAACTGCTATATTATTTATGTTTTTTTTTTTGAAAACGAAAATCATGATTGAATACTGAAATGTCATTGTATTTAACGATATTTAAATTGTTTTGTTGATAAATGACCAAAAATGATTATGCCACAATAATATTAGGACCAAAAGTGAATTTTTTGATGGAAAAAATACTTAAAATTTTGATTATCACCTATAAATCTATGATAAAATCTATGATAAAATGGAGTTGCTTCAAAATGGATAATCACATAATCAAATTCTAACAGTGAAGACATTTACTCTTTATGTTGAAGAATATTGAGAAAGTATAGTACATGTACTTGGAATGAATAAGTGTTTAAAAAAAATTTATGATGTCAGGGTGTGTTTGGTTGGTGGGTTAGACAAAAGGTCCGGGTATTAAAGTGATTGTTATTGTTTGGTTTATAGGTTTTTAGAATACTACTATGGGTTTGGAATACCCATTAATTGAAAAATTCATACCCTAATGAAATAAGGATTTCATTTCCCTTACTCTTTTATTTCCCAACTATTAATAATCATTCACACCCCACCCTACCACCAAACATGCAAAATACTTTCACTTAAATCCATTACTCTTACCAAGTATTTGATACACATACCGATTTTGATTCACATATGCGAACCAAACACACCCAATATAATTTGCCCACAGACTAAGGGAGACGGTGGAACGACTAGCTCTGAGCCTCTGACTCGAGCAAGTGGTTTCACTACGGTGTCAACAAGTATGAAAGAATAGCTAATTGACCTAATAAAAGAATGGGGTATGGCAATATGGTGGCGAATGTCAACTATAATTCTTCACCATTTGTAGACTTGTAGTCCATGTTTGAATTCCACGATTTGATTTGTGTATAAAAGCATTTTGGCTAGATATGCCAATTGTAACCCAAAATTGATGAGTTAATTTGATAAAATTGAAAAATTATAGGGTTAATTTTTATTTTTTTAATCAATCTGATAAAAAATAAAATGTAAATTTGGACAAGCCTAATCGAGCTATCAATTTGTCCTATTTAGCCCAAGAAATTACATCATTCACTATGATTTACCTCGCATTGTGGACCCTATTTCAAAGTAACATTTAGATTATGTGGTTGTAATTGACATATTTTGTACATGCAATTAATAGTGTTTGTGTCTGTAAATAAATTGAAAGCGCATTACATGATAACTATAAACACATAACACGATAACTAAAGACACATAAACTATTAATTGCAAACACATACACTATTAACTAGAGACACATAGTACGTTGATTAACATATTATATGTCTCTAGTTAATAATTTTTGTGTATGTAGTTAATAGTTTATGTGTATGTAGTTACCATGGTATGTGTGTTTAATTTATCCACATACACATAAATTGTTAATTGCAAGCCTTAAACAGCTTACAGATTGGCATCTTCCTCCGAACTTCATGATTTATTCAGTGTTAGCGGTCTTGGGTCAAGAGTAGATCAGAGACCCTTACCTAGTGAATGAAAAAATGGAGTTAAAGTTGCTTGTTCCTTCACGTGGACGAAGCTACAGTCCAAGAAGAAGAGATATGAGGGAGGATCTTATAGATAATATGTGAACAATATACACATAATTTTTAGACTATGGTCCATCGTATAACTATTGATTATTTAGTCCAACTACTCCCAAATAAAAAAAAAACTAAATTAATAAGAGTCTCACTCTACTATATGGGGACATGATCAAATAAGAACATGATCTTTGTGTAAAAAAAGTGATGATTGATCTTAGCTGTCCGTCATAATTCATCACTAGTTGATAGTTTTAGTTAGACAAATATTTATAGGAACAACTTTATAATTGTTATAAATTTTCAAGTTTCCATAAATGAACCAAACACACAAAGACATTTTTACAGAATGCAACCAAACACTGTAAATGAAACCATTTTTCAGAAAATGACTCATTTTTCAGAAAATATTTTTTATAAGTCATTTTTCTGATTTTCAAACAACTCTTAGTGGGAATAAAAGTTCAGAGTGAATTTTTAGGGTTCAAGTAATATTTTTGATTACAAATATTCTCTTGGTCGAACTTGTGGCACATAATTTTCTTAATACAATTAATGTGGGTTATTAAAAAAAATACTCTATATGATTACAATTTTTTTTTTCCATAAAAAAATATTCCAAAAAGGTTGACAGTTGGACACTTGGACGCCAAAGGTATACTCCATGTTGACTGAGGAAAAGGATCGTGGTTTTCGGGGATAATTCAGACTTTTACATGCACCCCTCTCGCCTTGCCAACCCAGCACGAAACTACGACTGCAATAGTCTTTCTCAACTTCCAAGCTCGTACTGAAAACCGATCTCATTTCTCTACCAAATTTCCATCTGGTAAGTTCTCGAATGCCATATGGGGACTGGTTCATCGAAGAATCTAGCTAGCATCTCTGATGGCGGCGAGAACCGGGAAGACCAAGGCGGAAGCATGCTGTATGTCTCCCTCAAAATTGAAGATTTCAAGCTCAAGTTCAAAACCGATCTCATTCCCCACGTATTTGGCTCCGCCCCGCTCGCCGGCTCCTGGGACTCCTCTAAAGCCGTAATTCCCATTAACTCATGCTTTGTTTACCTCACTGCATTTAGATATGTGCTTCATTATCCAGTATATTGAAATCATGTGTAATTTGTTAATAGCTTCCAATGGAGCTCGAATCAAACTCGACATGGCAATTACGCTTCGTTGTCCCGCCTAATCACGGTTAGTCTGCTGAAATTCATAAGCTAAAATGCTAAATTCTTCCAATTGATCTAGCTCAAGAAATGATCGTGTTTGTTTGTTTTGATATAGAAACACTGGAGTTTAAGTTTCTATTGAAACCTAAGTATGATAATGGGCCGTGTATTGTGGAGGAGGGTGCTAACCGAGTCCTCATTGGGGGCACATTGCAAGGGGACGGGCGGCTGGCGTTGTTTAAGTTGAATGAGGAGGAACTTATTGAGTATAAAGTGTATATTAAAGCGGATTTAGTTTCTCCATTTGATCTTGCAGCAAGTTGGAGAGCTTTTCATGAAAACCGCAAGCCTTCCACAGTTCGAGGGATACCGGATATTAGTATCAATTCAGGCACAGAGCTTGTACGATTTCAGTCTATGAATTGCTAGTTTTTGTTTTTGTTTTTTGTATTTCTTTTTCCTAAGATTGCTGTTCATTAGAGAATTAACATTGCTCAATCAACCTTTATTTATTTATTATTTATTATTTATTATTTTTTAAAATGAATTTGTATGCAGGGTGGATTTTCTGCAACTGTGGATCTTGATCTTGAGCATTATGTTGTTCCATCTCCAACAACATCTGCAAACTCTGGTCTGGTTTATGCAGCTAACCTAACAGAGACTCCAAGATCATTGAATGGTTATGGGGTATTTTCTGGCTCCGATGGTTATAATAATGGAGTTATCCATATAAAAGTATACAGATGATCAACATAAAACAAAAGAAGATCGTTCTTTCTTGCTACCTTTGTTATGCTATAAAATACCTTAAATTGAATGTGGCCTTCTACTGAGATTAAGAGTTTTGGTTATTCTCTTATCCACTAATCTAGCATGTCTAGAGTTTCATGGAATCATGGTATAATGTATCACTGTATTATAAGTTTTCTTGCTATGGATATGAACAAAATCATAGTTGAAACATCAAACATGATAATAACGAATTTTATAGCTCTAATCACATAAAGATTATTCGAATTTCCATAAAATTTCACATACATGTGCTTGATATGCATACTTTACTGCTGGAGGATAGATTATGAACCTTCAGTATCTTTTCATTTTCATTTCTTTGCAGTAACTTCCTCTAAAATAGACAATAAAGTAGGTGTTGAATAGCATTCTCTGTTAGTTCTAAATTCTACTATGATGACATTTATTTAGGAGATGGAAGTGGCTGTCCCAAATCCAACAAAAGAGCCTTCAAGTTCTGTCATACTTGAGTCAAAGTCTGTTGGAACTTTATCTTTACAAAAGAATGATATCCAAAAATGTATATCTGTGGATAGAGGTGTTGGGTCTCCCAGACTACTTAAATCGCCCCGTACAACCACCTTCACTCTTGATCTCAATCTTAATTTAGAAACCAAGGTTTGTAGAAGTCCAATCTGTATAATTTGCTGCAAGCTGTTATGATATTTCTGCTGCATCTGATCTATCATCCATTGTTTATACTTTAGAATCGAATGCCAGCTGCTGCTGGAGCTGTTGCAGCTGCTGCAATAGCAGATCAGATGCTTGGACCCAAGGAGGACAGACATTTGGCAATTGTCTTGGTAGGCTACTGATTAGTTGTCAATAGCATTTGATGATCTTTTTGGTTGTGGCTACATAAGATTGATAAGAGACATCTAGCTGTAGCTTTTCCATTGAATTACAGTATAATTTTCATAAAAGCAATGAAGAATGATCTTAAAATGTGCATGCTATGCAGGTTGGTTTGCCAGCTCGTGGCAAAACTTTTACTTCAGCTAAACTTACTAGGTATCTTCGTTGGTTAGGACATGATACCAAGAACTTCAACGTTGGGAAGGTTTTTGATGCTATCACAATTATTATTGTTCTTTTCAATTCCCTTTGCACTGATTAAAACAGGGAAGTGTTCACTCATTTTCTTTTTATTTTATTACAGTATCGGCGCCTTAAGCATGGAACTAATAAGGTATTTCAATTTTCTGCCAAGCATTTTGATGCTACAAATATTTGTTATGGATTTCCATTCTGCATCCTCATGTATCATACCACATTTTGCTTTCAAGTAAGATTCCATACTGCATTTCACACAAATTTCTTGACAAGTTGTGCTGGCTGTGTTTGTTCCTTCTGCAAGCATCTGTGCATGAATATGTCCTATTTTCCTTCTGCAAATTTCTGTATAAAATGCTCTAGCCTGATTTGGTAATTGAGTATCTAGATTTGAGAACTGGATGATCAAATATGTTATGAAATTCTACTCCAAAAATGCATGAAAAGTAAAATTTAAACTATCATTATTGTTTACTTCTCTATTCACACTAAGCAACACAAAACTAAAAATAAAAAATAAAATCTATATTAGTTTCCTAAACTACTTTACCAATAGAAAACTTAAGTTCAAATTGGAATTTAGAATATCAGATACTTCAGGGATTTACCTTATCATTCCTATAATTTCGTTTATGCAGTGGGCTGATTTCTTTCGAGGTGACAATCCTGAAGGTCTGGAGGCACGAAATGAGGTAAATCATCATTGATGAGTGTGATGTTTATGGTTATCATGGATTATTTGTTTCTTCATCAGCTAGATCATTTCAAGAATCAATTTCGATCACTTTCCCAAAACTCCACCCCTTGGAAAAGCTTAAAAACAAACTTTTTCCTTCAAGTAGCTTGCAAGTTGATGTGCATAGCTACCCATTTTGTGACAAATAGCTGAGTAATGTGTTACTCATCTAATGAACTCATATCCTCACTGTTCTATGTTAAAGCACTTCTGACCTCATCTAGCTGCCTATATAATAGTTTGGGTTATTTCATTATTTTTGGCAGGCACAATCTTTATTATGGTTTTATCAGATTTAAATAATCTGTTTTTGCCACCAATTAAGTCTACTGCATTTTGCCTTAGTTTGTTGTAATTTTCCACAAGGATACTCTCACTTTTCTTTTCTTTTTCCTTGCATAGCATATATTTGGAGGAAAACAATGTATGATTTTCAAAATTGCTGTTGGTGACCTCCTACTTGGATATATTATTTATTTTTCATGTCCATGGAATATATGGAGTAGAATATCACTTTGTGTTGACTAGGAGCAGCCCCCCTTCTGCCCTTTGTTTCTAGGACAAGTAAAATTCATCTTCTATCTGATTAGATATTACAAGTCATAGGAAAAGTAATCGTTCTATTCCTATTTGTCTTTGATATCCTCTGTTATTGATGCGAGCTATACATAAATTAATCAGCACCTCATACTCTGTTCACACCTCATGCTGGTATTCATAATATTATTATGCTGCGTTTCAATTGTGCTCTATTAACCTTTGTACATAGTTTAATTCATCCCACACTACTAGGTAGCTGCCCTTGCAATGGAAGATATGATAGCATGGATGCAAGAAGGTGGCCAGGTATGTTTTTCTATTCTAGCAGAAGAATTATGCTTCTGTGGTATTAATAATAGCAATCCTAATTGTTGAAGGTTGGAGTATTTGATGCCACAAACAGCACCAGGCAAAGACGGAATATGCTTATGAAAATGGCTGAGGGAAGATGTAAGGTACAAATATAATTCAATATCATTCCAATTGCTAGTTATACTCATTGTAGCTTCCCAAGAGTAAAATTCTTCAACGGCAATAATCCATGGAGATGCCAAGTGGCTTATGCTGCAATAAGTAAGGTTCTGCTGAGTATGGAATTGGGGAGGTAATTGGTAGTTCCTTCTCAGAGCAGCAGTCCCTTTGTTTTGGAATTGAGATTCTGCAGTGCAGCACTTGCTACTGATTCCTACCCTAATGCTACTGCTTTCTTTTTTTTCTTTTTTCTTTTCTTGGGTTTGTGTGTGTACTAGGTCCAGAAGTATATATTATTTGTCACTTGCAACAATTAGGTACACGTTTAGTGGGTTGCAAGATAAAATTTCAAATAATCACCAGGCAACATATCATTTCTGAAGTTGTACTCCTAATGTTTTTTTGGTACAATTAGGTAGATGTTTACTGGGCTTCCTGTTTTGTTTGACTTGTAGATTATTTTTTTGGAAACAATTTGCAATGATCCACAAATAATTGAAAGGAACATTCGCCTCAAAGTTCAACAAAGCCCAGACTATGCTGAAGAGTATTATTGCTACATGCATCTATTTCTTATTTCTGGGAACTATTAATATATTGTATTTGATACTCATCACAAATAAAATATCATTTGGCATTGTTAACAGGCCAGATTTTGAAGCAGGGTATAGAGACTTCAAAAACCGTTTGGCTAATTACGAGAAAGTAATTTTCTTAATTTTTTTTGTTACAGCTACTTTTTACTAAATATATTCAAAAGAATGTTGTAATTTAAGATATTCCACCCCCCCCCCCCCACCCCCCCTCTCTTTTGTTCTAGGTGTATGAGCCAGTAGATGAAGGGTCTTATATCAAAATGATTGATACAGTCAGTGGCCATGGTGGACAAATACAAGTGAGTGACCTTGGCCATTATGCTGTGTGTTTATACAAATTGTTATTTTTAAAGAAGCTGATGAATATTATTGTTATATTTTTTCTGGGAACCTTTGAAAGAGGTAAGACACTGATGCAGCTTAAATAGTTTTTGTTTTTTTTTTTTAAATTTTTTTGTTTTTTTTTTTTAAATTTTATTATTATTATTAATAACTAGAATAAGTTTTAAACTACTTATTTTCTTGAAATATGCAAGGCATGCAGTATTTGTTTTAGTAATTAGATGGGGGTTTTCATGAAATGTGTTGTAATTTTGAGAAAGGGTTGAGAATGAAAATTCTATGCCGTTAAAAGAATACTTTCTCCAATGTAAGGTGGCCATCCCCCTGCAACCTGAATTGCATTGCATCTCTCACTATTTTCATAATTAGGAGCTGAGCTTCAAATAAGCATGAAAAGTTATGCTTCCCTAAGTAGAAGATTCTTTCTTGAGAATTCATGATTAACGTTGTTTTTCTGCAACTCGATTTTTTTTAAAAAAAGATTTACTAGGTTTAGGCACTGGGCAGAGACAGAGCTGAAGCTACCTATCAATCAATAGAGATCTTTATTTTTTATAAGCCCACAAGTATGTTGGGACCTCACTGCAGACTATGCTGATGACTTGGTTTATTGCTTGGGCAGGTGAATGATATAAGTGGCTATCTTCCAGGACGGATTGTATTCTTCTTGGTATGTAATGCAATGCCCGCAATAAGATGTAACTCTAACATATTTACATATGTGAAAGATACTGACACTAAAATTTTGGCTTTCAACCCCTTCCTGATAGCAAACAACTAGAATATCAAGAAAATTCCTTTCCTGCAAGTCCTCACTTAATCTATGTGTTCTTGGAATACCAACTCACAGTATCACACAACTAGATCAAGGCATCAAGCCCACTCTTCTTTTAGTCAAATAAATTATTGAGAAGGATTTATGACTGGGATCTAATACAACTTAAATTTTCAAGCTTTACTGATTTTGTGCAGGTAAATATGCATCTGACACCACGCCCGATATTGCTTACAAGACATGGAGAGAGCCTAGATAATGTTAGAGGCAGAATTGGAGGTGATACTGTGATAAGGTACTGTTGTTAAACAACATACCTTACTATTTTGTTTTCTTTTCTGCTTAAAGTAGATAGCTTAGATAATGTTAAGGTACTTCACTTCAAATTATTACTATTGTTAACCTTCTGTGCATAATTTTTAATGAATATAGTTGCCGAAATATTTTCTTTGCATTTGAGAATGCAGTATTTGCTTTGAAATTTTTGCTGGTTCAAAAACAATAGGTTTTTGAATCCCCAATTACTTTCTTTCACCAAAGGAAGAATCTACTTTTTGGAGATTATTATGTTGTGGAAGCCATTTTTATGGCCATATTCCTGTCTTGTGTCAATGACACAAATTGAGTCTTGCTTCTTATGGAGCTCTTTTACAGCTAGATATGTTGTTGCTAAGATTGACATTTTGTGAACAAATATTTTATTCTAACAGTGAGGCTGGGGAGCTGTATGCGAAGAAGCTTGCTGTTTTTGTGGAGAAACGGCTGAAAAATGAGAGGGCTGCATCTGTATGTTATGCCAATTTGCAATACTATTAAATTATGTCTTTTCATTTGCCCTTACATAGAAACTCATTTCTATTTTTCTGCTGATTGCGCTTTTATACACTGCCTGTTAAATTTTCTAGACTTCCACAAAATCTGATCCTAGAGACAAATATGAGTACCAGTTTGCCATCTTGATATTCATGTGCACTTTCTGTTCATTTTGATCCTATTTGTTATAGGGAGGTGGAAATTACAATTTCTACCGATTTAGATTTGTAACCTGTGTCATCGGTTTTTATAGTAAATCACAAAGTTGCATTCTTAGTGAGTTTGCATAAACACAAAGGTTGAAAGTTTCATAGAGAACATTTTTCCTGATCACTTTAGGAAACCTAGATACATTGGTTACCAACCCTTTTCTTTTTCCTATACAGCAAGTCTGCAGCATGCAAGAATTTGCAATACAATAGGATTGAACCTTGAATGTGGAAATTAAAAAAAGTTAATACTGGCATTTGTACCCATCCCCTTCTTTGTTTCCTTGAGCTCTGTGATTGCTTTTTAACAATGGTTTAACTACACAAACAACTGATGAATTGAACGGGATTAAATAGGAACAATAACAGGAGTGTAAATCAAATAGACATTAGCAATGATGTCAATGCTGACTCAATTGTATGTTTCCTATAGTTTCCACTCCCTGCTCCCTATTATTTTGTAACTATGGACCACTGGACTTTGTACAAACTGTTATTGTCTCTATTAAATAGTTAAAGTTGAACTATTTTGCTTTTCATGATTACCCAATTCAAATGCTTCCAACATCAAAACCGGTATTTTAAACAATTCTTTGGTAGAATTTATATCAATAGTGGTTAACCATGAAGTTCAATTGATATGATGGCCTGTGCTTTCTGTTTACTTAGATATGGACCAGTACATTGCAAAGGACGATTTTGACAGCTAGCCCAATTGTTGGATTGCCTAAGGTGGTTATACTACTAAAATTCCCTTTCTAATTCTTTTGATAGTGTAATTGATTTAGGATTTGGAATATCTTATCATTATATTCTCTCTCTGCCTGCAGATACAATGGCGTGCCCTTGATGAAATAAATGTTGGTGTATGCGATGGCATGACCTATGAAGAAGTAAAGAAGAATATGCCTGAAGAATACAAGTATGTTATAACTCTTTATGTGAGATTCATTTTCAGGGAAAGTAACTGCAAACTTTTGGCAGCTTATTGAGGCCATCAGAAAAGTATATAAACTTATATTATAATAGAGGGGAAGTGAATCTTTGGTTCATAGATTATGAAGTACTTTGCTTGTGAGGAAGATGATCATTGTTTGTTGTTACTAGGTGGCAGCGATGCAATCTCCATGATAGTGATATTCTTTTAATTTCTATTTTCAAATTTAAACAATTGTGAATGTATTCACTAGTGCCTTTGGAACTTCTTATGTTCAGATCACGCGAGAAGGACAAACTGAGGTACAGATATCCTAGAGGAGAATCTTATCTGGATGTCATACAAAGGTGAGTGCCACTTTTGAATTATCTGTTCCTCGGACAAAATCTAGAAACCCTCTTGTTCATTGTATTGGATATCTGCCTTTTGCAGGCTAGAGCCCGTGATTATTGAGCTGGAGCGACAAAGAGCACCTGTTGTGGTGATAGCTCACCAGGTAATGTCATTATTCTGGGTAATATTGTGATTTCATTTTCCTTCACAACTAGTCCAGACATGAGAAACTAACCTTTATATTTACAAATTTCCCACTAGGCGGTATTGAGAGCTTTATACGCATATTTTGCTGATAGACCCCTCAAAGAAATTCCAAACCTAGAGGTAATTCATCCAATCTTCATGTCTATATACCACACACAGAATCACATATATGCATGATGTGTCACAATCAACTCAAGACACATTATTACAATAAGTTGACAATTATTTGCTAAGGATACATTTGCTTGAAAGGAAAATAACAATTTTTAATGCTTAAATGGTACTCCGTAATTGTAGTATTGATTCTGTCGCTCACTTATTCAAAACATTTTTTTTGACAAGATGTAGAGTATTTGTTGGCTTCACACCTTATCTAGTTTTTCTCTCTACGTCAGCTTTTTGCTTATATAAACGAGTTTTTTCTCCTTAAAAAGTACACTAAAACCAAATCTATTCTGCATATATAACTTAAATTTGAATGTGTCTTGTTCAACTGTTTGAGCTATTGTAAATTTCAGATACCCCTTCACACAATAATAGAGATACAAATGGGAGTTACCGGAGTCCAAGAGAAGAGATACAAACTAATGTAGTTGATTTCTATACTTTTACATATACGGCGTATGGGTACTATACAGGAGTACAGGACTGCTGGGTGTGGTTTTTTCTTCTTTCTTTCTTAATACAGTATAAAAAGTTGAGCTCTGTAATAAAAAAAATCAAGTGGAGGTCCTTTTTCCGGAGGGGACTTGAGTGGATTCATGCGCAAATCCCTCCTTCAGACCTTTTTCGTCTGCTGGCCGCCCTACTGAAACCTAAATAAAATCAAAAGTCATGTTATCGCAAAATCTTGTCCCTACCTACTCGAAATCATAGGACTTCCTCTGGGTACAACAGTCTATATTGTCGATGGTCCAATACGTACTTTGATGCATAGATCTGGCATCTGTATGTAGGAGTAATAATGTGTTGCCCAATAGCGCAGCTATAAGCTATTTCCTTCGAAATGGGGCGTCTGAGTGTGAGATTCACACGAGTCACGAGCCCCCTTGGCCCTTTCCATCCCGTCAGAATCCAAACTTTAAAAGACGGGACCTATAAGGCTATAACCTCTTTATTACAAGCTTGACGGGAGCAGTACTCTGTCGTTTGTAACTGTGATGGTGTGATATTCTCCTTTCCCGGTTTCACGTGGGTCCCATGATGTTTGTTACCCAGAATAGGAATGAGTTAATTTCACTTTTTTTTTTTGAAAACAGTTTTTTTTTTTTTTTTTTGAAAATCATTTTTGAAAACAGTTAATTTCACTTTAAACCCCACATTTTCCTATATATAGTGGTATTTAGTTTTTGATCCCTGATTTCAAAATTAATAAGATTGTAAGTGTCAGTGTTGGTCATTTATTAATAATTTTATCAAAATTGGTCAAGTTCAATACATTCTTTGTAAACATTGAATAAGATTTTTGTTAAACAACTAAATATTAGTATTGTCAAAATAATCAAATGCAATTATTATTATTAAAAAAAAATCTCCGTAGAGTTTTTGCAAGTCTAATTAGTAAAAGAGGAGATGGAAAGAAAGAGAAAAGGAAAAGGAAAAAAAAAAAAAAAAAAAAAAAGCAAAACAAAGTTGAAAACAAAAAAGGAATCAAGCGTCATTAACATGCCCACCGGGGGCTTGCCGGCTGGGCGCAACGTTGCACTTCACACAAGACACAAGATGGGCGCGAAATGCAATTTTTCTTGATGGGTCTCACAATTCTTTCAAAAATCAATGCATTGCGACGAAACATTTGTTATTTTTCTTCATCTCTCTCTTCTACATAAACTAAAATTTTTCAAAAATCACACCAAAATGCATTGATTGAGATGCTCTTAATTGTGCTTGAAGAAGCCACGGAGATGGCCTCAATTGGCTCCAAAAGCGTCACCCATATCTGTCTTTTCAAGTTTTCAGTCAGATTTTCTTGTGTTTTGTGGGACATTTTAGCAATGAAATAATGATGAAAATATGCATGTTTTGATGGAGGATAGCCACGCCACAGCCAGTTTGGTTGATAGCTGACTTTTTGATAAATCATGCAACCTTGAAGAAAATTCAAGAGAAAAAATAATGTTGCTCAAAGGAAAAACAATATTGTTGTATTAAGTGTTCCAAAACAAATATTGTCGTATTAACTATTCAATAATATTTGAGTTACGATTAAGAAAATTAGGAATTTAAAATGTTAGAAGAGCAACAACAGCAAAAGGTTTTTCCTTAGTGTTTGTCAAACGGTTTTTGAGGTGAAGGGGGGAATATTAAAGGGAGAGAATGAGTGAAGAGATCATACTTTAAGATCTTTTTTTTTTTTTTGGGGGTTATTGAAATAAAAAAAAAATGCTAGAAAAGTAACATAAAATTATATTTTAAGTAATTATTTTGTGGTACAATGATATGTGCGTTATAAGAAATCAAAACCCTCAACAACTATTAATCTCCTGGCCTCTTTTGTAGCTTGCATTGTGTACTAATTGTGTGGTTCACGAATACTTACCCTCCTATTACACCCCTCAGCCATAACTACAAATTACAAAGCATTATAATAAGGTCCTTATGCTCAATTAGACTGTCCAGAAATTATTAAATACAACACCTATTAAAAAACTTTTTCAAAATAATGCCAAAAGTAATATTAGGCACGGCACGGCTACGTTTACATAATGTATAATCTTTTGGATCATCCTTAGCTTAATTGGACCTTCAATAACTTTTAGGGCAACCTAATTTGTTTAGTTTTTTAAAGGGTTTTTAGATCATGTAGGAGGGAGAAACAAAGAAAAGAAAAAAGAACCGTTATGAGTCCGGCTCTACCCATTTCTGGTGCACAACACGCGTACAACGGTACAAGAATAGGGCTTTGTTTAATTTTTTTTTTTTAAGTTGACCTTACAAAATACTACTCTTTACATAAAAACTTGAATTTTCTCTCTATTATAGAGGTATGTTATTTCTTCTCTACTTCATGCTTGATTCTCACAAAAATTATCTAAAAATCACAAATGGTAGCTACTCCTAAAAACAAAAAAAAAAAAAAAGAAAATAACTGTAATAGTTAACTACTCCATAGCTTTTAGTGCAAACCAAACTATAATTATTATGATTAATAATTATTGGCATTATTTTAGTACAAACAGTACAGTAGTAATAGAGTATAGGCAGCAGCACTATGGCTGCCGTCGCCTTCACGAGACCTTTATTTCAGCTCCAGTTGTCGCCTTTTGTTTGTCACGTGCACCACTTTTCTAGTTTTCTTACTCCAACAATCCAACCCTAATCCCCAAAATCATGAGACCAATTAAATCACAACATATATTTCAATAAAATTTAATTTCATATCATGTCTTTGATAGGAATCAAGTTCTATATCTTTCAACTTTAAGATTGTTAGCAAAGTCAAGCATTATTAGAAAATACTGAAATGGAATAAGAACATAAAATTTAGATGTTTACCAATGTGACAATATACATGATGAGAGCGGAACAATTCTTTTATGAACTCTGATAATACATTCAAGTAACACACATCATATCTGTTCAACCATATTCTAACGTTCGTTATCTTTCAGTAACTATACATAATATATTATATCACTTATATGTATTATCGATCAATTAAATTGTACTATATATCCTTCATACACAAAACATTGCATTTTATAAATATTAAACCCCAACCAACATCTCTTTTTCCTTAACTATATTTATGTGCATTAAAGCAAACACACGCAATCTATCACGATCCCCCACTATATAAACTTGATCCATTTTCAACGCTCAACGCCTTCACTTTCACGTCAACGTTATCCCCATTTTAACTATTTTTTTAATAAATCAAATTATTAATATATCTACATTTTTTCTTCTCCATTTAACCATTCTACTTCGACCAACGTAACGTACGACCGTTATATTTATCGCTCATTACCACTATTTTGTATCATTATATTCCTTGCGAGACACTCAGCTCGTTTATAAAAGAGTTTTGTGTTAATTAACGATGCATTTTTCAGTATCTTCTCCGCTACCGGCGCCGGTGACGGGAGATATTTCACGGGAGGATTCCGGCGACACCGTGAAGAGCATATTCCATAATATACTGTCTTACAACGACAACGTCATGCTGGCCGCCGTGATTTCGTTGCTTCTTGTTATTCTCTTTGTTCTTCTTCTCCACGTCTACGCCAGATGGTTCTTGACTCAGTCTCGCCGCCGCAGCGGCGGCGGCGGCTCCGTCGAGGTGCCTCGCCGGCGGTTTCGGTCGTTCCACGTTGACTCTACGTTCCCGGATTCTCCGGAGAAGAAGGGCCTGGAGAAATCGGCCATTTCGGAAATTCCGAGGTTTGTGTACGGCGGAAAGGGAGGCGATGGCGGCGGCGGCGACGGGATTGAGTGTAGTATTTGTTTGAGTTGGTTTGAGAACGGAGACGTGGGAAGGAAGTTACCGAAATGCCGCCATGCATTCCATGCAGAGTGTATAGAGATGTGGCTGTTTTCCCACTCTTCCTGCCCGTTTTGCCGGGCTCCGGTGGTGTGCGGACACGGCGGCGCCGCCGGCACGAGTCTGGGATTCAATTCTGCGGCTCCGAGCGGCGGCGAAGGAGGAGGTGGGAATACGACGTCGTTACAGATCGTCGTTGAATCTGTTCCAAAACAAGACAGACCTGAAAATGGAGCCGCGGAGGCGGAGGGTAATTCGTTACCAGTAAGTAGTTCGTTTTCTTCGCCGCCGCCGTCATCTGCCGGTGGATTAGCTTAAAGAAATTAATTAATGGATTAATACGCCTTGTTTATAATTAAGTAATTATGAGAATCGATTATCTGAGAGAGGCTGTGGCTGTATACATTTTGTATAGATCCAATGTAATTAAAGAATTTTAATTATCTAAAAATAAAATACAATTTTCTTTATGGGATGCATGTGGGGCTTCTTTATTCTTCCCAATTCACTGCCAAAAACGCACCTCATTATATATAAAATATTAATTTCTAATTACTTAGTACTCCACATAACAATGATATACATTAGCACTATTCATCTATGTTTATATTTTTTATATTGTTCTACAAATATTATATTATACGGAGTAATTTTAATCGAACAAAATAACTTCTATATCAAATAGCATCATAATTATATTTAATTATTTATTTTTTAAAAAATTTTCCTTAATAATAATTAATTATATAATAGTTATTTCTAATTTATTAATTATACTTTTTAATATAATATGAATTCTACGAGTTTTATAAACTTTAAAATTTCTTTTATATGTTACTCCGTATTATTTAACTAAATATTTCATATAATTATAATTTTAAAATTAAATATTATTATTTGACATTTAGTTTTGCGCATAAAATTACTGTTGTCAATTTTATACCCAAAAAAAGAAAAAGAAAAAGAAAAACAGCCAGTAGTACTCCGTATCTATTTGTTTAATCTTGGTCCATGTTTTTATTTTTAGACATTACATATTACTTGAGGGTTTATGTACCATAGCAATTACATTAATAAGTTATGGTGTTTGATGATGAAACATTGAAGAAATTACACTATTTTGTTTCTGAATTATTTCCTTTAGGAAACTTAATTAGTATTCGTTAGTTTGAGCAAATTCAGTTTCTAAATTCGATATAAAATGTGTTTAATTCATTTGTTTAGATGGGATGCAACTCGCCATTGTGCTTAAATGTTTCGACTTCGATTATTGTCAACATCTTTTCAATTGATTCCCCAATACTGAACTACTGATTTTTCTCGTGTAATCAACCTTGGAGAATATAAATAAGTTAAAATGCAATTTATTTGATTATTTATTAACATTATTACGTGGTTGAATCAACCAATCGCAATTATAGTAACAATTTATTTTTATTTCTAACAAAGTAGTAGTTCAGAGAGCCCTAAAGCCCAATACGTACTAATTCTCCTCGGCACTGTTGGAGCCCAAAAAGCTGGCCGCCAGGCCCAATAAGACTGTCCGGGCCGTAGCCCAACAGTACCTCAATCGCTCCGAACGACGTTCTTAATTCCGTCAAACGAAACATTTTTTCTTAAAAAAGAAACTCCGATCTCTTCATGCACTAACGGAGTCGAGAGACGCCCGACAGAGAGGACAGCTGGGACGAGTCGAAAGCCACGTGTCGACGCACGCGCCGTGGAAGACATGGCAGCACTCCGGCATCACCTTAACGATCTCCACCTCTTCAAACAGCCCCAAACAGATCGAACATTCGCTCATATCCTTAACGCCGA
Organism: Ipomoea trifida; assembly: GCA_003576665.1. Classification (NCBI taxonomy): domain Eukaryota; kingdom Viridiplantae; phylum Streptophyta; class Magnoliopsida; order Solanales; family Convolvulaceae; genus Ipomoea; species Ipomoea trifida. The sequence continues at coordinate 28,508,267 of CP025647.1, read as the reverse complement.
GAGAAACATACGCCACGGCCGGCAACGTCTGAATCGATTCCGCGTCGAGCCCTTTGCTCGGCGGCGCCGGCGCCGGCGTCCTGGTAGCCGGAAAATTGGCGCCGCCGGTGAACTTATAGATGAAGTAGAAGAAAAAGAAGGCGAGTAGGAAGATGAGGAAGCAGAAGAGGAGCGTTAAGAGGAGAAGGCCGTGGTGGCGGAAATAATGGGAAGTGAATGCGTTGAGGTCTGTGCTGTGCCAGCTGTTTGTGGTTTCCAGTTCTTCTGAGGACATCCTCATAGCTGGATTTGAGGTACGATGAAGAAGACGATGAAGATTGAGGAGGTCGAGGTTGTATATTAGGTTGTGTAATAATGGGTGAAAGTATGGGGTCCGATCCGGATGAAAGTGTTATAAGGTGGTTGAGTTATATTGAGAGGTAGCATCTATCTCCACACCAATAATTCCAACCATTGCCAACTCTCCTACTCATCTCTTTTTACTTTCTTTATGAAACACATTACACGCGCATGCATATATATACACATATATTCACTCATATATGCCATGCACTTATATATTTTGCTTCTTATATAACTCAACTACTCAATCAACTCAGAATAAGTTAATAAGTTTTACAGCTTTTTGTTTTCTACAAAAAAAAAAAAAGTTTTACAGGATTTTTGATTGGAAGAAATGAATTATGGAACAAAAAAATTATAATTCTGTAAAATTGTAATTTTCTCCACTAAACACTGTAATTTATTACCATGTCAATGAATTTTGTTGTAATTGAAATGTAATTCATGTCAACCAAACAAGCTGGTAATGTTTTATGGTAGAAATATATTCAATCAGGTGGGTATTTCGTATATAAATATTTGGAGATGTAAACTAATTGAGACACGTCCCACTATTTATTGATCTCTTCCACTATTCTCCAAACTAATTTAAGGAAAAAATAGTGAGACGGCTCAAACCTATAGATACTATATGACATAATTAACGAAACCCACTTTTTTAAAGGATTTGAGTTTGGAGGACAGGTGTTGTGTTGTAAGAGCTCCCCAAAAGGCCAAAAAAGATGGGATCATATAATCATTGAAAAATATTACCTAAACTCCCATTTTTCACTGTTAACTTTTATCATTTCTTACCAATTCTTGATGTAAACACTTTTCTTAGGATCTACGTGATGAAAATATCCAACCATTATTTACCGCATCATGGGTAAAAGTGAGGAAGTAGAATTTAGAAGTACATGTAACAAAACTCATAATCATTTGATTACGAATTAATTGAGGTATGATATAATAATAGAGTTCTACTACATGGACTCTCATTTTCTACTCCCTCACTTCTACTCTCTGACATGGCAAGATATGATAAGTTATCTTTATCATGGAGTCTCAAGGAAAGTGTCAACAACAAATTTTTGTATGATCAAGAAAGTAAAAGTAGAGAGTAGATCGAACTTGGGAGTTCAAGTAGTATTTTTACTATTTTTCATAATAATATGCGTTGGGGGCCATACTTGTTAAAAGGTTGACATAAAATTAATATATTAGTGGTCATTTTAAAACATTATTTAAATGGATCTATTCAGGATGTCAATGTAGATTTAAATTTCCCTAATTGGTGTAATGAATACACAATTATACTCTATGTATACAACTTGAGAAAAAGAAGTTTAGAAAGACTTTGAAAAAATATTTGTCTCACGAAAAGTATAAAAGTCTGGACTTTATAACATGGTTTATGGAAGTTTTTTAGTGTTGCAAAAATCCCCGCGTAGGCCGCCTAGTCACCCGCCTAGGCGCTAGGCGCTCCTAGACCGAGGCGAGTTGGTCCCTAGGCGTCCGCCTAGGTGGCCGACCGCCTAGGAGGCCGCCTAGCGCCTAATTCGGCCGACTAGGCCGAGTTGGCGACCGACTGCGCCGAATTTGGCCGAGTTAACACGAACAACTCGGCAGAGTTAGCCGAGTTAACTTGAGCGAGTCGACCTTGTTAATTTTATTATTATATTTATATATATTTAAATTTATTTATTTATGTAAATAAGAGAAGTAAGAGAGATATATATAACATATATAATATAATATAGGACATACACCCACGCACATGAATTAATTTTTTGTTTTTATAAGTCGCCGCCTAGAACCGCCTAGGTACCGCCTAGACGCCGCCTAGACCGCTTAGGCGCTAGGCGCTAGTCTACCGCCCGACTAGCGCCTAGCGCCTACTGCAACCATGAGATTTTATAATATATTTATGTAAAAAAAGGTATTTTTGTTATATATTAATTTTTCTAATTCAATTATATTGATATAACTAAAATACTTAAATACTCATGCTTTTTTCAATTAAAAAAAAAAAGAAGAAACATTTAGTAAAAAAGAGTTGTTAATTTTTTTCAATAATTAATTTATAGTACCGAGTAAAATGTATGAGAACGTTTTCGGTTCCAACCAGTACCAGCCTCTTGCATCAGATTAATTCAAATTTTTAGAGGAAGTTTTAGATTTGTATGAGTATTGTTGGGACAATGTCCCAATAGAACTCTGTATAAAGTTTTTTTTTTTTTTCTTTTGGGTGACGAAGAAAATTTATAGTCATTACATGAAGGTGTGTACCGAATAAACTTCGTTTCTGTGTAATAAACGCAATATTTTTTCATTCACTTTTAAGTTATACTGATTACAAATATGTAAGAGATAGATCAAGTGTCGATCAACACCTTAAAAATTTTTAAGACGTATAAATGTAGTCACTAAAAAGACATGGTTTTCGGCCACCTTTGGAACTTAACCAATTCCGTTAACGGTTTACGTTCGATGCACGAGAATGGTAAAAAGCGTGGCATGTGCTCCAACTTTTCCATTTGCAATTGTTTATTAACATTATAAGTTTAGAAGTGCAATTATATGTGTGACATTGCTTAGCTTTTGAAGTGCAAATTGTGCCCAATGGCATCATATCACTTTCCATGAAATGTACGAGACGTGTAATATGGACATTAATCTCATTATTAACGAAAACGGCACAATTTAGTGTGAATTGGACAACAATTGGAGCATACATATGTGCATCTTTGTGAAAGAAAAGGGCCATTGAGTTGAGGTCGTTTGTCATCTTGTCAACTTTTGCAAAAGTTCATGTCTACTTCATGTGTGTTTGCTACAACATAAAGGCACTATAGCTAGCTGCCTAACTTGGTACATATGTTCTTGATGGGTGTTTGTAGTGTGCGGTTTAAGTGAGAATGTAAAGATTTTTACCGTAATAGATCATTAAATAACGTTTGATATAAATTTTAAAGTTGTAACTCACCTAATGCAGACATACAAAGTATTAACAGTTATGGAAAATATCATTATGTTTTATAGTGGACTAAATTTAAACGTTAAAAACTTGTTTGTTTTGGGTTGGTGTGAGTGCGGGTGAATAAAGTGATGATTGGACGGCTAGTTGGATATTAAGTACTAAGTGTATGTTGCATTTTTTTTTTTTTAAAATGACCAAGTGGGTGGAACATGATTCTCGTACCTAAAGGTTACATGTTTGATTCTTGGCAGTACCCTCTCTCGGTTAAGTTAGTCACACGAGTTTTTCTAGTGTGACTTACATCTCCTATGTAGCAAAATAGGTTTTTTTTTTTTTTTTTTCATTGATGAGAGGGGAAACAACAATCACTACCAAAATTTGCACTGATAAACCTAGCTTGCTTATGTGTAATAGCCAACAAATCATATAGTGATATAGGAGAAGTAAATTGCACTAAGAAAGACGGGCTATACTTTACTAAAAAAATCTAATGTATAGTCAAAATATCGTAACTTAATGAAACACATACTTTATGCTTTTAATTGTGAAATATCATAAAATTTCCCTTTTTGAGACTAGCATATACAATTGCACCGTTGTTTCATATTATTCAATTTGGTGTTATATCATACCAATAGACCCCCCAACTCTGATCTACTCATCTACCAAATCTACAGTCCAATCAACTAATTAATGCCAAAGCAAGAGTTAAAATACATACATAGCACGTTACATTGCAAATCATTAATACATTACATATGCAACCATACTAGGGGTTTTATGCTTATTTAATTACCAGTCATAGAATTTTATGTCAGCGTCATTATATATACAATTTTAGTCTTTTACTTTCAAAGTGTATTATTTTTACGTTGTAATATTAATTGATTCTTTATATATATATATATATATATATATATATATATATATATATATATATATATATATATATATATATATATATATATATATATATATTTGATTTATAAGTAAATTTATTTTTTAATGTTGATTCGGGCCGACCAATCCACGATAATGTTGTAAAAATTGGCCTAAGTGGCCGCCTAGATGCTCACCATCCTAGGCCATGGCGATTTTAGCCTTAGGCAACTTTTAGTCGTTCGATCCACTAACTGGCTGATTAGGCGCCCTAGGCGCTGAGTTGGGGCCTAACTCGAGTTGGCACTCAACTCGGGCAGGTGGTGTTTTTTTCCTGCTCGACTACTCTTCTTCTATATTTCTCCAGTCATGTACTCAGCTAACCATCTAACATATATGCAATTGATTAGTTTGGGAAATTATAATATTTTAACAACTCCTAGTCCTGAGTGAGAAAAGTTGTGACGATATACTCGGATTACTCGGGCGCCTAGTGCCTAGGCGCCCGACTAGCGCCTTCTGCAACACTGATTCACAGTAATAAAAGAATATTTTTTTTTATTGTCACGTCAAGATGTGATCATTAATAGGTAAAATCATATAGAGAAAATAACATTATTATTCTTTTTTTTGTTTTTTTGACAAGAGAAACTCACAATAAAGGGTAAACCCGGTGTAATAACCTGCAATTACACATGCGCGTTATTGTTTTTCAATTCGACAAACGATCCCCTCTCAATAAATTATTTTTCTCTTAAATGTATCTTAGGTTACCTAATCTTTTTTTTTTTTTTTTTTTTTTTTTTAAATACATGTCATCTAGCTACATCTAGTGCGATATAAGACTAATCTAGTGGTGTTTGTGTGTATAAGTAAAGCTTGTTCATAAGCCATGCTAGATCAAGTAAATGCTAGTAAGAATCGAACTTGTATCCATCAAATACAAGATTAATAATAATACAATGTTCTATCCACCTAATCACCCCTCCTAACTAATCCAGTGGAGTCTTAGCCCAGCTAAATGAGAGACAAAATCTCCCAATTCAAGAACAAACTCATGTATTAACCAACATATTTTGCATATAGAACATTTGGTATCCATATGATCCAATATAAGACACTAATTCAGATTCTGCCGGATACTTAGACACCCTTTCACAGTAGTAACAAAGCAATTTGAAGAAGTAATTATATTAATAGAAGAAGGGTGCAGAGGTGGAATGGATAGAGGATCTACAAACAGGGCAAGTTGAGCGACTACTCAACCATCGATCAATGCAATGAGAGTGGAAATCGTGCAGACAATGAGGCATCACTTTAATCATCTCTCCGTCCTCGAAAACCCCCAGGCATATGCAACAGTCCTCTCCTCCCACCCTCAACCTCGTACTCTCCGACAACCTGCTGTGCATGAAAATGGGCAGGCTCTTGATCACCTCGGAAGACGCCGCCACCACACCCATCTCTCGTCGTCGAATGTTCTGTCGGGTGACCACGATTACTGAATTTGAAACATCATCATTATCATTGCTGCTGCTGGGAAAGGAAGCGTGCATGCGAATGAAGCGCAAGAAGAGGAAAATGAGGAGGACAAGGGACAACCCAAAGAAAAGCAGCGTCACCAGAAACCTCTTCGCGCTCTGGTAGTCTATGTACCAATGGAACGGCTCAAATTCCTCCATGCCCGCCCACTTCGAGGAAATTAAGGTTTACATACATACGATATGATGATTAATACTATGATTAAGGCCGGGCCGGGATAGATATGTTCTTGATTTGCATTATATTATAATATCATTTGCATATGCATATATGTGTGTGTTGGCTTTAGGAATCTAGCTAGCTAGGTGATATTGTATGATGGGCAATATAATATAATGAACTTGTGCACGTAATTAACTTATAAAACATGGGCGTTAGTTCCTAGCTTTTAATTGCCATTTATGTGTAGTAAAGCCAAGATTCAAAGAAACAGTTAGAATCTGTGTTGCGTTAGTTTCATCTGCTTCTTTGTGCTTTTGTGAAAATCGATAAAGGTGAGTTAGGTCGGTGACGTTTGTATTATTTCAGACGGAAATTAGGCCAATCTTTGAAGAACTACGCATGCTTGCTATTGTCACGTTGTTGCTGTTGCTAGCTAGCTTGGTGATATATAAGTAAACTACTAAGTTAAAGGCCGGGTTAAGGATGATGTAAGAGTAAGAGTTAAATTCTATGAGTTTGATTCAATCTAAATATGAATTAGTCTCGTTGTAGAAATTTCGGATGCCATTTGGTGTCATTGGTACCCACAATGAATGAAACCTTCATACTGTAGGTGTCAGATCATAATTTGATCTTGTGTCATTGTCCATAATCTACTACCCATGAACCAATTGAGCTGTCTGTGCAGGTTATAAATTGATTAACTTTGATATGATATTGTGATGCATGTGTATGTGCTTGTTATTACTATGAGTTATTAGATTTCGGGACCATGTATAAGTAAAAGTAGAAGAATTATTTTATGTTTACCATGAATTCTATCTGAGTGATATAAGTACATCAAACGAGATAATATATTGAGTATCGGTGGGATAACTTAATTGTCACCATCAACATATCATGAATAAAAAGGTTTGTGGTGTGAGATATGAGGAGTTTTGAGTGTAGTGGTAGAGAAAATTGAACTTAATTATTGCCAAATGGAAATGGAAAGGGGGAGTGGTGCTTTCTTCCTTCCTTCCAATTTCCCAAAGCAAACGGATGGGTTGAAGCTCGTAGTAAAGATGATGTTAACAAACACTTCATTTGGAGGAATAATGGGAAAAAAATAATTGTGGATTGTGTGTAGATTTCAACTACCTATGTGTATTGCAACACTCTATATGCTTTAAGTAAAGGCAAAAGTGAACATTCCCAATTGAGCCACCCAACTTTTAGTTGCCTTCATCACTTAAGAGTCGTGTAAAATGATCAGTTCGTTTTTTTTAGTACTATTAACTATGTTACAATGTATGCAACTCAAAAAAAAATGAGGCTAATATAAAAGGAAAAGTATAAACTTTTTTCAACTTATATATTACCAATATCTCCAAATCGAGCCTAACTTTGCAATCATTAGATATCATGGTTGTAAGGAGGAACCGGGAGCGTTTATCTTGTAATTTGTTTTACATATTGTATTGATATCTGCATCTCGTAAAATGAGGCTAATACAACTTAAAAGCATGTCTCGGTTGGAATTTCACATTGCAGCAGTAGTATCAATGTCCATATTCAACAAGAAGCTAAATCAACTGCAGTTAGCTTGATATGCAGGAAGGAGCTATCATTTTTTTCTCTAAGGGAAACTGAATTTACATATATTCAGGCCGGCTCGCTATGGTTATGACCTAATTCTGCAAGCCAAATTGGTAATCATACATTCATACATAACTCTATTATTGTAGACATATGGCACAGAAAGTTTCAAGCCCAGAGAGCAAGAATTGACATCGATGTAGAGCCGAGAACTAGGGCAGCAAAAGACGCCTTTTTCAACAATGGTTCCGAACTCATCAATTTGTTGTGGAAGAAGTCGAGAGCTATGAGGTCCACAAGGCCCATGTATATCAGTATGCCGGAAGACAAGGACCCGAGCAAACCTTCGAGAATCAGCGCGTTTGGACTGCTGTCATCGTAGCCAGTAACAGAGAAGACAATCATACCAAGAACGATACCCATTGGGGTTGTCACTGAGAACATGAAGCTCATGTAAGCTGTTGTTCCGAAACTAAAGCCCGCCTGTCATAATCACCATGAAGTTCATACACAGAGGTTAGTTTATACGGCTCTGTTGTAATTTGTAAACACTTTTTCCTTGCAGATTCTTAGACATGCTCATTTGGAATGTTAAAACAAGTACATGCATAGGAAATTTTTTTCACATGAGCATCGATTATATTATGTAGCATAACTATTCCCCCTTTAACATCCGTGAAGAGAAGCATACAAAAAGAGCTGAGTTTTTGGACGTTTTCATTCAACATATTACTATACAAAACTTCGTTTTAGCCATGAGAGTTTACTAGTTGAGATGGAAATTGCTAATCTATTATGATAAGAGATGCTTGAGATATTTTTAGCTATTGTATACCTTTATACAAGACAAATTCTGCACTGTGAATGTTGAAATGTTTATTATTCAGATTCAGAATAGAAGCATCGCTAACATGAAAATTAGACCTTTTGAAATCTTCTGTAGCTGATCTATATGGTACTCCATATTATGGTATAGGCCATCCACCTAATAGCAGCACAACCTAAGACGTCAACTAATACCTAAAAAGATTCAACAAATTGAGAGAAGTTTTACACGCAACTATACTATCTATACTGGATCGTAATCCCAGCATTTGATCTTTGAACCTTATGCAGACTAGGCTAACCATCTTACTTACAATCCAAACACACTAAACAGTTTTATTCAAGTACCATACTAACACACAGTGCAACTAAGAGTTTGCAGGATATAGTTAGCCCTGGGGTTCAGAATTACAAGCAACTCAAGTCTAGGTTTTAATCTCATCCCTCTAATTACCAAAGAATACAAAATGAAAGGGGAAAAAATGCTTAAAGTTAATACCACAGTCCACAGGTATTCCTTTCAAGTTTCAACTTCTTTAGAGGGTAATAGTTTTCTTTCAATGTCAATTCCTATACTGTATCAACTATTGAGCTGGAAGAATTGATTCAGGGTATCTTTTCTTTCCTTTTTCCTTTGAAACAAACCATAGAAAAAGATTGTATCTTTATGATTTAATACGAGAATCCCGTGATTCTAATTCTGAAAATATACTGAATTTGATGCAAATAGAAACTAAATAATCTAGAAAAGGAAAGATTGATAGGTTTTAAAGCCAGTAATTACCTGGGCAATGCAACCTCCTAAGCCCATCCCTTCAAAGATCTGGTGAAATGCTAGCGCCGCCACGAGTGGCTTGATCGTGCACTGGTTCTGAGACATTCCCATTGTGACGCCGATAATCACCGAGTGAAATATTATCCCAATTTCCAAAACCTGAGACACCAATTTCTGCTTCAATCTCACCAATTCCTCCGATTCCCCTCTCCCCTCCTCCGCCGCCGATACCTCAATCCCCAGCTCCGCCTCTTTCTCTCTCTGACCTAATTTCTTACTCACAACCCCCAATTCTTCGCTCTCTCCAATCCGCGTGTAATCTTTCGTCACTTTTTGGCCGTGGCCGTGGCTTTCGACGTGAGAAGTTGCGGTCAAGTCAACCAAGAGCGCCGTGAGAACGCCGATTAGCGTTACGAGGCCGGAGAACGGGAAGTCCTTCCAGGGGTGCCGGGACGCCAGCTGGCAGTCGGCGAGCGCGTCGAAGGCGTCCGGGAGCACGTGCACGAGTGAGGTGGAGAGAATCACGCCGGCGGCGAAGCACTTGATTATCAGAATAGCCTTGTCGTAGACCGGCTTGCCTTGAAACAACCGGGCGAGCACAACCGGCGACGATATACCGACGACGCTCGTGAAGAAAATTACGAAAATGGATATAAGCTTGAGGTGAGCAGCGGCCTTGCCGTCCCGGCACAACAGAGCGCGTGCGGTGTCCGTCGCGCACGGAGCCATGGCTCTCCGAGCTCCGAGCTGCGGCACTGAAGTCTCCGGCGAAACGAACCGTCGAGAGATAGCAGAGAGAATAGGGTAGCGCCGTGGCGAAGACTTGGAAGATTTGTGAGAATGATGACTATTTGAACGTAAATTGTCAGGGGCTGTGGGGCCCACTTTTGCACTGTTTGGCTTTGAATGTGGCGGTACTCATTGCCACTTGTTAAGGTACACTCCTAGTCTCCTATTGTCCTACACAAAAAAAACGTTAACGTTTGGTTTGATAACATTATTATTATTGTTGCTCCGTATTAGTTATAAATTTAATTTTTATCTCAATTAAAAATGTTGACATACGTTATAACTACTAATTAATGAGCTTTAATAAAACAAACAAACAAACAAATAATAATACCATCAACATTATTATTTTTCAATCAGAAAGTGATTTTTTTTTTCTATTTTTATCTCATTGAATAAGATATGTTAAAAGATTTTACATGGGATTAGTTGTATTAAGTGTGTATTGTTACTAAATAATAGAATTAATGCACATTATTATTGCATTTATGTAAATGTTTTGTAACCGCTATTCTATGTAATATACTAATATATATAGATTGTTGATGATAATAAAAGTATGGCTTCTCCTTTGATCATCATTGTCTATTGTGTGTACGTATTAATGTAGACATTTTTATTGAATGATCATAGAACATAGGTAGCAAGTGGTTGCTGATGAACCCATTACAATTAAATCACCATTATTGAGATAGATGTACATACACTATACAACACATTATTTTGGCTATAGTCTCTATACTATAAACGATTTTTGAATGATATTGATTTTTTTTTATATGAGAAAAATGATAATTGAACCTTCAAGATTTATATGATAAAATTTATTATTAGTTTATAACTATATTAGGGAAAATGACATTTTCCCCTCTGAATTATATGCATATAGCACATTTCCACTTGAATTATTCAAGTATTCATGTTAACTCCCCAATTATTTTAAAAATGACGATTTTTATCTTTTTATGTTAAATATACATTTTTTACCCTTAAAATAAGAATATAATTTAGTTTCAAAAAAAGAATATAATTTAATTTTCTTTTCTAACCAATTATCCCTTATAGGTAGGGATTACCATGGTTCAGTTCGAACTGACTAGACACTGTAGCAATCGAACAAAAACCATAGGGACAGTTCCGATTTTGATTTAGTGTGTAATTTTTCTTTTGTATTTATTCTGATTCCACATATAAGTAAACATGATCATAGTTCAGTTCCAGTTAACGATTTTAAAAATTGATAAACCAAAACCAGTTGTTCTAGTTTGAGCCTCTCTCTCCCTCCCTCTCTTTTAGAAATTCTTTTTTTTTTTTACTATTATGTTTTGAATCATAATAGTAACTGTTCCTACGATTTTTGTTTGATTGTTACTACTCTGTCTTTTAAATCAAACCGTGGTCATCCTTGCATATAATAAGTAATAATTTGTTACACAAGAAAAATAAATGAAATACTCATTTTTAAGAGTAAAAATATTTATTTAACATAAAAGGGAAAAAATATAAACTTTTAAAATAATTGAGAGACTAATGTGAATACATGAATAATTTAGGAAATATATGCACATATAATTCAGAAGGAATATTATTACGTTTAAATTAAATTTAAAGATATGTAAGTATATGTATACACATGGCATGCTGGTATTATTGATGTGATATGTTTTCATTAGTCAATTCAAGAATTGTTCTTTTTATGTATGAGCAGTTACTCATTGCACACTTTCGAGTAGTCGGTGTGAGCTTCTTTTGACATTCAAAAATAAATATATTTTTTTAGTCCTGGCATGGATGGTCAAGTGGGTGGATAGTGCGGTTACATAGGATCTTTTTAGTACAATGTACTATTTTTTTGATAAATAATACAATTTACTTATTTTATGTGATTTGTAGATTATTACACATGAATAGGATTTACCTAATGCAAATGAGGATTTTTTCATCATCACCCAACAATAAAAAGAACCTCATGCTTGTAAATACACTAATATCAATATTTGCTTTAAAAAAAACTAATATCAATATGTTTTATTTGTTATTTAGTGATTTTGTTTGTCTATTACGAGTTATTCTATTTATAATTTATATATATAGAAGAGATAAGTTTCAATTAATCATACTAACAAGGTGTTTGGTTGGGAGGACGGAAAGGAATTATAATTCCATTGTAAAAGAATAATGTGGAATTAAATAAGAATTCAAATTATATTGTTTGGTAGGGATGGATAAAATTATTAGGAATGTGAAGGGAAGAAATGATAAAAAGACTAAAATGCCCTTGTGGTATAATAATAATAATAATAATAATAATAATAATAATAATAATAATAATAATAATAATAATTCAGGACAAATATGTTAATTTCCTTTTTCTTCTTCTATTGAATTATAATTCATGGGTAGGGGTATATGAATTCCAATTCAATGGATGGAGAGAATTACAATTTCTTCCAACCAAACAATGTAGTTTTCTTTCCTATTGAATTGCATTGGAAAAGCATTTCAATTTTATTCAACCAAACACATTGTAAAAGTTGTAACTCACAATGTAAAGTTTAGTATGATAATTTGAAATTAAATTAATTATAAATACCTGTGTAGCAATCAAGTTCGTAATCCGTAACTCGATCATTAAGATTCATTATTTCAAAATTTTCATCCTTCACAAAGTGTTAAAGTACTCGAAATCAGGATTCAACCTTTATAAATTTGAAATGATCAGACATAAATTGCGTGGCCACTAGGGAAACTTTACGATTAATGTCAAAGTGGATGGCAAACAAAACAAAATAAAAAAAGTGAAGACAAAGTGGTATTTGTGTGTAACTCCATTGCCATATATACTATATGACTTTATACATTCAGCTTTTATTCAATTGTGAAATCCATTATAGTTTTTTTTTTTTTTTTTTTAAAGAAAACTCGTAGTCACTATTCAATGATATGTTACACATGCATTATACAAATAATGTACTTTTAGTATACTAAAAATGTACCTTACATGATCTACACAATAATTTGTCTCATATTTTGCCATGAAAAGAGTCGAATGAATAGAATATATTCTTCTCATACCTGAATAACATCATCATGACATATCATTGAATAGTGATAGTATACTAAAAGTACATTATTTGTATAATGAATGTATATTACTAGATAGCGTGTATATATATATATATATATATATATATATATATATATATATATATATATATATATAAATAATAATAATAATAATAATAATGGCCATACCAAGAAGCTCCCTGACCAAACATACTTCATAAGGCCAAAAGAAATATATAAAAAAAAAAGAGGCATACAAAGAAAAAAAAAAAAGCACACCTCAAATAAATCAAAAAATAGACTAATAGCAAAAAATAATGAATAAATGAATGAAAAAAGAAGTACTTTTCAGAGAATTAGAAGACACGAATTTAAAAATCCTACCCGACCATTGTTCAACCAAGACTAGGGTGTCTCTTGTATCGCTGACACCTGCATTGATGAGGCTAAATTTGACATAAAGCCAAACCATCATCGCCTTCAAAACAAACAACCAGCAATACCAACTTTCTTTCACATTTTCTCTTTTTAATAAAACTCAAACACTTTATTAAACCACCAAAACATATACAAGAAAGAGACTGGACCAAACCATATCTCAAGTGTAACCGAGGACAACCCGCTAACAAACAATCAAAACATGTATCTAAACTCGAAGTGGGCCCGCCTCTCACGCCCACATGCTCGGGCTCTCCTGCGCCTCCTAGTGTGCTCAACATAATCCTCATCATCGAAATCATCTCCATAATCAGACCACTCAAAGCTCGGCTCACACTCCAAGTCAGAATTCAGACCCGCTGAATTCATACCAATGATTTTTGTTGGAGTTAATGTCTGATATTTGCCACCATGGCATGAGAGAAGGGGGAGAGAGAGAGAAGGAATGGATCTTCGGCAAGTTAGAGGTGCATAGTACAGTAACCAATTGATCAGCTCTCATCAAGCCTTCAACTGTTGTGCGCGTTGTGCGCACAACAGCGCCCATGAGGGTGCGTGCACTGCACGCGCTGGGCGCGTCAGGTGCGCCTGATAGACTCTTTATTTATTATTATTTTTAAAAAAAATCATATTTGTGTTTTTTTCTTCCATCCCATTTTCTGTTTCCTAATTACACTTACAAAAACTCCATTGATAAAGATGCTCTAACAAATCCCTACAAATCCCTCGAACCAAGCAGACTAGTTACGTTGAAGTGGATTTCAATAACTGCACTTGGTCAACTATCTTATCCTCTATACAATGGCAAAACTCCCATGTCTTGTTTGAAGGAATAGTCTTAGCATAATTATTTTCCCCACAAAACTCAACTTTTTTTTTGCATTTGGGTTGAGCTTAGAATTAATCAACTCCTTTTAACCCAACTTTGGCCCACTAGAAATTTTAGAACTAGAAATAATATTCACATAGCATTGGGCCGTTAAGCATGCATATTTTCGCCCAAATTAATTGAGCCCACATTCACGTTTGAGCCCACATTCACGTTATTGGCAAATTATGCTATGGACCTGGGTCCACCTTGTTCATGTTCACAATTTTAGAATTATGTGTTCTCAATTTTAAAATTTTATGTTCACAATTTTAAATACCAATATACAAAATTACATTATTCAATATTTACAATTTTTGTTGTTATATAGATTCAAAAATTGTTTTATACTATTGAATATAGAGTTATGAAATTGTGAACATAGAATTTTGTAATAGTGAATATAGAGTTCAAAAATTGTGAACATAGAGTTATAAATTTGTGAATATGGGCGCTCAAGTGCAAACCATCGGCCAGGAGAGAACCGAGAACGCTTCGCAGCGGTCCACATGTCCATATCAACGAATCAGATGTAATTAAAAAAAACGACGCGGTGGCATTATCGTAAATCACTCGAACTTTGGTGCAAATAATTGTGTTATAAGTACACCTAGTTTCACTTACAAATACACATATTTTCACTTACAAGTGCAAGTAATTTACCATGTTCACATTCATGCACACACCCACTTATAACGTTATGTGTAATTAGTTATAACATTAAGTGCACTTAATATTGAGCTTAGCATACATTTTACTTGTACTTGTGCACCTATTTTTACTTACAAATGCAAGTAATTTACCTTGTTAACATTAATGTACCTAAGTGCATCTAGTTTTATATATATATATATAAATGCATTATGATTATGGACGAAAGGTAGCAATAAGCAAGGCATTTTATATTTATATATCTATAATCATTGTGATTAGAAAAATGGAACATAGCTGGCAGCAATTATTTTCGACACTAATAAGTGGATAAAGCAAACCAATTCTTCATTGCTTAATTTCATTCTCATCTTTTGGCAGCAGGTGAAGGAGGAAACGATCCATTTTCTTTCTTCTTCATCTTTGGTACAACTTTGCTGTGAGTTCGCCAACTTCTTAAGTGTAGTATTCCTCAAATATTTTGAAGTTATTTATTTCTAATATTTTTTGAGTATTCTCATATTATTTGTATTCATTCACTTTCATCTTATTAGTGTTAGTTGAATATTTTGAGTACGATTTATGTGAATATGAATGAATGTTTTTGGCTTAGAGTTAATGTATTTTATGGTTTATAAACGTATAGCTTCTGAAACTTTGTATTCTAATCTGTAGTTCTGTACTGTATTCGTTGTTGTGATTTTCATGGTCACAGAAATGAGATTTTTCCTAACAAAAACCCTCCTCCCCGCAACAATGAACTCCGACAAAATCTACCCCGAATTGAAGACCACCGGAAGTCTCTCCTCCAAACACGACGATTATTATCTCATATGGAAGTCTAAAATCCTGTTCGTTATCGCCGACTATGGACTCGACGACGTTCTCACAACCCCCGTCGACTCCACCGACCCGCAATGGCTCAAGCGAGACGAGGCGGCGCGTCACTTCCACATCCTCCCGAGCCTCGACGAAGATTTACGTGCCACATACTCATATCTCCCCACCGCGAAGGCGATCATGGACGCCCTCGAAAGCCACTTCAATTTTGCTACTGTGAGCAGGAAAATGAATCTCTTCAGATGTTACCGCAACCACAAAATGGAGCCCCACATGCCGATCAATAAGCACATATTTCGTATGCGGGCCATGGCGAAAGTGCTGGAGTGTGCCGGAATCGACGTTCCCGACGAGATGCAGGCGGTGTTGCTGCTGAACAGCGTGCCGGAGGATTGGTGCGAGGATGTGGAGAGGGTGCAGTTGGGATCGCATGGGGGTTTGGAGGATTTGAGCCTCCATAATGCGACCTTGAGGTTGAGGATTGCGAGTGATGCTAGGAAGTTGAAGAACTATGCTAATAACAAGTCGAAGAAGGGATCCAATCTCGTTTGCAATATCTGTGGAAACAAAGGTCATCGAAAACGTGATTGTCCAGAAGGTAAAGAATTATTGAGTTATTCATTCTCTTTATCCATTTCTATTGTTTACATTTTACAATTGCATAAATTAATACTAAATGATTGTATGTGGTACTTTATATTGTTGATGAATTATGCTCTGACCCTAATTTATAAAGTTCCATGTAGAGGTAAATCAACTTAGTTTGTTTATATATAGCTGATCAGCTCAAAGATAGGAGTCGAACTTGTAATCCTGTGATTACCAAGTTAACGAACTTGACAGACCCAAATGAGATAATTAAAACCGTACTACGTGGTTATGGTGGATCATAATTCCTAAACATAAAATAAGATTTAGAGATAGTCTCTCTTTGCCAGCAGCTAAAGGTAATTCGGATGAGAAGATTCATCATATTCTGGTAATCCTAATGGTATAATCTCTCTTTGCCGTATCACTCAACTCCCAGTATCAGTGAATTTCGTGTTAGCTGTGGAATAAGCTGACCATATCTATATTCTTTCATTCTTAAAGGGCTTGCAGCACTCCATTGGTGATTTTTTTATCTCTTTCTTGTCTGCATCATTACTTAACATATGTGGAAAACCTACCTACACGAGTGTAAAGAGTAAAGAGCATTGTTTTCCCATTTTGATTATTATAGTGTAATACTAAAGACAATAGTTCTGGATGCCATTACTAATTAATGCCATGGTTGTGCTGCATGTATATCATGATAAATTTCTCACATATGCTTAATTGTTTGAGGAGTTCTTTACAGCATTTTTGTCTTTCTTGATTGCAGCTTTAAGACTAGAAGAAGGTTTCCCTTCACAGTATCCAGACTTCCCAAGTGTCATTGGAGTCGCATATCCTCAACTTAAAACCAGAGTGAAACTTTACTCTTCTGGGTCTAACTTCTACTGGTGGGAGATTAAGCTTTCTGAAGTGTTCCGTTTCAGTGATCTAAGTTATGTCCTCGAGGACCCAAAACCACCTGAGAAGGATGTTGACCATCGTAAGAAATGGCTAGCTGATGACTTACTTTGCCGCCATCTTATTCTTGGTTCAGTAGATGATGATCTCTTTCTCAGCTTCCATGGCTACCCGTCTGCCAAGTCTATGATGGATGATATCAAGGTATTCTTTAATTTCACCTCTAATGCTCAGCGTAAGCTTCTGCTTAAAAAATACATGGACCATCAAATGTCTGAGAGTACACCCATATTTAACCACAATCTCAAGATGGAAAGGTTAGCACTGAAGCTGGAAAGAGTGGGGGTAACTATCCCTGATGAATTGCAAGCATTTACTTTGATGGATAGCATGCCAGCGTCATGGAAAGACTCATTGGCAAAACTGAGACTGAACATGAACCTGAAGGAAAAAAAAATGGACCTTGAAGCAGTGAGAGCAAGGTTGTTGGAAGTTGGTCGAATAAGGGATTTGATGGCAGTTCAAGATGAGATAGAAATGCCCAGTAAGAAGCTTGTTAAGAAATCCAGGAAGTTTTTCGAGGGCAAGTGTTATTCTTGTGGGAGGCAAGGCCACTATGCATCCGAATGTCCAAACAAAGGTAGTTTCTAGTGACTTTAGAATATTACATATATGTTTTCATTTTTGCATTGTTGAGTACGCCCTTCAGACTCCAGTGTCCTAGGAATAATGCGTTTGCTCTACATGCTTTGTTTCATTGGTGCAGGGAAAAAACAGAAGCTCAGCACATGAAGTGCCAAGCAGAGTTTCATGTATATTGGTTTTTCCTATATTTTTAGCTTTGAACTAATGGGTGGCAAAAATACCAATGGTTGGAAAGAGTAGAGACATGTTATGTTCTTGTGACACATTCTTTCAAAACCTTGGTTATGGTGCATATTGTTCATTGTTGGAACACAAGTTGCCTTGTTTTTGCTCCTAATTTTAACGCAAGTAGTACAGAAAAATGGTGTTATAAGTAGTGTAAAACAGGTTAAACAGCTACTAGGTTGCAAAGTTTCACAATCTATACAAGATCATTTGCAAGTGACATTTACTTGCCTGTTCAATTGGGCTCTAAGATATGGTTCCCTTTTTTACTCTCTCTGGTTCGGATTAGATCTGTCAGTTAGTCAACTTGAGCCAGATTAAAGCTCTTCTGTTGTGCCATTTGTGTACACATCGGATCATGCTGGTGGAATTTGAGTACGGCGAGTAGGCAGAAACGGCGTAAGAGCACCCTTATCAGCAGATCATTTGTGGTTTATGTCAGAAATCTTATGCCAGGTATGAGAGAGAAACAAGAAGAGATAATTTTGGGGTACTTCTGCAAAGAAAGAACTCATGTAGAAAAGAGGGGCCAGTGGAGAGAGAAACGGAGAAGCGAACGCTTCTGTTTTGCGTGAAAGCCACTATTGCCGCCGAGCACTGCACGCGCCCGCCTGACTGCTTATTATTATTATTTTTTATAAATCAATTTTATTTTATTTTTATTTTTCCCTCTCTCATCTTCTCTTTCCTAATCACATTTACAAAAAACTCCTAAAAAATAGCGAAATAACTCCTATTGATAAGGATGTTCTAAGTACAGATTCTGTGTAGCACTTCTTATTGCCTTTTGACCAGCCTTCCTTCCTACCCTGTAAGAGTCAATTCTTTAGTTACAGTAAAGATTGATGCTCTTAAAATATAACTGTGTCATCTTGGTTGTGTTTCCTTCCCCATGCATTTCTCCTCTCCAAATGGGGACTGGAGCTAACCGTCCAGCCATAACAGATTGGTCACAGTTCATAAAGTTTTTTTTTTTTTTTTTTTTGATGAAAAATAACACTTTCATTAACTCAAATCATGATACAAATCGTTGACAATAAAAGGAGGGTCAATCGATCCACTGCTGACATGTTTGCAGTACGTTTACATACGACAATGAGCCTAAAAGAAGAAACACCCCTGTTCTCACTAGGTTGTTGGACAACCAAAGCATTAGTTTCAAACTGAACTTTTGTGATGCCTTTTTCCTTCGGCCAGCTCAATGCTTCCCTTACTGTCTCACCAGCTGCCAGGGGTAAAAACTCCATTTCTCGGTACACTGCTTACAGCAATGAAATTCTCCTTATCATCCCGAAGAACCCAACCAAGCCCCATGACGCTCCGTGAGATTTCAATTTCAACCAACCTGGACTTGGTTTTTCCCATTTTGCTATCATCAGGTTAGTTTGATTCTTCCTGTTTCTGTTTCTTCTCACAATGCTCCTCCAATCCAATCAGATAAGAAAAACATTCCTTTGATTTCTCTGCCACCAATTTGCTAGAAAATCGTCCGGTGGCGGAGCAAGACAACCCGTGATTCTTCGGTCCAGATTGAGACAAAACTCACGAAACACAAGGAGGTGGAGCATAGCAATTCGGATGGGCAATCTGACACTGGCACAATAGCACGGAACACGGTAATAGTGAGGGGAAAAGAAGTGGCAGCTGATAACGCATGCAAGTCATCCCACTGTCTCGTTATTCCTCAAAATTGTCTAAAATGTCGAGAACAAAAGAGGCAATGCACAGAAGAAGGCCCAGACATTATGGGTTCTGATCAAGACGCTTTATCCACCATGCCGGTTCCAAAAAACTTGGTAGAGGCGAGCTCTGTTCATCGGACCCACATAGATTAATGAGCATTTTGTCTTTCTTGGAAATGTCGTGGACTTGACAACCCAAGACAGTTCAAGTTTTAGTGAACCTTATCCATTGCAAAAAGCCTGTTTTAATTTTAATTTTCTTATGGAAACTTTATCTTCAACAAATAAACTTTAAGGCCTGAAAAATAGAGTGAGATTTTATGGGTTGCTTTCGGTTGATCGGTTGTTAATTTGTTATGCGGGTCCACCTTGCAAAGTGAATCCGGATCCATGTTTAAAACTTTTAGAATTCTATATTCACAATTTCATAACTCTATATTCACAGTATAACACAATTTTTTAATCTCTATAACAAAATTATGAATATAGAGTTAAAAAATTGTTAATATTGAGTAATGTAATTTTGTATATTAAGATATAAAATTGAGAATATAGAATTCTAAAATTGTAAATATAGAGTTTTAAAATTATGAACATGGATTCGGGTCAAGATGGACCCGAGTCCATACCATAATTTGCCACCGACTGTGTGAGACACAATGGGACAAATTATTGTGTGGACTATAACAAATGGTACGACCGCACTAATCGCACGTTAAGAAATGGTTATATATATATATATACTTTGGGCTTCCTTTTATTTCTCATTTTTCCCACCGTCCCACATCGGTGGAAAAAGTGGGGATGGAGCCTTGAGGAGCCTCTTAAGGCTCAATTATTTTGGGTATGGGCAATACATTGAGGGGCCGAAAAAAGGCTCCTCAAATCTAAGGTTTTTTTTTTTAAAAAATAAACATATCAGGGGCGTTTTGGAGAAAATTTATTTATTTTTTTCAAAACATCATATGCAAGCATTGCAAAATGCAGCTTTTGTAAAAATGGCGATTTAGATTCTTTCGTTGCTCCAAATCGTCATCTTACCAAACAAAGAATTTGACGTTTTAATTAAACGTTTTAATTAAAGTTAAAATGTCAAAATAACAGATCTGCCAAAATTTTAGTGGATATGCCATTTAGCAATGTATGACTTATGACTGTTATGAGTGCATAATGGAAGGGACATAGCTCCAAAATAGGGTGAGCCGTGAATTCATGTGTATGTTTGCCTTTTTCTTTGTCTCTAGTCAAAAGCTAATAGGGAATAACGGAGCACCACTTTCTATTGTCTTTCCTAACTACATAATATTATTGTTTGTGCTTTATTATTTTAAGGTATTCTTTGTGCCTTATCACATCCAACAAAAAGTGGTAAATGCATGAAATTAATTGTGAGTATAAATGTATTAAATTAAAGGTACATATATGACTTGTATATTCAATTAGTAGATTTGTATGTCATTTGTGTGATATTGGAATTATATATGTTTTGATGAAAAATATTTTTTGAAAAATTATATATTTTGGAGGAATGGAAAAAAAGTACATTTTGGATAATTTTTTTCTTTTACATAATAGAGAAAAATATTTATTATGGAGAAAAAAAATAAATTCTGGAGTTATTATTATTATTATATGGGTCCGAACCACATTCATTATTGGGCCATCATTAAATATATAGGCCCATAGGTAATTGCTGACCACTCTTCCCATTTTCCTCCTTCGTTTAGCTTCCGCCATTTTCCTCCTTCTTTAGCTTCAAAACTCAAAACCCTCCCTGTAACAATGATCTCTGACAAAATCTATCCCGAATTGATGACCATCGGAACTCTCTCCTCCAAACACGACAATAATTATTATCTCATATGGAAGTCTAAAATCCTGTTCGTTCTCGCCGACTATGGACTCGACGACGTTCTCACTACCCCCGTCGACTCCACCGACCCGGAATGGCTCAAGCGAGACGAGTCGGCGCGTCACTTCCACATCCTCCCTAGCCTCGACGAAGGTTTATGTATCACATACTTACATCTCCCCACCGCGAAGTCGATCATGGACGCCCTCGAGAACCGCTTCAACTCTGCTAATGTGAACCGGAAAATGAATCTCTTCAGATATTACCGCAACCACAAAATGGAGCCCCACATGCCGATCAATAAGCACATATTCCGTATGCGGGCCATGGCGAAAGAGCTCGAGTGTGCCGGAGTTAACGTTCCCGACGAGATGCAGGCGGTGTTGCTACTGAACAGCGTGCCGGAGGATTGGTGCGAGGATGTGGAGAGGGTGCAGTTGGGATCGCATGGTTGTTTGGAGGAATTGAGCCTCCATAATGCGACCTTGAGGTTGAGGATTGCGAGTGATGCTAGGAAGTTGAAGAACTATGCTAATAACAAGGGATTCAAACTCGTTTGCAATATCTGTGGAAACAAAGGTCATCGAAAACGCGATTGTCCAGAAGGTAAAGAATTATTGACTTATTCATTCTCTTTATCCATTTCTGTGTTTACATTTTACAATCGCATCGCATAAATTACTACTAACTGATCGCATCTGGTACTTTATATTGTTGATCTGATGAATTATGCAAAGGGGATAATTAAAACCATACTATGTGGTTATGGTGGATCATATATCCTAAATGTAAAATTAGTTTTAGAGTTGGTCTCTCTTTGCCAGCAGCTAAAGGTAATTCGGATTAGAAGATTCTCACATATGCTTAATTGTTTGAGGATTTTCATCTTTCTTGATTGCAGCTTTAAGACTAGAGGAAATTTTCCGTTCACAGGATTTAGATTTCTCAGATCACATTGGAATGGCTTATAATCTACTTAAATACAGAGTGAGACTTAACTCTTCTGGGTCTAACTTCTACGTGTGGGAGATTAGGCTTTCTGATGTGTTCTATTTCAGTAAAGTCAGTTATGTCTTGAAGGACTCAAAACCCTCTGAGAAGGATGTTGAGCATTGTAAGAAATGGCTAGCTGATGACTTAGTTTGCCGCCATCTTATCCTTGGTGCAGTAGATGATGATCTCTTCCTCAGTTTCCATGGCTACCCCTCTGCCAAGTCTATGATGGATGCTATCAAGGCATTCTTTAATTTCTCCTCTGATGCTCGGCGTAAGCTTCTGCTTAAAAAATACATGGACCATCAAATGTCTGAGGGCACATCCATCATTGACCACAATTTCAAGATGGAAAGGTTAGCACTGAAGCTGAAAAGTGCAGGGGTAACTATCCCTGATGAGTTGCAAGCATTTACTTTGATGGATAGCATGCCTGAGTCATGGTTTCACTCATTGATAATACTGACACGGGACATGAACCTCAAGGAAAAAGAAATGGACCTTGAAGCTGTGAGAGCAAGGCTGTTGGAAGTTGGCCAAATAAGAGAATTTATGGCACGTCAAGATGAGTCAGAAATGTCCAGTAAGAAGCTTGTTAGGAAACCCGGAAAGGTTGTCAAGGGTAAGTGTTTTTCTTGTGGGAGGCAAGGCCACTATGCATCTGAATGTCCAAACAGTGGTAGTTACTAGTTAGTATCTAGTGAATTTAGAAAACTACATATATGTTATCAGTTTTGCCAAGCAGAGTTTTGTGTATATTGGTTTTTCCTATATTTTTAGCTTTGAACTAATGGGTGGCAAAAATACCAATGGCTGGAAAGAGTAGAGGCATGCTATGTTCTTGTGACACATTCTTTCAAAACCTTGGTTATGGTGCATATTGTTGTGACATAAATATATTGGGAAAACCTGATTAACTGAACAAATTTTATATAAATTATTAATGCTAAATTAAAAAATGATCAGAATAAAAGGTAGCAATCAGCAGGCATTTATATAATATTAAAAAATCGTTCCATTTTTCGATTTTTAATCGAACTGAACTGTAGCGTTCGGTTCTTTTAAAATACGAATCGATTAATTTTTTGGTTCGGTGTTTTGCGCACTCCTGGTATAGACTTTGCTGGTTGTCTCCAATTTAAAATTTTCCACGTAAATCACTTATCATTTTATTTGATATTATTTTTAGACTCTGGTGTAATCTCGTATATAATTATATATGCACCTTGTCATTCTTGTGATCTTCATTGTCACAGGGAGTGAAAATTTTCCCTAACAAAAACCCTCCCTTCCTGCAACAATGAACTCCGACAAAATCTACCCCGAATTGAAGACCACCGGAAGTCTCTCCTCCAAACACGACGATTATTATCTCATATGGAAGTCTAAAATCCTGTTCGTTATCGCCGACTATGGACTCGACGACGTTCTCACAACCCCCGTCGACTCCACCGACCCGCAATGGCTCAACCGAGACAAGTTGGCGCGTTACCTCCACATCCTCCCGAGCCTCGACGAAGATTTACGTGCCACATACTCATATCTCCCCACCGCGAAGGCGATCATGGACGCCCTCGAAAGCCACTTCAACTTTGCTACTGTGAGCAGGAAAATGAATCTCTTCAGATGTTACCGCAACCACAAAATGGAGCCCCACATGCCGATCAATAAGCACATATTTCGTATGCGGGCCATGGCGAAAGTGCTGGAGTGTGCCGGAATCGACGTTCCCGACGAGATGCAGGCGGTGTTGCTGCTGAACAGCGTGCCGGAGGATTGGTGCGAGGATGTGGAGAGGGTGCAGTTGGGATCGCATGGGTGTTTGGAGGAATTGAGTCTCCATAATGCGACCTTGAGGTTGAGGATTGCGAGTGATGCTAGGATGTTGAAGAACTATGTTAATTACAAGGGATTCAAACTCGTCTGCAATATCTGTGGAAACAAAGGTCATCGAAAACGTGATTGTCCAGAAGGTAAAGAATTATTCACTTATTCATTCCCTTTATCCATTTCTCTGTTTACATTTTACAATTGCATAAATTAACAGTAAATGATTGTATGTGGTACTTTATATTGTTAATGAATTATTCAATGGAGATTATTTTTTGGGTGAAAAGGAAACCCTGCTATGGTAAATTTCGTTTTGTGACCTAATTTACAAAAGATCATAGAAAAGTAAATTAGACAAGCTCAAAGAGATGAGTTGAACTTGTAATCGTGTGGTTACCAAGTCACCCAAAGGAGATAATTAAAACCATATTACATGGTTATGGTGGATCATAAATCCTAAAGGTAAAATAAGCTTTAGAGTTAGTCTCTCTTTGCTAGCAGCTAAAGGTAATTCGGATTAGAAGATTTATCATATTCTGGTAATCCTAATGGTATAATCTCTCTCTTTGCCGTATCCATCATTTCCCAGTAGCAGTGAATTTGGTTTTAGCTGTGGAATAAGCTGACCATATCTTTAATCTTTCTTTCTTGAAGGGCTTGCAGAAGTGCAGAACTCCATGGGTGATAACTCTGTTCTTTATCTCTTTCTTGTCTGCATCATTACTTAACATATCTGGAAAACCTACCTACACGAGTGTAAAGAGTAAAGAGCATTGCTTCCCGTTTTGATTATTATAGTGTAATACTCAAAGACAATAGTTCTAGATGCCATTACTAATTAATGTCATGGTTGTGATGCATGTATATCATGATAAATTTCTCGCATATGCTTAATTGTTTGAGGAGTTCTTTTCAGGATTTTCATCTTTCTTGATTGCAGCTTTAAGACTAGAGGAAAGTTTCCCTTCACAGTATCCAGACTCCCGAAGTGTCATTGGAATCACTTATCCTCAACTTAAAACCAGATTGAGACTGTACTCTTCTGGGTCTAACTTCTACTGGTGGGAGATTACGCTTTCTGAAGTGTTCCGTATCAGTGATCTAAGTTATGTCCTCGAGGACCCAAAACCACCTGAGAAGGATGTTGACCATCGTAAGAAATGGCTAGCTGATGACTTACTTTGCTGCCATCTTATTCTTGGTTCAGTAGATGATGATCTCTTTCTCAGTTTCCATGGCTACCCCTCTGCCAAGTCTATGATGGATGATATCAAGGCATTCTTTAATTTCTCCTCTAATGCTCGGCGTAAGCTTCTGCTTAAAAAATACATGGACCATCAAATGTCTGAGGGCACACCCATAACTAACCACAATTTGAAGATGCAAAGGTTAGCACAGAAGCTGAAAATAGCAGGGGTAACTATCCCTGATGAGTTGCAAGCATTTACTTTGATGGATAGCATGCCAGAGTCATGGGTTGACTCATTGATAGCACTGAGACAGGACATGAACCTGAAGGAAAAAGAAATGGATCTTAAAGCTGTGAAAGCAAGGTTGATGGAAGTTGGTCGAATAAGGGATTTGATGGCTGTTCAAGATGAGATAGAAATGTCCAGTAAGAAGCTTGTTAAGAAATCCAGGAAGTTTTTGGAGGGCAAGTGTTATTCTTGCGGGAGGCAAGGCCACTATGCAAACGAATGTCCAAACAAAGGTAGTTTCTAGTGACTTTAGAAAATTACATATATGTTTTCATTTTTTGGCATTGTTAAGCAAGCCCTTCAGGCTCCAATACCCTTGGCTCTACATGCTTTGTTCCATTGGTGCAGGAAAAAAACGGAAGCTCACCCCATGAAGTGCCAAGCAGAGTTTCGTGTATATTGGTTTTTCCTATGTTTTTAGCTTTGAACTAATGGGTGGCAAAAATACCAATGGTTGGAAAGAGTAGAGACATGTTATGTTCTTGTGACACATTCTTTCAAAACCTTGGTTATGGTGCATATTGTTGGAACGCAAATTGCCTTGTTATTGTCCTAATTTTAAGGTAAGTAATACAGAAAAATAGTGTTATATGTAGTATAAAACAGAATTGTACATCAAAATATGATAAAAATACCTAACATAGGTCATTTTTGGATTAAAATTGTAATTTTTCAAGTTCAACTTTAAAGCTCATTTTTACCCCCGTAACTTCCCACGTTGAGGTCTTCATAAGAGTTGTATCCATTCGAGCTTTATTTCCAATGGAACAATAATTACTTTATTTAAATATTTCTACACTATGATATGGTTAAAATACTGAGCAGTGGTCATGCCTTTTGCTCCACTTTTATCATGGTTTGTTCTTGTGATCAAAACCATTGAATGTACTATACCATTCTTTAGCTAACTTGGAAGTATTTTAGTCTCTCCTTAACTCTAGCACTCATTGACTCAAAATTCATTCAAAATGCCTTGAAAGATACACAATTGTCTTCAATTCAATATAAACAAATGCATTAAGTCATATTTTGCATTAACCAAAATAATTTTTTCACTCAAATAATTTTATATATATGGGATAAAAACATAAACATGACTGCACTTATCACCACCTAAGTCTCATAGTGGTAGCGTAACCAAATTTTGTATAATAATAATAATAATATATTATCTTTTACTCTTTTAGCCCCTCAATTATTTTACTTTTGTAAATTTAACTTTAGTCAATTAATTTGAACAAATTTAATCCATTAATTATTTATAATGTGTCACATTTAATCCATGTTATATAATTAGAAATTTTGTTAATAAATTTTTTCATAAGTTATATTTGTCAATTAATGTCAACTATTAAAATTTTCTCCCTCCTCTTAGGTAATTGCTGACCAGTCTTCGCAGTTCGGCAGCTCCCCACCCTGAGAAAGTGGCCTTCAACTTCATAAATCATAACCCCCAAAAGTAAAAAACGAAAAGCTTCCTCCATTTTCCTCCTTGGTTAGCTTCAAAACCCTCCCTGTAACAATGATCTCCGACAAAATCTACCCCGAATTGATGACCACCGGAATCCTCTCCTCCAAACACGTCGATTTTTCTGAATTCATGGACACTGGAAGTCTCTCCGAACACCAAAATTATTATCTCATATGGAAGTCTAAAATCCTGTTCGTTCTCGCCGACTATGGACTCGACGACGTTCTCACTACCCCCGTCGACTCCACCGACCCGCAATGGCTCAAGCGAGACGATTCAGCGCGTTCCTTCCACATCCTCCCGAGCCTGGACGAAGATTTATATACCACATACTTACATCTCCCCACCGCGAAGTCGATCATGGACGCCCTCGAAAACAGATTCAACTCTGCTGTTGTGCGGAAAATGCATCTCTTCAGATGTTACCGCAACCACAAAATGGAGCCCCACATGCCGATCAATAAGCACATATTTCGTATGCGGGCCATGGCGACAGCGCTAGAGTGTGCCGGAATTAGGGTTCCCGACGAGATGCAGGCGGTGTTGCTACTGAACAGCGTGCCGGAGGATTGGTGCGAGGATGTGGAGAGGGTGCAGTTGGGGCCGCTTGGGTGTTTGGAGGAATTGAGTCTCCATAATGCGACCTTGAGGTTGAGGATTGCGAGTGATGCTAGGAAGTTGAAGAACTATGCTAATAATAAGGGATTCAAACTCGTTTGCAATATCTGTGGAAACAAAGGTCATCGAAAACGCGATTGCCCAGAAGGTAAAGAATTATTGAGTTATTCATTATCTTTATACATTTCTGTGTTTACATTTTACAATCGAATCGCATAAATTACTGCCTGTTTGGTAAATGACTGTTAGCTTGATAGCTAGCTGTTAGCTTATTGAGTTAGAATGTATGATTAGTTGTTGATAACATTAGTAGATAGCTGTTTAGTATAATTTCTTTTCTCATTGAAAAAGTTGTTTTTATTAGCCTTTGAATTTTAGTATTTTGAAGTTACAAAAAGCTTATTAATCAAATACTTTTTTAACCAACTCAAACAACTGATTAGTAGTCAAATAAGCCAATTTTGATTGATAAGCTGATTATTTACTAAACAGGGCCTAAATGATCGCATCTGGTACTTTATATTGTTGATGAATTATGCAAAGGGGGATAATTAAAACCATACTATGTGGTTGGCAAATTATACTATGGACCACAGTCTACCTTGCATGGTAGACCATTCTGTTCCTGCAGTTGACAGTCTGTACGTGTAGCTATCATAGGCTGTGTCAGTAATTATTAAGATATTTGTTTACATGTGCAGAAACCGTTAATTGTAAGTACAAAATGTGTTAATTGAAGTTACAGAATTTTTGTATCAGGTTCACAATGCAATATGAATCATGGTCCATGGTATAACAATTGCTATGTGATTATGGTGGATCATAGATCCTAAAGGTAAAATAAGCTTTAGAGTTGGTCTCTCTTCGCCACCAGCTAAAGGTAATTCGGATTAGAAGATTCATCATATTCTGGTAGTAAATACCTTAGACGAGTTTTAAGGGTAAGGGCCTAAGGGGCATTGTTTCCCATTTTGATTATTATAGAGTATAATACTTCTTGATAGCATTACTAATTAATTGTTGTGTTGCATGTATATCCTGATAAATTAGAACATATGCTTAATTGTTTGAGGATTTTCATCTTTCTTGATTGCAGCTTTAAGACTAGAGGAAAGTTTTCGTTCACAGGATCCAGACTTCTCAGATCACATTGGAATGGCTTATAATCTACTTAAATACAGAGTGAGACTTAACTCTTCTGGGTCTAACTTCTACGTGTGGGAGATTAGGCTTTCTGAAGTGTTCCGTATCAGTAAAGTCAGTTATGTCTTGAAGGACCCAAAACCCTCTGAGAAGGATGTTGAGCATTGTAAGAAATGGCTAGCTGATGACTTAGTTTGCCGCCATCTTATGCTTGGTGCAGTAGATGATGATCTCTTCCTCAGTTTCCATGGCTACCCCTCTGCCAAGTCTATGATGGATGCTATCAAGGCATTCTTTAATTTCTCCTCTAATGCTCGGCGTAAGCTTCTGCTTAGAAAATACATGGACCATCAAATGTCTGAAGGCACACCCATAGTTAACCACAATTTCAAGATGGAAAGGTTAGCACTGAAGCTGAAAAGAGCAGGGGTAACTATCCCTGATGAGTTGCAAGCATTTACTTTGATGGATAGCATGCCAGAGTCATGGGTTGACTCATTGATGAGACTGACATTGGACATGGACCTCAAGGAAAAAGAAGTGGACCTTAAAGCAGTGAGAGCAAGGCTGTTGGAAGTTGGTCAAATAAAAGATTTGATGGCACGTCAAGATGAGACAGAAATGTCCAGTAAGAAGCTTGTTAGGAAATCCAATAAGGCTGTCAAGGGTAGGTGTTTTTCTTGCGGGAGGCAAGACCACTATGCATCTGAATGTCCATACAAAGGTAGTTACTAGGTAGTATCTAGTGACAAATTACATATATGTTCTCATTTTTGCATTGTTGAGCAAGCCCTTCACTGCATGCTTCGTTATGAATATAAAGCTCACCACATGAAGTGCCAAGCAGAGTTTTGTGTATATTGGTTTTTCTATATTTTTAGCTTTGAACTAATGGGTGGCAAAAATACCAATGGTTGGAAAGAGTAGAGACATGTTTGTTCTTGTGACAAATTCTTTCAAAACCTTGGTTATGTTGCATATTGTTGGAACACAAATTACCTTGTTATTATCCTAATTTTTAAGGTAATACAGGAAAATAGTTATAAGTAGTATAAAACAGTTACTACTTACTAGGTTGCAAAGTTTCAAAATCTGTACAGGATCATTTGCAAGTGGCATTCACTTGCCTGTCTAACTGGGGTCTAATACTCTAAGCTATGGTTCCCTTTTTTACTCCCTCTGGTTTGGAATTAGATCTGTCAGCTTGCATTGCTCAACTGAGGTCAGATCAAGGCTCTTCTGTTGTGCCATTTGTGTACACATCACCTGCAACACCCGAACTCCCATTCGACAATCGGCTCATGCCGGTGGAATTTGAGTAGGCAGCAACAGGGCTTCCTCGCGAGTACCGATTCTGTGCAGCAGTGCTGCTTCTTGTTGCCTTTTGACGAGCCTTCCTACCCTGTAAAAGTCAATCCTTTAGTTACATAAAGCATTGACGCTCTTAAAATAATAACTCAGTTATCTTAGGGTTGTGTTTACCTTCCCCATGCATTTCTCCAAATGGGGAGCAAACCGTCCAGCCATAACAGATCGGCCACAGTTCATACAGTCAAATACTTCATCAGCCACTGGAGGGTGGTTTTGTCCAAATATATCTACAACATATTTACTACTTGCTTCACCACTATTGCTTGGATCAGCAACCCTGGCCCGAGCCTGTGTTGACAAATGCAGCTCTTCCTCCACTTCGTCCAGATTACGGTCAAGTCCCAGTCTTGCTATTCGGTGACATTCAGATGCAACATCAACGATAATGGAATCAAGAAGTTCATTGAAAACATGAGATGGCAGCTGCACATGCCACCAAATACACACAGTTAAATATAGATATAGATATAGATACCCTACCATTGACAAGCTCATATGAACTTATATCCTTCCTACAGTTCTCCCTCGCTCTCTCTCTCTTTTTCTATACACCACTATTTGATACCAATGGGGCAGGGTGGGGGCACCTATATCTTCATTCATCTGTCTTTTAGTCAAAATGCACAAACTTTACTCGCTATATTACCTTTCATTGCCTATTACAGCCTTACACCCCATCCTGTGCTTGCATCTTTCAGCTCTATATTCAGTGATGTTTCCTCTTAAATATATTCAAGGAAATTCAGTACATATCAGATAGAGTTTGAACCTCTACTCCTCACCTTCTTCTAAATATATTAGGGGCATAAAATTCCAAATTCTAAAATGGTAAAATAATAATAATAAATGAAAAGCTAGATCTCTGAAGGAAAAGGACAGGCGACATGTGAAACACTGCCATTCAAGAAATTAATCAAGTCACAATAGGGACAGAATTCCGAACATGGAAACCCTACAACACCTCCACCCCCAAACGGAAGAAAAATAAATTAGATATATAAATACATAAATAACTAAAAACGATCTTAAAGATTCTCCTAAACATACACAGTAGCAGCAATCATATAATCTATGACAGCATACCAGCAAGCATACCATAACCAAGCAAGGGTTAGTAACATATAACTTCTGAGCTAGTTGAAAAAATGCAAATAACCTGAGAATGAGATGAGATATCATCCTCCTTCGAAGCCGACATGATTCTTCCCTTACAGATACAACGTCCCACCTAGTATAGGTTCAAGAATTCAATGTAAATCCAATCAAAAGAATAAAAGGTTTAGAAAACAATCCAGTAGAAGCAGGTTGCACCATTAGGATTTAGGATTGAAGTAACTGAGCTTGAATTAAAAGCGTATAAGATTATAACTGTAACTAATACTAAAGAAAGTGTATATCCATTGACCTAGATGTACTATACTCATGAACACTGAATTAAAGCTTCAATCTAGAACACCTTTAAGGCTTTAACAATGCAAAACCAAGAGAAGCTATACAAGATTGCAACTGTTTGATGAGAAGAGAATAACGTTCAATTTAACAATGCCATAAATATATTGGGAAAACCCGATTAACTGATCAAATTTTATATAAATTATTAATGCTAAATTTAAAAAAAAAAATGATCAGAAAATGCAAAATTTCTAAAACGAGCGACAGGATTCGAACAAATGAAGAAAGCAAGAGTCCTATAATCGAGCTCGCACTGAGAACCGAGACAGAATACAGACAAATACATGAATTTTTCTGAGTAGTTAGTGAGGTGAATCAGAGAATTATATCGCGAATTTCATTCGAAGGTAAACAGCAATCATAAATATGAGAAAGACTAGAACTTACAGATCGAAGAAAGAACAGTAAAGAGGTGCGCGCTTTTATTTATTTTCTATTTCTATTTTAAATTTTGTTTCCTGCAGATTTGCACTCGGCGACCTGGAGCCAAAGGGCCTCTGAAGTCTGAAGCGTGAAGAAGAAGAAGAGATTGTGTTTCCGTTGGAATATGGCAACAGTTATACCATCCCTTCCTTGTAAGGTGTATTTGTGTCCAAAAGGCCAAAATACACAATTTACATATTCAATTTTCACAATTTACATACTGTTCGCAATTTGGATCCAGGTTCACCGTATAAAGTGAATTCGTGTCCAAAATACACAATTTACATACTGAATGTTCAAAATTTAAATTATGAACATTCAATATAAAAATTATGAACATTCAGTAGGTAAAATTGTGTATTTTGAACTCGAGTCCACATAATAATTTGCCGGAATATGGTTATTCGACTGCTCTTATTGGGCCTTATAATTCAAAAACTTATTCAGCCTTAAAATACTATAAAGAAAAAAGGATCAAATAGGTCCCTAAATTTTACACCAAAAGTCAATTAGGCTCTAAACTTTTAAAAAGGTCAATTAAACCCTCAAACATGTCAAATTGAGGCAATGAAGCTCAAAACAGGTAAATGGGTCATTTGTATCAGTCCGGCGACAACTTCTAGCATTCGGCGACGACTTTCGGCAAAGGCGAACTGGTGCGTTTTCCAGTTATTTTTTACAGGTAAGCTATTGGTTACCGGTAAATTTGATGTATTTGACTCAAATTGACATGTTTGAGGGTTTAATTGACCCTTTTAAAAGTTTAGAGGCATAATTTACTTTTAGTGTAAAGTTTAGGAGTCTATTTCACATTTTTCCCAATACTAAATAAAGTGTACCCGGGTTATGGCCCACATATCACTTGTCACATACAAAATCGACCATTGCTAGTTAAATATTCATTTTCAGTATATCATTAATAAATATTTATTTTTAAGATATTGAAAGTTTATTTTTAATGTATTAAAATGAATCTCCACTATACTAAAATGAACATTTTGTCAATGATCCATCCCATAAGATAAACCATAATTCATGGTATAATAATTCTCTCCAAAATAAGTAGTTGAGTGAGTGAAGCATAATTTTCATACTAAAAAGTTATGAGTTCAATTCTTGCTAATACACTTTCTATCAAAACTGTTGCACAAGATCTAAACTCTCTTGTATGATTTGTTGACTATTATATAGGAGCAGTAAAAAGCTAAGCTTATAATGGCAGTCCCATTCAGACTCCAAGCAAAACAAAGCCATGAATAGAGCATCAATTGTAAACCAATCATTGTTACATTATAAAATCAATGAATAGATTGTGAAGAATGCAATGCAGCAATGTAAAATCAAACACCACCACCAACATTCTTATTCAAGCAATAGTTAAGAACTTGCAGCAAGTGATGCATTTCATGAATGACTAGAACAATGAAACAGATTATTCTATCATCAATACGTTACATAAGACCAATTTCGGGTTCAAGTTAACAATCATCTAAACTTTTCAGAGTTTTCTCAAGATCAGGCTGCAGTCCTACATCAGAAAACGCAACTGCCCGCCAATACAGAGGCGAGGGGCACTGTCAGGTTGTCGTCCAGCTCAGTGCTCAGAGGGTGAGATTCGACCAACGCTGCAGCGAGAGAGACAACCAAGAAACCGAGCGCCATGTGTGGAGTCTTCTCGAGATACCCAAACGAGGAAAAATAGTGCATAAATCTGTTTAAAAAAAATATGTATGTAAGCAAACAGTTATCAACATTGGCTGTTAACTTACAAAGGTCAAGCAGAAGTTACCCGATAGATGCTAGGAAACCGAAAGTTGCCATTGCAACACTACCAGCAACAGATTTGTTCTTGTTGTGGGGAAGTTTCGGGCTTCTAATCCTCCTGCCGATAATGTCAGCCATACCTGGAAAGAAACGAGTTTATGTCCTGAAGACTTCACGGGTTTTAGTGTTCAAAGTAAATAACACTAAGGATGTCCTCAGTTGAATACGTAATATACAGAGTAATAATTTCTAAAGCAGTCTTATACCGTCACCAGCACAGAGGTTGCAAACTAGGGCAATTGCAATTGGAGAACTTCTCCAATAGACAGCACAAGCCAAAGTGATTGTGATAGCGTAGTATAGAGGCCCCTTCAGAAGTTCCCTAATTCAACAATTATGCAAAGAAACTAAAAACGCCGTTTAGCTATGGGGTAAACGAGAAGCTAATTGAATAAAGTAAAGAGAATCCAAGCAACACAGAGGCAAGCAAGGGGTTCTTTCAAGCCACATAAGATTCAAGTGATCATTCATTCCATCTCAGATACTTTACAGGAATCAATACTGTTGTTCCCAGAATCAAATGAAAACTTCTGAAACTAAAAATGCCACTTAACGGGGGCAACCCAGCCAAGTTCTTCAGGCTATTAACTTGGTAACCACAAGGTTACAAGTTTGACTCCCAGCAGGAGCGGCCTATTGGCCTTCTTGGTTTGAGCCGGTCAGCTATAGGCAACCTAGGTTGATTTACCTCCTTGTGATCCAACCGGCTAGGGTCACAAGGTGGGGTTTACCCTGTACACACCCTCAGGTAGTAGCTATGGGGTTCCCTCCTCACTCAAAATAGCGCCACTTAACTATGGTGTAAAAGAGAAGCTAATTGAACAAAGTAAAGAGAATCCAAAAAACACAGAACCAATGGCTTCTTTCATGCCACATAAGATTCAAGTCATCATTACTTACATCTCAGATACTTTACAGGAATCAAAACCACAGTACCCAGAATCAAATGAAAAGTTTTCAACATCAGCTCAATTGGAACAATTGTGCATAAACAAACAATATTCAAGAAGCATATGATTTTTTATCCTTTTATTCCACTTAGGGCTAACCTGTAGTCTCCAAATCTGCTCATAGACTTCACAGTTCCATCATCCTTCAATATCCCAAGTCCCAAAAACAGCACTTTGAATATGTTGAGTCCAGGAATAAGAGCTGCTACCAGTGCTCCTTGACGACCAGAACTACAAACAAACAGAATTGGAGTGAACAAAATTGCCAGAAAAGCAAATTAAAGGAAATCTTCTTCCCCAACTTCTGTTTCATACCTGAACATTGGCCAGCAAAGCATGAAAACCAGACCCATGCTAACATGAACCAGCTTTCTATTCAGATTCTGAAAGATGAAATTTTCAGCATACCAAACCGCTAAAGATAGAAACCCATCATCAATCAAGATAAAAGCAGTATTTCCCAGTTACAATATCTTCCCAAAATCCTAGGTTTTTGAAAAGATTAAAAAAAAAAAGGATAAATTCCGAGAACAAAAAGAACCCACCTGATCAAAATATCCTCTTTTAGCAATCTCTTCCCAGAACCGAAGACAGGAGAAGGCGATGCCGCCGGAGAGCACGGAGGCGACGAGATCTCCGACGACGGGGTTCCCGGAAAACATTGTCAAGCCCACCGCCTGCGACCTCACTTTTGGTCGTATTCTCCTCGTAATTGTCGGGTTCCGGAGCGCTGAGCTGGCGTGACAGTGGCACACTGAACTAGCTAGCTGAGGAGGACTGAAATAGATTAAAAAGTCTGACTTTGGGTTTACCATAGAGAAGGGTGTAGGAATTACAGCAGAAGCAGCCATTATGCATTTCACGCCAAACAAATAATCTGGGTTTGTAATGCGGTGGTACAACGTTTGGTGTCGGGCAGGTAATTCACGGCAATATTGTTCGCCTTCCCGATTACTATCGCCGCCCAGGCAATCTCTGTGGCTATGGAAAGATGTAGGCCATGTTTTACCCAGTTCGGAACTGGGTAATTTTATTTGTACTTTGTAGGGTCCTTGATTTTGAAATTTGATCGAATTAGTCCTTTAATTAGTATTGATTTCGCTTTAAATATCCAAGCAAATTGTCACATTCACAGAAGTGTGTACAATTCAGAGAGGGATCAGTCACTATTCGACAGTAGAAATTATAGGTACACTAAAAAAAGTATCGAATTCGAATTTGTCTCATAAAATTGTTGAGTGTACACAGAATAAACTTTGCTCATATGTAATGATTTGCAAACTAGATAAACATATTGAGATGACCATGTGTGACGAGTTCGATTAAAAGAGTATTTCGATCAGGTACAATTGTACAAAATCATGTTACACCCACTTGATCATTTCTTTCAAGGTATAAATATTCTTTTTTGAGTGACGAGTGAAACTCGCAGTCACTATTTAAATGTATTGATTGAGTAAACCTTACTTTGTGATCTTAGTTGACAAAAGACAACAATGAGATAATAAATATTTATTTACAGTTATAAATTAAGTGATTAGAATATTCAACAAATAGCTATCACGAATTATTGTTGTGTTAGGCATAAAATTGCAAATAAGTAGAGTTGGAAAGGAACCTCTCCTAGCTATTAAGAAAATTTGACAAACTTGTAAGGGGACTCTCATGCCCGTGAGGGAGATTATTGGTTTCCTTGTCCACTATGGAATGCGAGTACCAGTTATACCATGAATCCGGATCCACCCTGCAAGGTAGATTCGAGTTTAAAATACACAATTTATATACAGAATAAATGAATATTCGCAATTTGAATTGTGATTATTTAGTATGTAAATTATGTACATTTTAGTATGTAATTGTGACCATTTAGTATGTAAATTGTGGGTTTCAAAAAAAAAAAAAGTATGTAAATTGTGTATTTTGGATCCGAGTCCACATAATAATTTGTCGGATGTGAGCTTACGCAAAAACGTTTACAATAAATAAATTTATGCGCTAAAAGCTATAGTTGTTCGAACCCGTGACCTAACTCTGATACCACTTCTTAGAATTAAGCACTTACCAATAAGCCCAAAATTATAACTCATCTTGAATGCGCAACTTTATTTCATTATAACGCTCTATATTTTCGAGAAGTGTGATATTAAATTTAATCTTTCACTAACTTCCACCCAACAATCCCCTAACCACCAATTGATGGACTTAGCTCTTTACCGTCTTTTGTCCAACAATTCTCTATCTTTGATAAACACATTATGAAAACGGCATCAAATATTTTATTATATTAAAACATGCAATATTTAGCCATCACACCCTTTCCTTACCAATTGGTCATAGATGCTCAAATCTTGATTGAAGTTAAGGTTTCCATAAGCACTTGAACAGTTGAACTAGAGGAAATAATATATGCTTTCTTGCACAATCAAATAAAATAAAAGAAAAAATTTTAATACTCTAATACTGTTTAAAGAAGTGTCTCCACATGGGATTTTTCATTTTTGGTACTATATACATATTATATTCTTTCATTTTACTTTCTTATTTCAACCTCAGATATTTTGACGTGGTAATGACAATTTTTTATTCATTAATTAGTAATTACCATGAATTAGTTTACCCAATACTCCGTACAACAGTAAAAAAAAAAACTTATTAGTTAAATATAAAAATCTCCACATTGAAAGGGGTTAAAAAAAAAATCAACAATCAAATATTTTCACGTAAAAATGTGAAATATGTAAAGGAATATAATTAGCATTACTTTAAACATATCTTACGTCGGAGAATCAGTTATCAATTAAATCATATATATCAAGAATATGTTTTGTATGAGACTGGCCCACTTAAGACATGTAATATTTATTAATTAAACAATATTACATTTTTTTAATAAAGTTATACAAAAATATTATTCCTTCGATTAATCAAGCTTAATTGAAGTTATTTATAATTTAATTTTTTATAATATTAAGTTTAGAATTAGTATGTAAAATTTATATATTTAGAAGCTACATTAGGAGTACTATTAAACACAAATAATTAAATTTAAAATTATAAAAAAAAAATACTAATAAAAATAAGCAAAGAAAAAATAGTTAATTTGATCAATAAATAATAAGTAGAACAAATAAAATGAGATAGAGAGGAAATACATTTTAACTAAGAAATGTTGCAAGTCATGTAAAACGGTGACACATTATCCACCCATATATCACAATTTGCACATAATCCTCCAGTACGAGGATGCACTGTCAGTATACTATGTGTGACAGCTTAATTATATATTTATATGCTGTCTTTTACATAATTAATCAGATTGGTTTTGTTGAATTTGCATGCTTCTTGCAAATGACAGTGCATAGACTGTTATTTGTCTTGTAAATTGTTTTTGTTTTTTTTTTTTCCTTTTCGAGTCAAAAATTATACATTAACAACGGTAAGTAATGTACTCCGTAATATAATTGGATAGGTCATATCCTCGTAATACTTAATCGTTTATTATTTGGTATGTATTAAATTCTTCAGATTGATTGTTATAGTATTACATTTCGAATGATGTATATCTCAACCGCAACGGTAAACAACGGACAACATCACATGACAAGTACTCCAACATAGATTATAAATATAGTCATTTGTCTTAGTAATATCACACATTATTTAGGTAAACATCAATCGCTCTCGGTTTAGCCATTGATCTTCCTTGTTCACTTCCCTTGCTTAGTTCCCTTTTTCTCTAAAACATTCTTGCCAACATACAATTTAATTTGTTGTACTTATGTTGTGTTCGGGCCAACATGCATAAACCATAGCGAGTGTTAGTAAAGCATAATCCAGCGAAAGGTGACAACAAAATATTGAAGAAAAAAGGGAGGGATTGCAAGACGGTTATCTGTTACTCAAATGGCGCCGCTGACACTGGAACAACTGATCAAATATGAATCAAGTCAGGGTCGTAGAGTCGATCCTTCTATGGATCTAACAAAACTCAGAAAGTATATTCGACCCATTTTTTTTTTTTTTTCATTTTACTACGTTAAGAAATAAATAAATAATAAAAAGAAACAAAAATTGATTGTGCTATTTGCAGGACTATATCCAATCGGCTATCTGCTCAAAGGTGTAGAAATAAGAAGGCTCACTACATGCAAGAAATGGAAAAGAAGGTGACTGATCTTCAGGTATGAATATCAATTTCCCTAAATCTTTTATATAATAGTTGCAATTATATTATTTATTTATTTATTTTGCAGTTTTTATTCATTTGTTTATATTTTAAAAAAATACTATTTTTGTGTAGGCTACCATATCTTTTCTTCGTCCTGAAATCGAGAATTACAAACACAAGAAAAATGTACTGACGATGCAAAACGCATCGTTGCAAGAACAATTGGATAGTATCACTCACATATCCAATCTACTTAAAGGTCGGTTAATAATCTCAATTTAACGCTTATTCATTCTAAAATCATATATTACGAGACTTTTGTAAATATTTTTTTAGAGGAAATTGATGGGATGCAACGTGAAGTGCAAAAGCTTAAAGAGCTTCACGACACTCAAAAATACCAGATTTTTCAACTACAAGAATATGAGCAAGAGAAGGAAAACCGGCAACCAGTTTTAGGAATGACAATGAACCAACAAGACATTTTAGGAATTGATCCATATCTCAACATGGAACTTTGGGGCAATTCCATCTTCAATAATCCATAAAACCCATATTTGAAATTTTTATTTCGTGCATGTTTGAGGAGTTTATGAAGTTATCTTTTATTTATTTATTTATTTATTTATTTTTAAAATTAAATTATACATCTTTGTTACATTATTATGAAGTCGAGATATTGATTTTTTTTTTTTGAAAACTGAGTCGAGATGTTGATTTATTACTCTCTGAATTAAAATTGTATTCTTTAAATTTCAAGTACCAATAAGAATATATAATCTTATCTTACTTCTTTAATTAGCATTATACTTTTAAATTTGTCATCATACCCCTTAAAGTAATCTTATCATATTGTATCATGATACAATGATACATAACTACAACCTAATACACCCTAAAAAACTAAACATTATAGATTGTTTTTAATAACAAGTTATCACTAACCACATGTCAATTCAATTATGGTGTGCCACCATTTAAGAATAATCAAATAGGCTTACCAACTAAGCAAGCAATGATTACCAATTCAATAAAGTAATCCTGCGGATCGGATTGGCCTAATCATGATTGATTATGAAGCATAAGTCACAAAATTTAGATAAATATTTAATGTAATATGTTTATTATTATTATTGTTAATGCAAATTATTTAGTCAAACTTACTGCTTAACGCGAGTATAGAACGAGAATGGAAACTTATCAATGATCCCATTTTAAAACATTTTGAAAAGTTTTGTTTGAGTACCAAAAAAAAAAAATCAAAAGACAAGAAGAAGAAACAAATGAACCAATTAATTACATTTTAACCCTTTGAGTCATAGCGTTTGAGGTGTCCAATAAAATGAGGTTCTTTATGTTGTTCGACAATTGATCTAATACGAACAACTTTCATCGAATCAATATTTTGTCCATGCTCACAAGAAAATCAACACATTTATTTTCTTATTTCAAAATATAAAGAATTTTCATAAATATTTGTCAAACATTAATTTTTCTAAATCTGGCAAAAAGATTAGAAGATTCACTTTTTGGCCCAATGGAATGCCCCCTTTAATAGTATTAACTCTGCTTCTGAGTCCAAATCCCCATCAACATTCAAGATATTTTTTATTAGATCCTCTCGCTGTTAATCAATAATTCACTTCCTGAAATCAGGAATGACAATTGAACAATTTCAATATGTATCGCAAGATATTCGCCTAGTGTGGATTGGTTTTTTGGGTAGTGAGTGGGTGAGTCTTAACAAATTAAACTTATAATGGGTCGGATTGCATACACGTTTATATACAAAACTCACATAAAAATTAATCTGACCCACCATGTGTGTGTATAGCAAAAATAATTATTAATATGTAGTTAATTCTAAAACTTTTTGTAATTTTCATTAACATTTTACTATTTTTAGTTCTAAACTAATTATTTTATTTTTTTAAAAAAGTAACACTTTAATTATTATATTTGAATATGTTATGTGTTAGTATATCTAGTGAATTTTATTATGTGTAAACAATTTAAATATTATTATTAGCCTTTAAAAAATTTTAATAAGATTATAAGCGATGGGTGCCTGTATTCGGTGGAGCGGATGTGAGTTTTGAAAAAGTCAACTCACTTCGAGGCTAATGGAGGTGGTCAAGTGGATAAAGAAAGTATAAAGTGCATCAAGTGATGAAAGTAGAAGCCAATCTATGAAGAAGTGCTTGAAACAAAACTAACATCGATATGTGATTATTAGTCAATTAATTGAAAATACCAAAATAAATAAATAAATAAAAAGACAAATGACTAAGACTAACCTACACAATGTATTGAACATTTTTGTTTTAATGAAGTTTTTTGGGTTTGTTTTTCAAAAAAAAAAAAAGAAAGAAAAAAGACTAACCTACACACAAAAATATAAAATAGTAAAATAGAAAAATGATTTTCATAAGAAACCGCCCGACAGTATATCCATTAGATTATTAGAAAGTGTATGAAAACAGAAAGTGACGTATAAACATTCGTAAACCAATTAAAAAAACAGTGAAATTTATTGAACTCTGATTCCCCAATCCCCATTTTCATCGCCGATTCATCTCCGCCATTGATCTGTGCACCACACAGCAATGGCGTGATTCATGTTTAGCGCCAAAACCTGACAAGCGGTGGAATCCCTTATCCTACCCACCAGATAACGACCCGATAAAGCTTTCCTCCCAGGGTACCCAAGTCATTTCACATCCTTTGATTCCTCAATTGTAGCAAACTAAAACGATCGAAGAACCGTCAACAACTTATCGCTGCAACAGTGCGGCTATGGTGTGTAGTCTTCCTTCTAAGTCTTGCTATGGATTGCTGCATAAATTGAAAATTCCCAGAATCTTGAGTTGCTGAGAATGCTTTGTAGTTTATGGTATATCTTTCCTTCAACTTTATTCAAAGAAAATCTCTTAGTTCTCTACAGTAGTTTGCGAAATTATCGTTTTTGAGAAGACAAGGTTTTTGTCAATCTGCAGAAGCGGAAAGGTTGGAATCTTGTGTACTGGATTGGATTTTTTCTCGAATTAATTGTTTCCGGTGTTTCTGGCTTGTTTGTGGATACAAAAAGTTTGAAATTTTATGAATTGCTGCCAAAAGAAAGGAATTTTCTGGCAGAAACCCTGTCTCCTTTATCTTTATTCTGGGAATTTTGAGCTATAGAGCTCTAGAAATCTCTGGCAAGAATGGCCACCATCAATGAAATTGCTTCTCTTGCGTATCTAGGATTGACTCAAGGTCGTTCCTCAAGAGGCTCTGGCTTTGTCAATTCTCCCAAGTGGCAGAAATTGAGAGTTCATGCCCGTTTCAGGGTT
Source organism: Ipomoea trifida (assembly GCA_003576665.1). Taxonomy (NCBI): domain Eukaryota; kingdom Viridiplantae; phylum Streptophyta; class Magnoliopsida; order Solanales; family Convolvulaceae; genus Ipomoea; species Ipomoea trifida. The sequence goes on along the minus strand of CP025647.1, from coordinate 28,465,599 downwards.
TCAGCTTGCATGTCGGGTCAAAACCCTAGTTTTGCGGTTCCTAGAAAGGGGAAATTTCGGGAATTCAGGCTTTTCAATTCGGTTGAATTAGATAGCTTCGTTACCAGTGATGACGAGGAAGAAATGGGGGAAGGGTTTTTCGAGGCGATTGAGGAACTGGAACGGATGACGAGGGAGCCCTCTGATGTGCTTGAGGAAATGAACGAGAAATTATCTGCCAGAGAGCTGCAATTGGTTCTGGTGTACTTTGCTCAGGAAGGGAGGGATTCGTGGTGTGCATTGGAGGTGTTTGAGTGGCTTAGGAAGGAGAATAGAGTTGACGAGGAAACGATGGAGCTCATGGTTTCGATAATGTGTGGGTGGGTTAAGAAGTTGATCGAGTCGAAGAGTGAGAGCGGGGACGTGGTTGACCTTCTGGTGGACATGGACTGTGTAGGGTTAAAGCCGAGCTTTAGTATGATTGAGAAGGTGGTTTCTTTGTACTGGGAGGCCGGTGAGAAGGAGGGAGCTGTGGCGTTTGTGAAGGAGGTGCTTAAGAGGCAGATTGCTTACTCTGTCGGTGATTCTGAAGGGCACAAGGGTGGTCCAACAGGCTTTCTTGCTTGGAAGATGATGGTAAGATCTATGCCTTCTTTTAGCATTCGGTTTATTTTGATGGTTGCCTTATATTTTGTGGTCCAATTGCTGTTTTAGTGTACGTAGAGAGTGTATCTTCTTGTAATTTGAATTGCATAGAACTGTGCTAACTGTATTATTGTCGAACTGTCTGACAAAATTCTTAAAGTTGTTTTTGCCACAAAGGGTCTTCACAAACTTCATTGGTTTGGACTCTTCTCTTTCAATTGAATTGAAAATTATATAGCCGTTATGTTTGCTTCCATTGATTTTGGATTTTCTGTCAAGCAATCGATACAATATTTAAGATTTCCTTTTAAACAAAAATTATTCTTGACTCTGAAATCTGATCTCTGACTGTACTGTGATCAGAATCAACCCAGAAATTTAGCAGTTTGTATTGCTCCAATTATTGGAACCCTGTTATTCGCACCATAGGAATATGCCATTCAACTTTGACGTCTAGTTGTCTAGGTGAAGTGAAATGCTCAGAATGGTCTGCATTGTGAACACTATGTTATGTTCAGATACTTGGCAAGATAGGATTAATAATGTCACCATTTTAGTTTTCCTGTGTTCATTAACGCATTATTTGTCAGACATGGTTACTATTGGCAGCAGGATGAGTTCCAAGGCATAAAAAGTTCTCATCTTAGTAAATTATTTGTACTCAACATGATTAAATCTGTCTTTGGGTGATGAGGGAAACTCGTAGCCACTACTTGAGTGTGTGCACTGGGTAAACCTCGCTTTGTGACCCTAGCCAGCAAAGGACCACAAGGAGATAAACCAGCCTAGGTTGCCCATAGCTGACTGGCTCAAACCAAGTAGGTCAATAGGCCACTCCCACTAAGAGTCGAATTTGGAATCTTGTGGTTACCAAGCCAACAACCTAACTTTGCTGGGGTTCCCCATTTGTCTTTATGATTCAAGATCAGATAATTAGATCCATGGTTCTGCTTCGCTATGCATAGTTTAAAATCAGAAGTGTTTATTTTATTTTCACTCTCTGGGGTTTGCAAATCTATGATACTACCCATTGTTTCCATGATCTAGGAATTAGTAAAAATTATTAGTTGCATCTTTTACTTGAAAGTATTTCTATTGCAACTATTTTGGTTGCTTTTAAAATTTTCAATTTAATGTTCTTCCTAACGGTGATAAATGCTTCTGTCAGGAGGAAGGGAATTACCGAGAGGCAGTGGAATTAGTGGTTAACATGAGAGATTGTGGATTGAAGCCAGAGGTATACAGCTATTTAATTGCAATGACCGCTGTGGTAAAAGAGCTAAACGAATTTGGAAAAGCTCTACGGAAGCTAAAGAGTTTCACAAAAGCCGGTCTAGTTGCTGAGCTGGATGTCGAAAATGTTGCTTCCATAGAGAAATACCAGTCAGATCTTCTGGCTGATGGCGTGCGCTTGTCCAATTGGGCAATTCAAGAGGGCGGTCCATCCCTCTACGGGGTGGTTCACGAGAGGCTTCTTGCAATGTACATATGCTCGGGCCATGGAGTCGAGGCCGAGAGACACTTGTGGCAAATGAAGCTTATTGGTAAAGAAGTTAACAGAGACCTTTACGACATTGTATTAGCTATATGCGCCTCCCAAAAGGAAGCGGGCGCCATAGGGAGACTACTCACCAGAATGGAGACATCGAGTTCTCTGCAGAAGAAAAAAACTCTGTCGTGGCTGATGAGAGGCTACATCAAAGGCGGGCATTTTGAGAATGCTGCAGAAACACTAACAAAAATGCTGGACTTGGGTCTGCACCCGCAGTTTTTGGACAGAGCGGCTGTCCTTCAGGGACTAAGACGAAGCATCCAGCAGTCGGGAGGGCTTGAGACTTATCTCAACCTCTGCAAACGCCTCTCAGACGCAGAATTGGTTGGCCCGTGCCTCGTTTATCTGTATATAAAGAAACACAAGCTATGGATAATGAAAATGCTTTGAGTAACACAGGAGAAGAAAGAATGTGTGGATTCTGAAGCTCATTATTTGTTCACCAGAATGTGTATAATATGTACAGTTCCAGATGGCTTGAGAACAGCCTGCTGATAGTGTGAGGACTGGGCTCTGTGACTTTCTTGAGAGTTTCTGAACACTGTTAAGTTTCTGGTTCTCAAGTCATCATGCCCATATATGTAGTCTGTAAAAATAATCAATAAATCTCAATGTTGTAAAAGAACATATTTATATACTCCGTAATTATTACTGAGTATATCCATGCTCCAGGTTTTTTTTTATAGCCTATATAATTATATTTCTGGCTTTGCGTGACTATATCTTGAATTCCATGAATTTGGTCTCCAAGTTTATGAAGAGATAAATTACATTAATCTAACTTCGAGACTCAACATCAAACTATTCTAGGTATTTAGGTATTTTTCATTGCACATGTTGGTGTTTTTGTATGAGTTAGAGGTCTAATTAAATAGAGATGTGTTTTTGTATTAAATAGAGTTCAATATAAACACTTAGGATGTGTTTGGTTTATAGTTTACACACTATGAACGGGAATCAAAGTCATAGTTAGTGTTTGATTGACAATATTTTAAAACATAATTATGGATTTGATTACCCTTTCAATTAAAAGTCACATTCTCTAATTTAAAATATGTATAATCTCATCTTATTGGTATTTAACTTTTAAGTTTAGATTAGATTTTTGTTTTCATTTTTTTTTTGTTCATATTGGCGCTTTGAATGTCATTTTATTATGATTAATTGTCTTGATTTTTTATTTTTTTTTTGTATTTTTAAAATCTTTATTTCTATTACAAGGTCAAACACAACTAAACATCAATATTGATAATCATTTCATTTTCACTCTACTACCAAACGTGTAAAATACTTTCGCCAAAATTTATTACCATTACCAAGTGTTTGATTATCATTTCGATTCTCATTCCAATGTGCAAATCAAATACACCCTTGTGGTATGTTTAAAGCTCGATTTTAACCTTTAAAAAAAATCAAGTTCGACTGGTTGAAGTTTAGAATTGTTTGAGCTGGGACTGAATAGACTGGACCGATAGTTTTTAGGAGTATTTTATTAGTGTATGAATGTAATGGGTAAATTTATAATTACATATTTATATTATAGGAATTTCTTATGTGTTGATTGTTAGGAAAATTCCACTGTGACAAATGAAAATCACAGGATTTAGGTGAAAAATCTCAAAACTACGGGACCACCCCAACAATATTTTCACTATAACAAATCTTGCGTACAAAATTTCAGGCCACTGTATGAGCCAAACATAAAAATAAAATAAAATAAATAAATCATCAAATACACCAACTCTAGGCCAAACACTTCTATTATGTTCCACAATCCAAAAAGACATACTAACTCAGCTCGTACTTAAAATATTCAATTACCACTAGCAAGATGAAAAGAATACAAATATTACAAGAATACTCAAAAAGATGCCTGGAACAAACAAGCTGACCTCACTAAATATTTGATGAAAAAATCAGCCAAGCAAAAACTACAAACCCACGCCAAAAATCAAGAGAAATTGAATTGTTTTCTTCCTTGCTGGAGTCGCTGCCGAACTGCTGCCCTCTCTTTCTTTTGCTAATTTGTGATTCCTAATGTTCCAACTTCCAACCCACAATTCCACGCGCAAATACCTTGTGGTCTAGTGGCAACCGGTTGCACTCCCATATGAAAGGAAGTGAGTTCGAGTCTCAGTAGAAACGATATTGACTTTTTGTGCTTCATAGGTTTAGAAAGTAGTTATGAATAGATACTGCATTGTAACATAATCAGTAATACTCAAAAAAGCAGAATCATACATAATCCTAATTATAATTAGGGCTCAAGATGAAAAGTGGATACAAAAAAAAAGCCTAGTCCAAACGGGACTCTATTTACCACATAGGGGGGAAGCCCATACATAATCCTAATTATAATTAGGGCTCAAGATGAAAAGTGGATACAAAAAAAAAAAACCTAGTCCAAACGGGACTCTATTTACCACATAGGGGGGAAGCCCAACTCTATATTGATACTTGTCAACCTCTAATGATAGTATTTTATGCAACCGGATAGACTTGTCAATTTGTGTAAATAGATTCGTATTAACACAATAATGACACGAATATGATAAGGTTGAACACGAACACAACTTATCAAAATTAATGAGTTATAATTTTAAACGGGTTATACTTAACAGAATTTTTATTCATTAGACAAGCTAAGATATGACACTTTTAGACATGTTAATTAATTCTTTTTATAAAATAAAACTTTAGATTTTTTAAAAAAATACAATTAAATCAACAAAATAGTAAATATAATTAATTAATTCATAACATACTATAATATTCATAAAATAATAATATAAATTAATATCTAAAAATCATATTTAATCCTAATATTAATGGGTTTTGAACGGTCAATATGTTAGTGACTTAGAACATGTTAAGGCTAAACACTAACCCGTTAATTTTGTGTTGCATCATGTAAAGTGTCACCAGACCATAAGGTACTTGGTGTTGATGTACATTGTTCTGATTTGAATTAATGTGATTTCGTTATTTATTTATTTTTTTAAAAAAAAAAAACTTTATGTTTTATACTCCATATATGTAATATAAGAAATTTTCTTAAATGACTTGTTCTCTTGTTAAATTTCTATATGTTTTATACTCCATATATGTAATATAAGATCTTTTTAAAAAAAAATCTTTTCTCGTGTTTTTAAAACTGAAAAAAGCAAGAATATTTTGATTATATTGACTAATTTCTTTTTTTTTTTTTTAATAATGAAAAAAAGTGACTTGTAACAAAAATGTCTTTCAATTATTATTATTATTTTGACAAAAAGATAGAATATATAGAAATATAAAATCTCAAATAGAAGTCAATTAGAGACTGGCATGACTCACTTGCTTTGCTTGCATCTGATTTAGTTCATTGAACTGAGGAAAGGCATGGCACGTGGCTGACACGTTTCGGTGGAATGTGAAATGCTCAAGTCAAATGATGTTCTGTTTACAACATTTGCTAATGCTCTGTATCATAATATCATTGTTTGCAGAATTTAGTCACAAATCTAAAATGAAAGTGAGATTAAGTAGGTCCTATTCTAATTTCGAGTCTCAGTAATCTGATCTTTTATTTTTTTTTTAGTTTGAATAGATCAGTTATACACATTTTATGTTAATTTACCATTTTGTAATTTTTTTTTGTTGGTTAGTGTAAATTTTACCATAACGCATATTTGGGTAGTGACTATAAATTTTTTCATAAATCAAAGATTAAGTGCATGGTTGAGAACAACCCAACCAAATTAATCGTGCAATTAGACTATCTATTGGTTTCTTGGTTGAGCCAGCTAGCTATGGATAATTTAAGTTGATTTAACTCATCTGGTCCTTTGCCCATTAAAATAACAATATACTAATTTTACTTAAAATGGGCATTTAAATAACGATTGTGGATCCAACAATGAGATGGTGGCGTGGTGTGTAAAAATTATGGATGGACCGACTAACATTATTATTGTTGTTGTCGACAAAAACTGGCTGTAATCTGTGGGTGTGCGCTAATTATGTTTTAGCAAAGTCAAATGTAGGATGGAGTTTATGAATCTTTCACGATTCCCTTCCAGCATAGAGGGGGTGGATTTCACTATTTTGCACTTTACTTTATGTCAATTTTCAATGCTGAAATTACTCTCTTGATCAAATCGTTCACAGCATCATGCTAAAATGTTACGGACTACTTTTCTTTTCCCACTATATTTCATTTTTTTAAATGTTTTTTTTTTTTTTTTTTTTTGCAAAAAAAAATAATAAAAAATTACATCCTACAATACATTTAACAAATAGTTCGAGAATCTAATTACACTATTTCGTTTCAAAAGTCACAGGAGCTGGTCTATATTGGCTCAAGGGAAATTGTCACCCGAATTAAAATTATTTCATGAATCGTTTCTAAGAAAAATTTATTTGCCATTTGAGCTACCTTTTGAGTTAAAGTAAAATATATTACTACAAAGTCATAATAGAAAAACTGTTTTACCTAAAAGGCTAAACAAAGTTTTTTAATTGTAAACTACACTATGACTTGAGAGGAAATTATGGAGATATCAGCACTAGGCCTTTGCCACTGACTCACTGCCACATCAAGTTGATTGGGAAAATAGCATTTTTTTACAAAATTTAAAATTTGAACAAAATAATATTTAATTTAAGTGTCATCTTAATAACAAACCAAATTTTGAAACACTATTCTAGGAAGAAAAAGCTTTTTTTTTTTAAAGAAAGAAAAGAAACTTTCAGGAATTGTCTATTGGTCTTCCTTGTTTAAATCGGTCAACTATAAACAATTTAAATTAATTTTACCTCTTAGTGATCATTTGATAACTAGGTCACAATGTGAGATTTACTCTCTGCACACATTTAAAGTAGTGGTTGTATGTCTCTCTCATCACTCAAAAAAAAAAAAAAAAAGAGGAAAAAACTCTTGCCTCAAAAGTAATGGTTCAATGAGTGAAACATGATTTTTATATCTAAAGGTCGCGAGTTTGATTCTTGTTAATATATACAAAGGCAATCCATAAACAAAACAGCTTAACACGTGACAATAATGCCTGAAAATTTGATCTTTTTCGTACCTGCACAAAATTTTGGTATGCAATAATAAGTAACATACAGTAGTTCCAAACATATACAAAACTCTGGAGAAAAGTTTTGTTTTATATGTATGGATATATCCACCAACTGTACTGAAATAATTAAACCAATATATAAATAAAAAAAGAGGTGAGTGGTCGGACGTGGAAGGAGTTGCCACCATAAACATCATTTTAATTGAATTAAGAAAAAAAAGAAAGAAGAAGAATATTATTGTTTTTCTTAGATCTAATTGTTGTTGTCAGAGCTTGCAATTATCTTGGTCTTAAGGGTCCTTGTCCCTGTCCCTTACCTGTATGTTCACAATTATTTAATGATAAAACATTTTCTCACGTCTAACCTTCAACAGCTGGTCTGATCTGATCTGTGTATCCAAAACCCAGTTTTTATATCACCTGAAAATGATAATAATATATAATATGTCTTTCTTAGTGTCTGCAGCCACTGTTTAACAGGTGGAGATTCATTGTATGTATGTATGTATGTCTGTCTTGTGAATTTGGTGAACCAAATTTTTGGCTATTTCCAACCATAGGTCTGGTTTTAATTTGGAAATTTTAATGTTGTGGTTTTGGTTTGCTTCCAACATTTAATTTGATATCCAATTGTGAACTGAACCACGGCTGCATACAGAGTGGTTGCCAACTAATTGTTTAGAAATGATTGTGTGTTTCAACTTTCAATAAAAGAAACTTTGTATTTTACATTGGCGAATCGAACTTGATAAAAAATATTTTCCTGAGTATACCTCCCTTTATGTACCGTATACATGCTCAGTATCTGCCTATCTGGTTATGTCATTGAGGAGAATCATTCCAGACTTTGACGGACCATAAGCTTGATATTCCCGACCTTAATGCGATAATCGAGCTAAATAAGGATTGCAGTAGCGCTTTGCTGTTTAGGGACTGACCTCAACCTGTTTAGATTGGGACGATCATCTCGAACAGGGCTACTTGAGTGTTTAGGCTTAGATTCCTGGCCTAACAAAACCCCATCTCAATGGGTGATCAGGGATCTAAGCGCACGTGGCTATCGACGATGTTCCCGTACCCACTGACTGCATGTACGACACGTGTCGTCATGCCGAGAGTCTGACATGTGTTTCCCTTCCTCCGCTATATATAAATACCACATTTAATGCAAAAATGGGAGGGACTTTATGACATTTTCACCTACCACATATTAGCTCGGGATTCTCTGACCCCAAGCTCGAGACTTAAACCAACAAACGGACTGTAATAGGGCCCAAATACAACCCGACCCCTTAGCTCGTAGGTTTTGGGACATCACAACGTATTTACACTATCAATACTGAATGGATGACGATATATAATTCCTTACTATATCAAGGCCCACATATTTTGGAATCCCCACTAAGAGGGATTCAATCACGTACTTCTTTTTGGTGATATTGTTGGTGTTGTTGACTTGATTTCTTTAGTTTGATGTAGTTTTAATACAAGAAACTCTATATGATATATCGGTGCATCGAATATCTATTCTGAGTGGATGAAGTACATAATTCTTCAACGCATCAAGGCCCACATAGTTTGGAAACTCACTGAGAGATATCCAATCACTCTTTTTTGCTAACATTATTGATGATTTAGTTTGTGTAGGTTTTTGTTTTAATTTATTGTATAATTTTTATTTAGCGTGTTGCCTTTAGATACCCTCATGTTTATTCAACGATTACATACTTATTGATGTTGCGCTTGAGGCCATAACTGTGAAAACCTTTAGTTGGTTTTAGATGTTCTCCTCTCCGTTAAGTTTATCCTCCAAAAAAAATGTTTTATTTAACGTGTTTCGGTATGATTAGCTATTAAAAAAACACACACACACAACACACACCTTTCGATTAATGATTGGTCAGCTCGCTAATTAGGATATATTTCTGTTTGACAAAGATTTGTAATGGTACTCTAGAGTTCAATCAATCTTAACATTTAGTCTTTGTATTAATGTAGTGATACTCCGTTAAGCAAGTAATTAAGCTATTGCTTTATCTCTTTACTGAATATGATTGAGTTGATTCGGTGATATATATTTAGTATTGTTTTATACACATTTATCAAAGAATAAAGACAAGAAGATTCACATTGAAATCTACTTATAAGACATCAAATTATCTACTACAGTGCTATGATAGCATTGTTTTTTCACACTTGTAGACAAATTGATGAAGAAATTGAAAAGATACTCCACTACAGAATTTCAATTATCATACACAGAAAAAGTTCAAGTTGCTTCAATATCTTATCCACCTCATCCTTTTCTCCAATCCCTTGCTAACACAAACCTACAAAAAAATATCATATGATTAAAAGAAAAATATCATTTGGAATCCATTTTTTAAAACTATAATTTGTGGTAAATAGAGAATTTTTTTTTCAGTGATCAATATCGGTGCTAATAATATTATATTGAGTGGGTGAAACATGATTTTTGTACTAGAAAGTCACGAGTTCGATTATTACCAACACCCTCTCAATCGAGCTTGTCGCACATGGCCTTTTGATTTACCAAATTTAGTTGTTTGATCATGTTGACAATTTAATTGTTTGATCATGTTGAAATGGAAGTTTGGCAAACAACTTTTTCCCCTTAATTAATTAGTTGGCCCTAATTAGTTAAAATTCGAAATGTTGAGTAGCATTTCATAATCAACTTATTGAATTTTATTTTAAAAGATTAATTTAACCTTGAAAAGTCATGAAATCTCTACGCACTCTCAGGCAACGGACTATTGTACACCTCATTCTCCTTTTTCTTGCATCCACCTCTAGCATTTTTTTTTTTTTTATATTTTTTATTTTACATCCCCCCAAGTATCCACCTCTAACATTTTTACAGAAAATCTCGTTCCTGCTTTGTTGGTGAGGCGGTGATACCTCTACTAGACTATAATATTATACTTTTTTGAGATATTATCTTCCCCACCTCCCGTTCTCAATTCAAAAAAAAAAAAAAAAAACAAAAACAAAAACATATGTAGCATTAGTTGCTCTCATGAAATTTGTGACTTCACAAAGTACTATTGGCATCATATCAATAGTATGTAATATAATTATATATATTGTCCATGTTATATCTGATATTATCAATGTTATATTTGATATTATCAATGCCGAGCCATAGAAAAATTCGTGATAAATATAATAATTCTTTATATTTATTATAATCACCTTTAAATTGATTAGCAGATTATTTAGATGGGATCAGTTAGACAGTACAAGATTTATATAATAAAAAAAATATATGTATGTACAAGCAGGAATAATATTTTATGTATTAAAAAAAACCATAATTAAAATCACACACGCAGCATGATAAGAGTGATACGACAGCTTGGCATTATTATTCGACACAAAATATTACAAACAACGGTGGATTAGATCCACCCTCCACATATTGTTTTACCCTATTTTTTTTTTATTTTCTCATTTGCATCATCTCCAAGAAAAAAAAAATGAAATGAAATGAAAAGAAAAAGATTCACCATTGTTGGGTTCAGTGGATGAGTCCATAGGGCTTCATCATCAATTCATCACCACCTTCTCCACTAAAATCTTGTGTTTATGCAAGGGGGAGTTGGGATCATTGATGAGAGATTTTGAGTGGAGATTTTAGATTCATTGATGTCTACTTCAGGGCCTGAGAATGAAGTCAAACAAGGAGACAACAGTGTTTCAAAGTCGAGATTTGTGAATCTATTTCGTCAGTATTCTGTTCATCAAATCTCCAGTAGTATGCGGAGTTTCAAGCTGAAGGACCGGTGCAAGACGATCCAAGTCCACGCTTTTAACCCGTCGGAAACTTCCACTAGCGGCGGCGGCAAGGTGTACCGGCATCATCAGGGCCATCCCACGATTAACTCCATCCTGTCGGACTCGCTAGAGATCGTGTCGTTATCCGCGGCGGAGACGCTGATGCCGTATGGGCTCCCCACTACTGCGTCGCTTGAGCCGCCCATTGACCCGTTTCTCAAGCCCGTTGATTTCGTCGAATCCCTAGCGGAGCTCTACCGCCGGGTCGAGAAAAGTCCGGATTTTGGGAAGTTTTGGGTGTATTTGGAGCAGTTTTCGGTGTTGTGTAATCTGGGTGATCCGAAATTGCTCCGGCGGTGCCTCCAATCCGCCCGTCAACACGCCGTTGACGTGCATTCCAAGGTGGTTTTATCGGCGTGGTTGAGATATGAGAGAAGAGAAGACGAGATGGTGGGAAAATCTTCTCTAGATTGCATTGGAAGAATCATTGAATGCCCCAAGTCTACTTTGATTCATGGGTATGATCCGGATTCGGTTTTTGCCCATTGCAATTGTTATCAATCACCGAATCAGGCCAGTGATCTAAGCATCTCAGATGGTAATATTTTTCATAGACCAGAAGAAGAGGAGGGGGAAGTGAGTTTCCTCATTGGCAATGAGGTGATTACCTGTCTCAGAGGTAAAATTGCTGCTCTCTCAATTCCTTTGAAATCTATGTTGTATGGTAATTTCATGGAGTCTAAGAATGAAAGAATTGATTTCACCTTTATTGGGATATCTGTGGATGGAATGAGAGCTGTGGAAATGTTTAGTAGGATAGGAAGATTAGATACTTGTTCACCGAGTATAGTTCTAGAGATGCTTTCTTTTGCAAATAGGTTCTGTTGTGAGGAAATGAAATCTTGTTGTGATAGTTATTTAGCTTCATTGGTGTCCGATATCGATGAGGCATTGGTTCTTATTGATTATGCTTTGGAGGAGCGAGCAAAGCTTCTGGCAGCTTCTTGCTTGCAGGTGATACTTCGGGAGCTCCCGGGATACTTGTACAATTCGAAAGTTTTGAATATCTTTTGTAGCGCTGAGGCTAAGGAGAGATTGGGGACGGTGGGGCATGCTTCATTTCTGTTGTATTATTTCCTTAGCCAGGTGGCTATGGAGGATAATATGGCATCGAAAATAACGGTTATGTTGTTGGAGAGATTGAAAGAATGTGCGAGCGAGAGGTGGCAAAAGGCCATTGCGTTCCATCAGTTAGGTTGCGTGTTGTTCGAAAGGAAGGATTATAAAGAAGCTCAATGTTGCTTTGAGGCAGCAGTCGAAGTTGGCCATGGCTATTCTGCTGTAGGTATTGCGCGGACTAAGTACAAACAAGGGCAACGGTTTTCATCTTACGAGATAATTGATGGTATGATCTCGACGTATAAAGCCACGGGGTGGATGTATCAAGAGCGTTCTTTGTACAATCTTGGCAAACAAAAGATTTTGGATTTGGACGATGCCACTAAATTGGATCCCACGCTTTCTTTTCCATATAAATACAGAGCTGTGGCAATGGTGGAAGAAAATCAGATTGAGGCTGCCATCTCAGAGATAAATAGAATTCTTGGGTTTAAGGTCTCTCTCGACTGCCTTGAACTGCGGGCTTGGTGCTTTATTGTTATTGAGGATTACAAATCTGCCATCAGAGACATTCGGGCATTGTTAACATTGGAGCCAAATTATATGATGTTTTCCGGGAAAATGAGAGCTGACCACTTGCTCGAACTCCTCGGTCTGCACGTTCAACAATGGAGTCCCGCTGATTGCTGGATGCAGCTTTATGACCGATGGTCTTCTGTTGATGATATTGGTTCGTTGTCCGTAATACATCAGATGCTACTAAATGATCCAGGGAAAAGTGTCTTACGGTTTCGGCAATCTTTACTTCTATTGAGGTAAATCATCCAATCATCAAATTTTGAAATATGGATGAAATTTTATTATAATATTTCTGTTTATTGCACTTTACGAAAAAACGCTAATAAATGTTTATTGTTGATATCACTGATGCTATTAATTGCCAATAACATACTGACATCAAATTGTAGGTTGAACTGTCAAAAAGCTGCAATGCGCAGCTTGAGATTGGCTCTTAATCATTCTAGCTCGAAGTATGAACGACTAGTGTATGAAGGATGGATTTTATATGACACAGGACACCGTAAAGAAGCGCTTTCTAAGGCCGAGGAGTCTATATCTCTCCAGAGATCATTTGAGGCCTTCTTTCTTAAAGCATATGCTCTAGCAGATACGACTTTGGATTCTGAATCTTCATCGTATGTGATCCAACTGTTGGAGGAGGCCCTCAGATGCCCGTCAGATGGTCTTCGTAAGGGACAAGTACGTCCATTCCAACATTCCCTTGTTTTGATGTGTGTCCAGTTGCGTTTTTCACGTTTTGTATGTTTATTTGGCAGGCACTTAATAATCTCGGGAGTATCTATGTGGATTGCGGTAAGCTGGATCTTGCAGCAGACTGTTACGTCAGTGCCCTCGAAATCAAGCATACGAGAGCTCATCAAGGCTTAGCACGCGTTTATTATCTCAAAAATGATAGGAAAGCTGCTTACGATGAAATGACAAAGCTTATAGAGAAGGCACAAAACAAGGCTTCGGCTTATGAGAAACGATCAGAGTATTGCGATCGGGACATGGCAAATAGTGATCTCAGCATGGCAACACAATTGGATCCTTTGAGGACTTACCCGTACAGATACAGAGCAGCAGGTAGAATCTATTTCCCTTACTTTTGCCTAGGTATTAGGAAGTCGGACCATATAATATTCGTTCACTCGTTCATTACTTCTTTTTCCCTTTTTCTAATATTTGCAATGCCATGCATCAGTGCTCATGGATGACCAAAGAGAAACCGAAGCAGTAGAGGAGCTTACAAGAGCGGTATCCTTCAAACCCGACCTGCAAATGCTCAATCTCCGAGCTGCATTCCACGAGTCCATGAGTGATTACACCTCGGCTCTCCAAGATTGCGAAGCAGCACTCTGCTTGGATCCCGGCCATAAAGACACCCTAGATCTCTACCACCGCACACGAAACAAAGCCACCACTCAGCATAAAGTTTGCGCTTCTTTCTACAATCCAGCCGGTCTGGGATGATCACTTCGGTCAGGGGCGAAAAAGGATCCGCTCGGGATTTACCCTCGACTTGACTCTTCAGAAATTGGCTTGTCGTTTGATCATTCAGTTGCGAGGTTGGTGATAACTTATATTACGATGAAGGTATCTGTTGGGGTGCGAAGAAAATGGAGTGTGTGTACATATCTCATATCTGTTGCAGCATTACATGATTGCTTAGGATCCTGACAATGGGGGTAATGTAGTTGATCCAAAAAAAAGCATTTCACGGCAAAAACAAATATCACATGAAATGTTCCCACGGTAAACAATCAATTTTGTGGATCTGTCTCATTGTAAACATCATTGATCCTTTCAAACAGATAATCAAGAAGTGCTCAAATTTTCTGCTCTACATTTTTCTTGAAAGTTTCATTCATGTTCCACAAGACTTTATCATTGTTTGTTGAAGAAGTTTAGTACTGCTACAACTTAAGGGCACAGATGACAGATCTCTCTGGCATTTGTTATCACAATTTGCAGATTTCCATGTGATTACACAGGACTTTTTACTTACATTCCAACAATGCCAGAGAGGCTGATTCTACATAGGATGTTTTTTTTTTTTTTTTTTGAGTGACAGATGAAAATTCGCAATCACTATGTACGAGGTAAATTCTGTCTTGTGATGCTATCTGGTAAAGGATCACAATGAAGTAAATCAGCCTAGGTTGTCTATAGTTGGACTAGTTCAAACCAAGAAGGTCAATAAGTCACTCCTGTTGAGAGTAAGACATAGTTTGACCAACTTAGCTGGGTTGTTGATACATATGACATTTGTTTAGTGGAAAGCTTGAGGAAGAAAAACTAATGGCATTGGTTACATTGCAGAGAATTCTGTATAGACAGCACACTGAAATACAGATGGTAAAGAACCCATTACAGATACATATATATACATAACAGGTTAAAGAATCAATCAATCAGCACCATTCTTGATGGAGTCAAGTTGGCAGGGGAGGGGAATCAAAAGGTTAAAAATAATAACAGTAATAATAACAATAAGAATGACAACATGCGCGGATGACTTTGTAGTCTCATAGCATAGGCGTGAGAGAGACTCTTTATACGAGGTCTGGAGATTGGTTAAGGTGAGTTTTGCTGTAATTTAAACCGTCTTAGATTGAATCTGTGGATAAAATCTCGAGCTCAGCCCACCAAAGAGGCGAAGTTTTTGGCATTGCACCATCAGGACCCATAGCTGTGATCTCCTTCAACCTGGCAACAACCTCTTTCACAGCTGGTCTTTGTGTTGGGTCTGAGAGGATGCAATCTTTCATCAGAGCAAACAGTTTCTCGAGCTCTTTCTCACCGTACGATTTCAGTGTAGGATCCACCATTTCTGTGTGGGGCTTCCCTTCCTTCAAGCAGGCTGTTACCCAGTTTTCAAGGGACCCATTCCCATCAGAACATGGAAGAAGTTTACCAGTAATAATCTCAAATAGTATCAACCCAAAGCTAAAAATGCAGTCATCATCTTCATCAGGTGATGGAAGATCTGATGGCTCTGATGCCCCTTTCTTTGCTGCAATCACTTCATTCCAGAAGTTGAAATCTGACAACTTTGCTGCATAGTCTTCTGTTAGGTAAACAGAAGAAGATTGCAGGTTTCTGTGAAGTATGGGAGGGTTAAGTTGGTACATATACTCAAGGCAGTAAGCAATGCCCATTGCTATTCGCAACCGCATTGACCAATCCAAGTGCTCGGATTCCTTAACTGCAGACAGCCAGGATTCACATTAGTTGAGGTTTGTCAAACAAATGACAGAAACATGGGAATTAACAGACAACTTACTATGCAGATGTTCGAAGAGTGTCCCATTCGGGGCGTACTCAAACACCATCATCCTAGTGAAGGGATTTTCCTCTTTGCAATATCCAATGAGGTTCACAAAGTTCTTGTGGTTTATTTTCGATAAGGTGTCGATCTGAAAACAAACAAAAGTAATGAAATTTCAGCAATTTGTAACCTTCAAATCATTTCAAGAACATTCGGGCTACTTGACATAATGACATGCCTTGTTTCTGAACTGAGTTTCCACATTCTCTGACCAATCTCCACCTGACCTTGCAGCAGTTGCTGTCACTGCTATTTCAACGCCACTCGAAAGGGTGCCTTTGTAAACTGTGCCATTCGGCAGAGAGCCAATTATGTTACTGAAATCTTCACAGGCCGTCTCAAGTTCTGATCTTTGGAGCTTTGGCACACCTGCAACATAACAAATTGATCAAGATTTGATGTCTAGAGATCCTAATACGTTTTTTGTTGGGAGCGAGAGAACTAACCTGTAACAAACGCTTTCTGCAGCTGTCCACTAAGCCCCGTTGCCCATGGTTTAACAGTAACAACCTTATTATTTCGGCAAAAGAAATACATAAGGGATCCAATGACTACTAGAACAATTGCCCCAGCTATACCACCTAATACATAAATCATATAATGTCTTAAGTTTTTTTCATCTTTTGGAGCTTCACTCGGGGAAGGAGCGGGAGGAAGTGAGACAGGAGAGGTGTGCTGTGGCCTGGAAACAACTTCTGGATCTACAGAAGGCTTTGGAGCTGGACTTTTTGGAAATGAAGGAGCTGGTGAAGGGATGGAAAATTCAGACGGGGAGGGAGATACAGACATGGGGATTGAGGGAGGAACTGATATAGATGATAACGGTGCTGCAACGGGGGAAGAAATTGGAGATGCAGAAAAGGATGGCTGTGGCGATGGAGATGGAGACAATGATCTGGAATTCCTTCTACCCCGTGTAGATCTCTTATTTCTTGTAGGACCAAATGATCCAATAGCCTGCAAAATCCTACGCAGACCTTGGTCCCCGGGTTTCCTCTCTTCCCTGTTCAACATTACAATCCACAACCCATGAGCCATTTCAGCACATCACATTCAGACAATCAAAAGTCTCATGAAGAAGAACCATTTCATGTAATCTACCATTCAATCAACCTCTGAAAGTTAACTTTAATTTTATGGCTATAAGTAGCAATGAACTCAAAGAATCGAGGCTCAGAAATGATTTCTGGAAACCAATCTACATCACTCACCAGAAACAAGGCTGCTCTTTGCAGCTAGCCATTTCAGCAGCACCACTTAGAAGGCTTTCATCCACTTGAGACTCAGAAAGGATTCCAAGTTCATGAATTCCGGGCGCTGTGCTTCCAATATATTTGTTGTTGTCCAACAGACTGCAAATGATAACCACGAAGCTCGAGTTAAATAAAACCATCAATACATATATAACTTTGAATACTACCTTAGCTCCTTGAAGGATCAACTCACAGGATTGACAAGGAGAAGTTATTGCCAAGATCTATGGGAAATTGGCCACTGAAGTTATTGTGCCCCAAATCCAACACTTCCAGTGCCTTCAGTTCTCCAATATCTTTCGGAATGATTCCAGTAAATGAATTGTTGCGTAAAATTCTGCAGATATGAGTTAAGAATCAAACTGACTGCATAACTAATCTAACTTTTTTTTCCGATGACGGGAACCTGAGAGTGTGCACTGGTCAAACCCGTCTTGTTACCCTAGTCAGCAAAGGAGTACAAGAAGATAAACCAGTCTAGGTTACCATAGCTAACCGACTCAAGCCAAGAAGGTCAATAGGCCGCTCGGCTGGGACATAAACTAAGCTAATTTTAAGACCATGATTCATGAGAAGATATCCTTACATGACTTGAATATATGTGAGCTTTGAAAGCTCAGGTGCCAAAGTTCCTCCAAGCTGAAGATCTCTCAAATTTCTGCAGTTATAAACATATACACATTAAATCCTTAATATCATGATCAGGGACAAGAAAACATGGATCATCGTATCAGAGGAATCACTCACAACGTTACAACTTTCCCATCCGAACACTCAACCCCAAACCAGCAACACGGATTCAAATCCCCATCGCCATTATACTTCCAGCTTGAAAGCGCCCCAAACGGATCTTCAATCACTCTTTCCTTAAACCTCAACAACGCCAATCCTGCAATCAACTTTCACACTTGATCAAATCAAATCCCTTTCTAAAACTACTAACAAATTTAAGATTTCGGACCAAACCTTCGCTGTTGGGCGACCAACACAAACCGAGATTATGATGAAAAACGCAGAACAGTACAAACGTTGTTGCTAAACGAAGCTCGAAACAGCTCATCCATCTCCGTTTCACATCCATTTTCTTACCATAACAGCACAAATTCAGACGAACAGCTCACAAAAATCAGCAAAAAAAAAAATTGAAGAATTTCTGCTTTGGCTATAATATAATATACAGCAGTAGTAATACTCGTTCAACGGAATATAATAAGGTGGTGGATCAAATGAGAACAAAAGTGATTAAAAAAACATATATATGCACAATGGAAACGAGTGGGGTTTGTTAAAGCGCAAGCTATTATGGGCGAGTTGCGAAGAAAACGCGTCGGAAAAATCGGTGACGACGGCGTATGAATTGAAGGAAACTTACTGGAAGGCAGCGAGGAGAGATAAAATATTTGGAGGTGAATGCAACTCGGCAATGAATTGAATTAATCGGCGATGAGAGTGAAAGAGAATCGGTGTTTGATAACTGGACTCAGTGGCAGCTCCCCTGTCTCCATGGATACATCTCTGATTCTTCTTCTCTTTCTGTCTTCAATTCTTATAATGGCGCCGCCGCCGAGATCCCAGTATGGAAACCACGTGCCGTCTCACGTGCTCAAAACATTCTCCATGTTTCATATACGATATTTTTGTCCGAGCAACTTCATGGTTAATTAATTTAACGTGAAAATTAACAACAGACGGTTTTAGGTAATATTTTCGTAATTAAGGAACTAAATTGAGCAAAAAATTAATTAAGAGATTTTTATAAAAATAATCCTAATAATTGAGAGATCAACTGGTATAATCTCAATATCTAAATGTAATGAACTAAATACAAATTAAATAATCATAAGATTTTTCTATAATAGAATATGTCAATATTCGGAAAATATATCATTTATTTTATACAAAAAGGTTAGCAATTGTTAAATCATATATGTAAATTTTCTTGATGATAGTAATAATCATTTGTGGATTAGTTGTGTATATGGTGGTTCTGGTACGGTGGAATAATATATATGTATGTATATGCTGAATTAGCCCAAATTAGTTGGCCATAAGTTGTTTGACCTGATCGACTCACTCTCATAATTACTGCTCCAATAATATTATGGTGAAAAGAATAATATTATTTGCATGGACTTTTAATATTAAATATTACTCCGTAGTATATAATATATATTATATCTTCATAAACTCCTATATTATGGTCAACTAATGACAACATGACCAATTCACTATACAAATATACAATGGATTAGCTGCTCCAATTATACCATTCTCAGTTTCTCACCAAGCTTTATCTTCGATCTGATTAAAATTGAAATAAAGAAAAATAAGTTATCCAACTATTAGAAAAATATAATTAGGAAATTAAACTTCAACAAGTTTCAATTGAAATATTATTTTTAGTGTATTACTTGTTTATTTTTTTTAAAACGTTAATTTTTAGTGTGGTATGCTCATTTTTAGTATACTACTTAAAAATTAACATATATTACATTAAAAATGAATCTTTAGTATATTAAGATAAATATTTAATTATGTCCCCAAGATATTTATCTACTG
The DNA here is from genome assembly GCA_003576665.1 of Ipomoea trifida. Taxonomy (NCBI): domain Eukaryota; kingdom Viridiplantae; phylum Streptophyta; class Magnoliopsida; order Solanales; family Convolvulaceae; genus Ipomoea; species Ipomoea trifida. The sequence goes on along the minus strand of CP025647.1, from coordinate 28,445,739 downwards.
GATGCAAAGCATCACTTAAAGCTTGCTTTTAGCAACAAGCCAGGTGAGAGTTTAATTATTGTCATAAATATTGAGAGTTTAGGTTTGAGTTTGATTCTTTTGTGTGCAAAAGTATGTAATTTAATGTCTAATATTACAACTAGATTGATGACTCGATTTACATCTTCATTGGCCTGTAAATTAAAACAAGATTAACAATATAATTTGGCATCATTATTATTTTTTATTATCTATGATAAATTTGTCTTAACCACTTTACTTGGACCTTGTATTTTTTTTTATACACCCATATAAATATTTTTAAAGAAAATATTAAATTAATAACGTTCACATGCTCCCATTTGAACGAACATGCATGTAATATGAATATTGAATAGTACATGAATACTTTGAACAAATCTAGGCATTCCAAAGATCTCATTGTTTTTATATCTCAAACGTAGAGAGTAAATCCCATTTTTTAAGAGAAATTACAAAAGTTATTTAGAACTAATTAAATGAAAAATATAATTACACGAAAAATTTACAAGAATATATAATGTTAGAATGGACTAAAATAGGTTAACCCCACCAAGTTAATTGGATAGTTGACTTGATAATTACAAAGTTTAAAGTTTGACTTTCCGTGAGAATTATCTATTAGTTTTCTTGGTTTAAGCCGATCACAAGACAGGTTTTTCTTGTCTAAATTAAAGAATCCTTGTGATCCTTTATCAACTAGCTAGAGGCAAAGTTATTGACTCTGTTTCAATATAGTATATGTCTATATATATAGTTTTGTAACCTATTGAAGCACAAAAAGTAAATATTCAAAGAAAAATTAAAGATAGATGTGATGTTCCAATATTCCCACTAGCTAGGGACTAGGGATGTCCTAGTGGAGTATAATATATACATTAAACTTTTAAAAATATAAAGGTTCATGATTTTGACAAATCTTGAAACAAAAGAAAGGGAGGGTGAAAGTAGAGAATGGTGACAACGATGGTGAGTCCATTATTTGGTAGTAGTGTTAATTAATTGATTAATTAATTAAGGACAAAGGAACACGATGGTTGATTAATCCTTAACCAGTTGCATGTATACACTTGCTTTTTGGTTTTGTCTGCAAGCTTGATTGATGATGAAGCTCTTCTCATCTGATCTGCCCTCAAATTATATGAAAAATCCCTACATATTTCAACTTCAATTCTATATGATTGGATTATAGGATAGTTCAAGTAGCCCAATAATCAAAACAGTAAAATTAATTTTGTATTTATTAACTAGGCAAGTTGTTAATCGGTTGATAAGGTGAACTGATGAGAAAATCTACATCTAAAAGGTTACTACTTACTAGGCTATATAGTTATAGGGATTGCAGGTTGGCACGTTGTCTAATTGAGATAGTTGAATAGACTGACGGATTGACCGCCTCATCCCTTCAGCCCACATGAACCCACTTGTCGCTGGTCATTATGACTTAGATAGACTTATTGTAATAAAGCATACAATAACTAAACTATATAATTCTGTTCAAAAGAGGTGATCTTTTCACTAGTTTAGTCGATCACGTTCAGTCTTATACTCTCATTCTTACTTATCCATTTGTATTTTTGTAGTAATCAATCGAATTGCACTGCTCTATATATCTATCCCAGATCAACCAACTGACTTTGTATGCAATGAATTGGTTGTAATGAATTATAGTATACAAATAATTAGTTGTAATTCCATATTGTAGTGGTATATGATAATTTTGAATTATATATAGAAATAATGTATGTAGGGATTAATTTAATCAGCAAGTAGCTAGAGTAAAGGTCACGGGCCAATTCTTGCAGCTGCTGCCTATGACATAAGACATTGCATGGGCCAATATAATTGACCATTCACCTCTCCAAACCAATACCTAGTCTTAATTAGCCATTTGTTTATAAGATAGGTTGCCGTCACATATATGATTACTATATTTTTTAAATTAATACATTTAACTAACAATTTGAACATGAGAAGTTTAATTATTGTAAAATTTTGAGTTTGAGCTTATAAATATTATAAAAGACTTTGCAAAAATTAAACTTCTCATGTTCAAATTGTTGGCAATAGTTGGACAATAGTGAATCTTGGCACCGCACAATGCGCGACTTATAAGGGTTTTAGTATAGTTTAGACTAAGAGTTATTAAAATGTGATGGTTGAGAGTGACTCGCAATTGGCTATTAAAAAGATTAATAGAAAAATACACAAGGGAACTTTCTTTCATATTGGACGTGTTATAAATATGCAAGTTGATTCAGTAGAATCAGATATCTGTATGTGTTTCCATATCCATCGTGAAGCAAATTATTGTACAGATTAGTCTGTAACGCAAGTAAGTCCTAATTTATCTTACCTACTTATTTTAGACTCCACACCTGATGAGGTTCGTCTTATCTTGATATAATATTAGAGTAACGTAATAATCACAATTTGTATCAAACTCATGACCAAACAACGAGCTGGAAGAATTCTTCCAACCCCGATTAAGTCTAACCAAAACTCGAGTGCAAACAAAAAAAATAAAGCATATAAAAACGGATTGCAACAGAAGCTTCCACATTGAACCCATGACCCGACAACAGGTTAAGGAGTACTCATAATAATCCAATAGTGGTCGGACCCATAATAATCCAATAAACTTTTTTATGAGCTCGGTGGTTTTAATGGCAGATGGAGCCAAGAACTGTGATCTTAGTGGGGTTCGTTAGATTAGCAGTAAAAGGACAGCATACCCTCCGATCCTCTTCTTGAATCCACTTAAGCTAAGTGTGAAAACCATGCCTGACCTTAAAAATGGCAACGTTTGAACTCTGCTCTTTTACGGCTTCCAAGGAAGATAATCCTTCGTTGTCTTTTTATCAGTTGCATCTCACCCCTTCCATCCAATTTCGTGTTGGTTCGCCTGTCCACATCAACCATACTAAATCTCGAAGAACCCTTCTTGCAGCTTCAACCTCACAAAATATCATATGGAAAAACGATGAAAGAACTAGGGGTGTGCATCGGTTCGGTTCGGACGGTTCGGGTGGTCGGAGGGTTCAACCGATCGGTTTTCGGTTTCAGATTTGTAACCCCAAACCGTTTAAAAAAATTGTGTAAACCGTCGGTTTTGGGGATTTTGATCCCCGACCGACATCCGACAAACCGTCGGTTTGGTCGGGTTGAATAAAAAAAAAATTAATGCAAAAACAAAGTTACTTTTAGAGTTTTAGTCCAAACTCCAAACAATTAACAACCAAACTTACATCTGAAAACTCAAAAACTTAGACATTTCACAAAAATCTAACTAAGACTAAGAGACTAAGACTCTAAAATCTTAATCATTCACAAAAATATAATTACACCAAAATACAATTCAAATTACAAGTTTACAATTGTCATTGATTCACTGATTTCACTCATTCACAATTCCAGATTTCCAGGTCAGCAGGCAGCATCACAGATCCAGGCATCCAGCCTCCAAGCCTCCAGCAGTCCAGCACTCCAGCCTCCAATCCTCCATGGCTCCATTACCTCCAATACTTGCCTAAATCCTATTCCTCTTCCTAATTATATTCAAAGTTAGAAAAGATGAAAACTTAAAAATGTAGTAAACTTGCCAAAGTATGTAGTATATACAATATTACAGAAAGTTAAGATTGGGACAAAGTGTGCTCAGATTGCTTATTTTTCATATCATGTAAGGATTGGGGGAAATTGCCAATGACCTATGGATTGACCACAGTTCATGGCAACATACCAAACCCAATCCAAGAAATCCCAGATTTCAGAGTATGGTGGAAGCATCATCATTGCACTGGGCAGTTATTACTTATTAAACATTTAAAAAAAAAACAGAGAAGAGTCAGAGAGATATACCAGACAGCATCACAGCATCCTTATACAATTATACTTACAACCATTCCAATTTCCAGTGGTCAGTGGATAGTGTGAATCCTCAAACCTGGGGCAGTTATTAGCCACTGAGGCTGCAAACTTTCCAGCCAGGGAGTCATTATGTAGAGCCACAGCCACCAGCCCACCATGGTTCCATGCTCAGGCAGTCAAGCAGTCAAGCAGTCAAGTACTCACAAGCACAAGGCACAACTCACAAGCATAAGCAGAAAACTGTAAAACAGTAACAAATAAAGATATGAAATAGTTTAAGAGAATTGAAATTTAAATTACTGGTATTGTAGGCAGGGAAGAACCAACTCCAGTACCAACTCCAGTGCAGAACTCTGCACACAAAGAAAAAAAATTAAACATTAGACTTTAAACTAATTAACTAAAAAATAAACAAACTTATAAGAATAATTACCTTTTTCAAATTTCTCAACCTCATCAATGTTTTCTTCAACTGAAAGAGGCTGATTGTGCAACCTAAGCCAATCTTGTGCACATACAAGTGCCTCCACAATTTTAGGAGTAAGAGAACTCCTAAAGGCATCAAGAACTCTTCCACTTGTACTAAAGGTTGATTCTGATGCAACTGTAGAAATGGGAACAACAAGTATATCCCTAGCCATTTTAGAAAGCACAGGGAACCTTCCAGCATTAACCTTCCACCATTTCAAGAGGTCAAATTCACCATCCTCTTCTATAATTGCCTCACTCAAATAAACTTCCAACTCAGTTTTCTTTCTGCCTAATTCTCCACTCTCCAATCTTTGTTTTTTTAACTGGGATTTTAACAAAGATTGGGGTCTACCAACAGACACTGGATCAGACAAAACAGTAGGGGCAACAGACTGTTCAACAGGAACAGGATCAGACTGGACTGGGAAACTTGTCACATAATCAGCATACAACTCCTTCAAGTCTTTCATAACCTTCTCAAACAAAGACTTGCCATTTACATCACCATATAATTGATTAAACTGATATGGCATGTATTCAATTTTGTCCCTAGGATCCATTATATTTCCATAAAAAATCAGAAAATTCATCTTGTTTGGATCACCCCAGTATTTATCAAACTTGGTCCTCATACTCATCCCCATTGCCTTCACAGAATCAGACTCAGCTCCCACCAGACCAGTAAGTATGCAAGATAAATCAGACACTTCAGAGAAGAAAGTGTTAGAAGTTACATACAAAGAACCAGATATCCTAACAGTCATTTCATAAAATGATTTCAGAAATTTCACCAACCCTTCTACTGCCTCCCAATCCAAGAAATTAGGAACATTCCCACCCAAATCAGATTTGAAGGAAGGGTCATGATCTTCATACACTTCAAAGACCTTTTGATACAGCAAAGCAGTATGCAGCATCAAATATGTGGAATTCCACCTTGTAGGTACATCAAGAACCAAAGAGTTTTTGGCTTCCACCCCAATTAAGTCAGCAAGCTCTCTAAACTTTTGGAGCCTAGCAGGAGAGTTTCTCATATACCTAACAGAGTCTCTAACCTTCTTAACAGAATCATCAGATTCCTTTAAACCATCTTGCACAACCAGATTAAGGATGTGAGCAATGCATCGCATATGCAAATACTTACACCTTACAGCAGTAGAACCCCAAGACAACATTTTCTTTTTCAAAAACCCTATGGCAGTATCATTGCTAGAAGCATTATCAACTGTGACAGAAAAAACAGACTTCAACCCCCACTCTAGTAGGCAACTCTCCAGTGCCTTAGCAATGTATTCCCCCTTATGTGAAGAAATAGGGACAAAGGAAATGATTTTTTTCTGTAGCTTCCACTCATGATCTATGAAATGTGCAGTAATGCACATGTAGTTTATTCTTTGTACAGAAGTCCAAGTGTCAGTAGTGATACTAACCCTTTGGCAGCTAGTCCTAAAGAAATTCTTCAAATTAACCCTCTCATCAGAATAAATTTTCAGAATATCCCTACTTACTGTCCATCTAGAAGGAATTTTGAACATAGGACAGCAAACAAGAATAAATTTCCTAAAACCCTGACCCTCGACAAACCTAAAAGGTAGCTCATCAACAATAATCATTTCACAAAGAGCTCTTCTAATCAACTCCTGATCAAAAACCCAGGTTCCTAAAACCCCTGCTGCACCTTCAGAATCAGTTAAACCAGAACTAGGGGCAGGAGAGAATGTGAGTAGAGATTGCCTAGTATCCTTAGAGTGAGGATTTTTTAAGCAACTCATGATGTGAGCTCTCAAAGTAGAAGTCCCATGTCTTTTGGTCTCAGATTTGTAAGCCTTTTTACAGTATATGCACACTGCTGAGACAACAATGTTATCTTTGTTCTTGATTTTTTCAAAGTGATCCCAAACAGGAGATCTGGTTTCAACCTCTTTTCTTTTTTTAGGAACAGATGGAGGCAAAGGCTGCTGAGATGTATCTTTCTCTACAGCTTCTGCTCCCATATCATGTTCCACATTTTGAGAGGGAGGTTGACTTCCAGACCCACCAACACTTTCCATCTATAACATATAGTAGGAAAGTATTAGGGATCTCAATTCAAAATCTAGAGCATTGCATCATTAACAAGTAATTAAGCATAGTTCAGACATTGCACATTTCATCATGTATGCAGAAATGCAGAATTGCAGATTCCACAATAACACAAGCAATTTAAGGGTCAGCTATCCATAAACTTGGCAACTTGCACAGTTTGCAAGTTACAATTTACAAAACACAAAGAAATCCATAATCAGGCATTCAAGCAAAGTATGCAAATACTTTTTGATGCTCATCATTTATATGGATTTCACATCCCACTAATCCCAGTTAGGGACTAAGGCAGTAAGGCTTCCACCAAAACAGACTTCAGATTTCAGGCATTCAAGATTTTAAATGGATTTCAGACTTTCAGTAAGCACAATAACACAAAGAAATCCATAATCATTAGTCAGGCATTCAAGATTTCAAGCATCTATAAGAGCACAGTCTTACTTTAAAAAAATATAATGCTCATCATTTATATGGATTTCACATCCCACTAATCCCAGTTAGGGGCTATGGGCTATGGCTTCCACCAAAACAGACATTCAGGCATCCAAGATATGAAATGAATTTCATACTTTCAGTCAGAAACTCAGAACAATAACACAAAGAAATCCATAAATCATAATCATTAATCAGGGGAATAGGGGATAGGGCTTCGGGCTTCCACCAATCCACCATACTGGAAAATAATACACTAGATTGCTAGATATCAGAGTATATCAATATCAAAATTCAAAACCCTAAATCAAAGAGCTTGAAATAAGGGTCACAACACTATCACAGAATCACAGATTCACATGAGTCACAACACAGGACACAGAATCAGAGAATAACGAAAATCAATTAGGGTTTAGGGGTTACCTTGTTTCTCAGCAATAATCCCCCGAGAACAGAGGGCCTTCGATTCCTAGCAAGCAAACTGCAACCCTCCCGAGTCCACAGGTCACCGTCAGTCCGTCTCTGCGTCTCACCGATTCAGGGATTACCGATTTACCGGACTAGGGCTTCCACCGGAGACTTAAAAGTCTCTGATTCTCTAACTCTCTGAAGCACTAGGGCTTCCACCGGAGAGTACGAGACTACGAGAGAGGCGACAGTAATCTAAGAACTCAGAGAAGAGAGAACAAAGAGAGAGGTTGAGAGAACTCAGAGTCTCAGACTCTCAGAGAAGAGAGAATAGAGATTGAGAGAGGTCGAGAGTCGAGAGAACGAGAGAATTCTCTAGGTCAAGACTCAAGAGTGAAGAGGTGCGACTGCGCAAATGAGCAGATCTGGAATCTTCGCAATATATATAGTATGCTCATACGACGTCGTATATATGTGCTGAATGCTAACCCTAGTTACTTCGGTTTTTCGGACGGGTTCGGGTGGCATTACTGCCACCCAAACCGATTTCATTTGAACCGCACAGCTCGGCCATCGGTTCGGTTTGCCATGTTCGGGTTCGGTTCTCCTCGGATGGCGCATTTGCGGTGGTCGGGTCGGTCGGGTTCGGCGGTTTGGTCGGGTTCTGCACACCCCTAGAAAGAACATAAGGACATTAGTCAAGTGAATTGAATGGAAAGTCTTACTTAAAACTTTTTTTTTTTTTTTGGATTTGATTACTGTCATGAAAATTAGAGTTTGATTTGAATTTTTTGTGCCCAAAAGTACACAATTCGATACTAATTCTTAAAACTAAATTGTCTTGATTTATCTCCTCACGACCTAAAATTGCATTTATGGTGTCTATAATATAGTACCAACAAAATCAAGAAATCTGAATTAAAATTAAAAAAATAATTAAAAATTAATAATATTATGTTCCCATTTTACGTAGAATCTGTCATGTAATGCTAGGTGATGGCGTGGTTGAAGGTTGTTGGCTAGCCACAATTTAAGATTTTATAAGTATAAATCTATGACAGACATTTTTTAAATTTGTGTAGTCTAACATGTTATCGGCTTAGGATAAACAATTTAAGCACTACCTATGATTTGGGATTAAAAAAAATAGCTTCAACCTAATTTTTATTTTATTAAAAAAAAAAAAAAAAGTCAATGACGTTAGGGTCAAATTGTGTAAATTTGATGACGGATTTTTTTTTTTTAACTTCAGATATTAAAATATAAAAATATAATATTATAGATGGTCAAATAACAAAGTGTGTGTGTAGGATTTGAATCAATTTGAGTACATACATTTTGTCTATAAAAGAGAGTATAACAATAAGACAATGGTAAATAGTTAGATTCAAGGAGAATGCAGAAACTATATTTGTAGCAATATCGTCTTGAAATACTAAGGGTGTGTTTGGTTGGGAGTTTAGGCATAAGGTATGGATATCAAAGTGACTAAGATTCTATCTTACACAACCATAAAATTAACAGAATAAAAAGTGGCGACACGCACACTAACAAACTTGGGCTGTATTCCTAAATATGATCATAATTATTGTATTGAACAGAGCACTTAAGCAAGCATGCAATTTAAGTATAAATTTTCGTAGTCCTAATGAGATCTACAAAGACATCTTAAAGAGACAAAACTGAAAAGTCTATTTCCATTCAAAGTATAAACCCATTAAACGGAAAAGTGCCCAATATTATATGGGCCTGAATACCTTAGCAGATCACAAAGGTCAAGAGTGTTGTACGTGTGGGCTGCCCAAAAATAAGCCCATCAAACAATTTGAGAAAAAAAAAATGAATTTTTACCAATTAAACGCAAATTACATCATAAACTAGGATTCACATTACATGATGAATCTTGTGCCAAAACGGCAAAAAGACATTGTTAACAATGTCAATCAACGGATCATGTTTAATAACATTATCATTTACTATATTTATAATATTTATTTTATATGTTCATAAACTTAAACTTTAATTCACATAAACACTAAATTGCAAGTATATCTTATATGTTTCCATTCACTCCGTAGTAGATTCATAATATTCCTTCTATATATTCATAAAATTAAATCTTATTGTACATAAACTTTACACTACAAACGCATCAAGTTTAATAACATTCATCCTATATTTGTTCTATATTATTATAAATCTAAACTTTAATGCGAATAAACACTAAAATACAAGTAAATTATATATATATATATTCACTCTATATCAAGTTCATAATGTTAATTCTATGTATTTATAGAAACAAAGTTTAATGTAAATAAACATTATTATACTATATATTATACATTAAGACTCTAGTGTGCGGTGAAGAGTGCAAATGGATGTTAATCATGTTACCTTAAAACAACAAACATTTTAAATTAGAGTGCAGACCTAATCCATGATATAATGTGTATCGATTAATATCTAAACATTATCAATTATTAGATCAAATTGAAACATGAACCTGATATGACAATCCTAGTAAAGTAGTGACATTAAATATGATAGGCTTATAAATTATGGACTAAATATGTGATGACAATCATGTGCTTGATTCCAAAACCACAAGACAGAAGTGACATATGTATTCGATGGCAAAACATAGTGGGAATGAATTTATTATGGTTTTTGTTTTTTGACAAATGCAACATCATCACGTGTCTCATGTTTTCACTTGATTCACGACCACCCAAATCAAGAATACAGACTGTTATGGTCCTACACTTCTAAAAACTCCATTCACCCATTTACAGAACAAACTAAGTTACACTTCCAAATTGAGAAACCCAAAAAAAATAAAAGGACCGGACTACAAAATGACATAAAATGAGGGGGCGGGGAGTGCAAATATTTTGTTTCTTCTTCTTTTAACCTCGTCCCTCATGATTGATGACGTCATCCTAGCTAGAGCCAAAATCTAATCGCACGGTTCAGAGGGGCGCACGGGAGCAGGAAGGGCAGTTGATGAGACCGCTTTGACTGCACGCCGTACAAGTCGTGAAGCCGCACTTTTCGCCGTGGCTGACGTCACACTCGTCGCAGAGGATATACCGGTGGCCGTCGCAGAGCTCGCACGTGTCGGGGTTGGCCGGCGGCAGCCCTTCCACGGATTTCTTCAGCTCGCCGGACTCGTGGAGGCGCCGGATCTCCTCCGCGCCGCCAATGTACCTCCCGCCGATGAAGACCTGCGGCAGGGTTAGTTTCGTCCTTTCACGAACCCCCAGGATCCCCTGCAGCTCCTCCCGGAATCCGGCGTCGGCCGACAAATCCCGCTCGTCGATCGAGACGCGGAAGCTCCGGAGGACCGATAGAACGTCTCGGCAATCCTCGAACGTGCGGCGGACCACGCGGAGGCTCGTGAAGTACACCACTATCCGTTTCTCGGCCCCCGGGAGCGAGATCGGCGCGTGCGATTGCGATTGACAAGTCGCATTATTCGATTTGTTCTCCGCCGGCTGCGGCGGCGATAGAGCGCGTAGAAACGCGTTGGCGAGGCGGACGCGGTGAAAGATGTAGTGCTTCGCGAATTGGGTCGGGTTCCGGCAGCCGGAGTCGTCAGCGATTAGGGTTTGGATGTCTTTGAAGGAGGAGCAGGAGAACGTGTTGTTGCTAGGAACCCGAATCTTTGAGTTGGTTCGAGTTAGCCACATGGATTCGAAGAAACAAGGTTCGACTTTTCGAATGAAATTCGAGAGATTTAAGGTCGGGGAAATCTATATATTGTGCCGGAAATGAAGAAGAAGAAGAAGACGAAGAACAGGAGAGGGGAAAATGGTGACAGGCAGGAGTGGGTTGGTAACTGTTAAGTTGGCTTTTGTACTCCCCCATTCATATTACATTATTACTCATTGAAGGAAGAGATCAGAGAGAGAAATATAAAATCTGAGTTTTATTTATTCCATTTTTCTTTTATTATTAATCAGGAGAGGATGATCATTTACCTACTACTTATATTATATTTCATATATTTTATTTTAGTACTAATGACTCAAAAATATGAAATTTTCAATCACTCTTTCGACCATCTAACAAAATTTTAATATTTTTTAATTTTTACAATCACGATTAATGGTGATCGACCATAAGGATCCATATGCTAATATTATAATGTCATTACTCGACCAAAAATATGAAATTTTCAATCACTCGAATAATTAGTGTAGCATGTGTATAGCTGAAATATTATAATGTCATCATATGCTAATGTATACCAAATGTAAATTTGTTTTGAGTAGTCTAATTTTCTCAAATAATGCGGAGTAATATTAGCGATAACAAATTTCAATAAGTCGGCACAAAATTTTAATTACCTCTTAAATATGAAAATACGGTATTGGTATTAGAAAAATGCTCCCCCTTTCTTACAATTATTGTTCCTTATTATTCACCCTATTTTTTAAAAATATTATTTATTTTTATAAATTACTATTGAATTGACTAAACATACCGTTATTTGTATTTTGGATTAATAGGACAAGGATAACAAATATAGTATACTGATAGAGAATGGTTGGTCAGATGTTGCTGTTTAATGAGGTGAAGGGGAGGTTTAAGGGGTGAGAGGTCCTGTTTTAAAGGTGAGATTAGATGTCAAATGGCTGAATACAGGGGAATAATAAATATTATGAAAAATGTTCAAAATAGGATTCATAATACTTGATATGAAGAGGTATTTAAGCATCATTGAATAATGAATATTAGTTAATATGTCAGTGTATAGAATCATTGTTGTAGCACATGAAACTAAATGTCATATTAAAGGTGTTATCCGATCCGATGATTATGTATTTATGTACAACTAAACTTTTAGTATTATATTCCTGCCGAGTCTTAATACAACTAATACAAAGATTCAATTTCCACCATTTGAGCCATTCTTTTGCTATATCAAGTATCAACCATTGATAATTGTACTTAGGGAGCAATGATACACTTAAGTTAATAATATTTGCTAGCTATACACGGCTGCACATTACCTTACCCGACACAATCTTATTGTTACTCATTTATGTAACAATTTTTCCTTCGATTTACAGAAAAACCCTTAATCGCCACTTGAAAGTGCAATCTATGCTCGATTTACCTTATAACCCTAACTCATAAAGGATGATAAATTAGCCTAAATTGTCCATAACTGATCGGTTCAAAGTAATAATAATATCTCAATTTTATAATGTTTCGGGTTAATTAAACCCGAAAATGATATACCAATTAAACTATTTTTTTTTTGACAAAAACCAATTAAACTACTTGATATATAATAAAATTGAAGATGTACATTTATGGGACCATAATTATGATTTGGGCATAGTCATTGCAAAGGCACAATTACTAAGACATGACAACCCCATGCTACATCTCACATGCGTCGTCCTCTTTTGGTAGAAGACATCAGATTCCATCAACAAAAGCCTCGTTTATTATCCACACATGATAAAGACGGATTGGATAATAAAAGAAAACAAAAGTTTACTCTTTTCCATTATTTGCAATAATATCACTTTTCCACCTTATTTTGTATATATTCATATTTATACAATTAATTCAATTAATAAAACTAGCATTATATTTCTTATGTTGTCTAATACATATAAACTCAACCAATATAATAATAAGAACGTACATAAAATCATATGACTTTACATCACATGTTCAAACCTTTTCAAAAATAAATTGTTGTACGTTGATAAATATTTTTGTAAAAAATTAAAGATCTCTTCAGGATGACAACGGGGTAGGACAGAGGTGTGGAGTATACTCCTCATACCAAACCAAACATCTTTCCTATCTAGATACAACTTTCCATTTCTCTATCTCCTCATCCCAAAACTGTACCCCTTCCCTATTGAGATATACAACGTAACTCCTCATTTCTCTTCCTTTCTAAAAGGTTGAATTTCCAACCCTAAGGGTCCCGGTAACTTGTTTGAACACAAAGACTAGATATTTACTTACTACGCACAATGAGTCCCCTACTACCGCTGATGAGACTCGATTCCTAGTCTTTCTTTCTAAATTTCACTCCTATGACCAACTGAATTTCAACCGGCCCATAAATCCCAGTGCTCAAGGGTTTCTTTAGTTATCCAAGGCCTTGATTTAGTCCTGAACATATTTTTATTCCTTCTTGCCCACTTTTTCTCAGGTTATTAGCTAGCACCAACAGCTGTAGATTTAGTGTCTAAGTTAGATTTGGTGACCAAATGAGAAGGATCCAATGCATGATAATGAAATATATGGTTTAGACCACACGTACAAGACTTGTGGAAAATAGTAAATAAAATATTGGTATGAAGCAAGAGTTGAGATGTCCTTGTTCTTTCCCTTTTATTCCCTTGGGGGGACCATAATTACTGTGCCCCAACATTGCTTTGTATGTTGTAGCTAGTACTGGTAAAAGCAAGTAAAATAATTCATCCAACCAAAGTGAGTGCATTCTGAAAAAGTTCCAATCCCATGTGTTTCAACCAAAATATATAACTTAAAGTGCAAATCCTTGAACCTGCGTCACATGATACTCCACTTTGTTTTCTTCACCCTCACTACTTCTTACTTATCATTTTGAGGGTACAATATCATGTCATATTTTTAAAATAGAATAAAATTTGTGAAAAAAATATAAATATGTATTAGTATATCATTGTTAATACTGTAAAATTTTCTGGAATAAAACGTTTCTTTTTTTAAATTATTTGGTACAAACTAATTGAGTATAATACATAAAAATTAGCAATAAATCGTTTTACCAAGGATAAAAAATCAATAGATGAAATGAGACAATACTCCGAGAATCAATAATTAGGGATGTCAATGGTTAGTTTTTGGTTAATTATTGGAAAAAAAAATTAAGATGATCATAATCAACTCAAAAAAACATAAATAACATACATTTTTTTTTTAAATTTCATTACTAATAGCCGAAAATTGCACACCATAAAATTGAATTTTCCTCTAAACTCTCAACCATCAAGATAGACATGATTGACCCGTAGCTAATAAGTGAAAAATTATTTTTTTTTTAAAAAAAAAATTATAATTGAAAATTTTGATTGATTTGATTATCGGTCCTTGGTTTTTTGGTGTCTTGGTTAGGGGTGTGCAAATTTCAGTTAACCTACCGAATCGAAGAATTTCAATTAATTGTTCTTTAACCAAAAAACTTCTATTCGGTTAATGGTTAAAGAATTTGCAAAATTTCGATTAACAATTAATTCGATTCGAAACTATGAGTTAACTGAATTAACCGAACAGTTAACAAAAATTATATATATAATGGGCCGAATTAATGGGCCAAACTTTTGTGTCCTCATCAAACCAACTAAGTACAAAATACTTAAATAGGTGGGCCCATTATACATCCCAATTAAGCACAAGATTGGATTTGCAATTGAATTCCATTGGGCCAGTGGAGCCCAATAACAAAAGGGGGATAATTTAGTCATTCACGCTTTCGTCTGTATACGGACACAAATATACAATCGAGCTAAAGTAGCAGATCACTGTCGTCGAGAAGTAAGCTGAGAGGCGAAAATGGAGGAAGAAGGAGGCAGCGATCCTCAGAAGCCGACTGCGATTACTGTGAATGTGAAATTCGCCGGAAGGAATATTCCGGTGGAAGTCTCCGCCGACGCGACGGTCAACGAACTTAAGTCTCTACTTCAGCCGCTCACAAATGTCCTCACTCGCGGCCAAAAACTCATCTCTAAAGGTTCGCTCTTCTCGCAGAACACTTGTTAACTGAAATAGTTCGATCCGATGAATTCAATTCACGTTTCTTGTGCGTAATTTGTTGTGTGGATGCGGATAGGGAAATTTCTTGGTGACGAAATGACACTGAGGTCCTCGGGCATTGTTAATGGCTCCAAGATCATGCTCATGGGCGCCCAAGGTCTACACCAAGGGGTATCTTTCTCTCGGAATTTCATTTTGCACTTTTCTGTTTTTAGAATTCTCATAGCATATGTTCGCATGCGATATTCAATTTTGTTTTGTGTGTGTGTTAATTTATTAATGGCAGCAGAAATTTTTCGAAACTAATCACATGCAGTTGAAGTGAAAAATAGTGATAGAATAAGAGATTAGGATTTGATTCGACTAAGCCTTTATTGTGAAGGAATTATTATGTTTTATGTTTCTAAGGATGGGCCAATTACAAAAGAAGCTTCACCATTGTCAACTGTGAGAAGGCCACGTGAATCTCATGGACCAAAAATGGAAAAATCTCAGGTTTATGTTGACAGTAGTGACCATGAAAAACGGTGGAAGGCTACTGGGGTATTAGGATTATCTGATAGAGGTCTGAAGGTAAGATGGATGCACATTATCTACTATCCATCTCTTATAAATTTTTCTTTTAATGTTTGAAATATATCACCAGCTGAATCTATTGTGTCTTATTTTCTTGAATTCTTTACTTGTTTTTGTTTTCTAATTGGAACTTGGAAGGCCATTCCTGATGAAATATGGAACTGGGGACAATATGCTAGACTTCTTGATTTGAATAACAACTCAGTGAAAGATGTTCCGGCTAAAATTAGTTGTTTGGGTTCTCTTATGGTAAGTCAATCCCCCTTGGTAAAGTTTTTCTGAAAAAAAAAAAAAAACCTTTATTTTATTAACTTATCCGCAATGGTGGTAATATATACATGTTGGTTTAATTTATAGTTGTAAATTATTTCACAGAAACTATTTCTTAATGCGAATGGCATTGAGGATAAATCTCTTAGCTGGGAAGGGATAGCTTCTCTGAAACATTTGGAAATTCTTTCTTTGAATGAGAACCAGTAAGTTGCTTCTATTCCACAAAGATTAATTTTTCCATTTCTAATTGTCGAAGATGACCAAAAGATACTACTAAATGCCTTTAAGGAAGAACATACAACTCCTTTATTAACGCGAAGGTCAACGAACTGAAGTAAAAATCATGTTGTCTGTATCTGGAATGACATGCAGATTAACAATTATACCTTCCAACCTGGGCGCGTTGAGAAGCCTGCAGCAGCTTCATATTGCAAAGAACAAGTTAACCTCTCTCCCCACTGAGATAGGCCTTTTGACTGCACTTGAGGTTTTGAAAGCCAATAATAACAGGTAATATGCGATGGGAAATTGGTATTATTCCATGTGCACCTCTTCTCTTCCCCACTGACTGACTCCCTTTTCCCCATGGAATGGATATTCTTAAAACTAAGGGTCAAATGTTCTCGTGTCTTTAGTGTCTGTACCTTTTACTTCTTTTGTAGTGCAAACAAACAGTAAGTTTTCATTTTGAATTGGTTTAATGTTACTCATTCTTCTATTTGGTCAGGTGATTTTTTATATATATTTTCCCTTCAATTGCTGCTAATATCATATGTTGCCCCCAGTTTTCTTTCATTTATCCCCTTCCTGAAATTGTAAATTGATGGGTGCCCATCAAATTCTAACTAATGAATATCTAGCGTACTACAGGTTAAACACCATTCCAAATAGCATAGGTGGATGTGCTTCTCTTGTTGAGGTATGACTCTCTATCTCTCTCGTTCATTTATTCTTTGATTTCTTTCTGTGCATTATCATTTGAACATTGCATAATATTTGGAATATCCACCATCTCAAATTTTACTGTTCTGTTAAATCTCGGAGTTACATATTATTACATATGACTACTTGGCTTGGTGCAGATTGATCTTTCCTGTAATCTTCTGACTGAACTGCCGGATACGCTTGGCAAGCTGAAGGATTTGAAGGTCAATCCGCCTTAAATTTCTTTGACATAATGTTTATTTGCCTCTTTTAACTTGTAACTCGGCCTCTGTTACAAGGAAGATGCTTAATCTGACCTCCCGCACAGTGATATGTTCAGAAGTTAGTTTTCCCAAGCACGAATAATGGCCACTTGTTTATTATTAAGCTACATGTGTACACTTTATAAAAATGGAACTGCTGGAGGGTTTATCCTCATACATGTCTGTTTTTATGTAGACATTGAATCTCAAAAACAACGGTCTTACATCTCTTCCTACTACTATATTCAAATTCTGCACTAAACTCTCAACACTGGATCTCCATGCTACTGAAATAACAGTAGATTATCTACGCCAGGTTAGCAAAAATTATTATACCCTACATTGAAGTGTATGACATTTTGTTTTGTCTCGAACCCTCACAACCTATATATCTTGACAGTTTGAAGGATGGGATAGTTTTGATGAGAGGAGGCGTTTAAAGCATCAAAAGCAGCTGGATTTCCATGTGTCTAGCTCAGGCCAATTTGATGAAGGTGCTGACAAATACTGAACAGTGCAAAAAACTCTTGCATGAGTTGGCTGTCTGATGACATCTTTGTACTCCATCCATCACATTGGCAGTCATTCCTGACCCACGATAGATACAAGTTCAATCCCCTTACCCCCAACATTGATAGGGATCTACAAGCTTCTGTTGCACAAGGAGGGCAAAAATGACAGTATGCAACTATAATTGTATGAGCTTATAGATTTGTATTTGCTATAGTCTATAGAACACCCCATTCCCCAAAGGATAGTTGTTGTTATGATTTTGGGGTTAGCGATATCACTATATGACTATACGCAGCCATGCAATGAGCACATAGCGAACTATTCTTTCGCCTTTTACTAAAGATATCACTATATGACTATAGTTAACGTGTTTAATTACATTTTTTTTGAGTTAGTTTCACTTTTTGACCTACATTTATAGGTGACAGTTCATTTTTAGTTTTTTTTTTTTTTATTTTTTTTTTTATCAGAACATCCACTTTTAGTCCTTTATCTACAAAACTATTTTAATACCGTTAAATACAAAGGTATTTTGATCTTTAATTACGGATTTTTTCAAAAAAATAAACATAAATATATCGGAGTCAACTCACTTTGTATGAAAATAATCGAAATGTATTTATTTTCAACGATATTTCAATGATTTTGTTGACGGATGAGTAAAAATGGGCATGCCATATTAATACTAGAACTAAATGTAAATGTTTTTATTAAAAATATGAGTCATTTCCATTTTGGTCCTACTGTTATTGGGCATTACCAATTTTAGTCCACTTCATTAATTTTTGCCACATTGTGGCCCGTCTTATTTAGTCTTTGCCACTTTTAGTCCACCGTTAAAATTTTCGTCAAATGGCCATCCAAAACAGGGGTACTTTTGGTCTTTTCATGCTTTGATCATCTCATGTACCCTTTGCAGTGGTTTTTCTTACACATTTTCATCCAATTAAGATGTCCGGCGAAAGCCATGTGAGCCACATTACAAAGTCAAGGCTTTCGCGGACCTCTTCATTGGATGAAAATGTGTAAGTAAAACCACTACAAAGGGTACAGAAGATGACCAAAGCATGAAAAAGACCAAAAACATCTCTATTTTAGACGGTCATTTGACGAATTTTTTAACGGTGGACTAAAAGTGGCAATAACTAAATAAGACTGGCCGCAATGTGGCAAAAAATTAATGAAGTGGACTAAAATTGGCAGTGGCCCAATATCAGTAGGACCAAAAATAGAAATGACTCTAAAAATAAATAAATAAAAGTGAACTGTCACCTATAAATCTAGAACCAAAAGTTGAATTAATTTTTTTTTTTTTATTTTAGAACCCTATTTATATTTTGATATAAAATTTAAGAACTTACGTGATCATTTTTCTTACTTTTTTTTAAAGGGCAGGCGCTTGAGAACATGCAGAAATAAGTTAAAGGACAGTTTTTTTTAATGAAGAAATTTAGGTGCTACTAATCAACCTAATGTCAGCACCAAATTATACCCGTCGACCGTGTCCAGGTTCACATAGTAGTTGCCTTCAAAGTTGTCCAGTTCCTATAGTACAGCTAAATTGACACTTAACTAATTTAACACTGCGTGATAATGGTACTTTTTATGTTTTCTTCACAATAACATGTAAATCCGCTTTTATAGTGAATCTATATAAATTATAAACCAACTTCTAGAAGAAGAAATCTCGCTGATTAATAAGAAATGTTACTGGCACAAGAGATTTAAGTACTCGAAAAAGACAGTCAATCTGAAAAAAAGTCGTAGTAGAAAGTGACTGATACGTGCCCAAAAGTACGGGGAAAGATGGATGTCAGGGGAACATACAAAGAGCTCGCTCTATCGATAGTAAACAGATATGAGAGGGATGTCGATGTCATTATCATCATCATCCTCACACGCAACCACAACATCCAAGTGCCGACGATATGGCGGCAACTCCACCTTGGCGACGTCCCTTGCCAAATCCACTACTTTCTTGTCCATTCGCTCCTTGTGCCTTGGGAACATGCTGTTGAAAAGCAGGCAGCTTCCACATGAAATGCTGTAGGCATTCAGGCCCTTGTCTGCAAGCCATTGGATAAGCTCCTTCAGTGTCGGGTTGTCCTTAATAATCCATCTATCCCAAACAGTCCAGCTCATATCCTTGTGCTTGATAACCTTCGGGGGGACAGGTTCAGCCATGGAAAACAGAGGTAGTGCAAGGTTAGCAAATGTGTTGCGATAGTCCTCCACTTTGTGGCCCTCATCTAGAACCTTGTACAGCTCAAGGCAAACCAAGCCAGTAGCCATTGCTGTAGAGGTTGCAATTGCAGGAATAATCCTTCCAGCAATAAATTTGGCTTTCAGCTTGTCTACTTCTGGTATACTGTAGTTTCTAGCCCTCATATTAGCAAGCCCAGCAATCATATCCATATGGTAATTTGTGTCATCATCCTGCTTAAAACAAAATATTTTCACTGAGTTAAAATATAATATAATAATTCCTAAAAATGAATATAATTAATAATTTCGACCTTCTCAAATTGAATAGGCTTCATCCTGAAGTTTGGAGGTAGATTCTTCCTACACTGTTCCACCTTCGTTATTAGTTCATTGATAACTGCAGCATCATCTATTGACGAAGTAGTAAGACTGGTGGCCTTCTCATCAGTCTCAATTTTCACACCTTTCTTGGGTTGAAAGTCGGGGACAATGATACTATCAACAGCTTCCGCTAATTTCTGTGGTTGCTTGGCCCAGTCAGGAATAGGGATTCCATATGTCTCAGCACGTAATATGGATGCAGCCAAAACTAAATGGAGATGGCTCTGATCTTTCGAAGAGAACTGAAGAGGTTGAGGGAAGCGCTTAGGGGCAGACCAGAAAGGTGCTCCAGTACTTGTTGCGGCATCCTCAGGAAATGTAAAAATCAATTGTTTGACACGATTTGCAAAATAGTCTTCAAACCTGAAAAAAGAAGAGAACAAAAACAAAAACCTCAGTCAGGAACTGTAGAAAATGATTCTTTTATCCAACTTTGTTTTTGGGGGAGGAGAGGGGTTGGCGGGAAAGGAAAATAAAAAAGCACTGCATAAAGATTCTGGGGGAGAACAAAAGCCAAAATGTTAGCTGCCATACTTGTGTCGTGCCCATGCAATGCAATTTTCGAAGGTTTCACATCTTTCCCTGTCTAGGCACTCAAGAACACGTTCCAAGTTATCCCTTGCTTGAGCATCACCAGCTTGGATCTGCGCAGATGTATACTCACTTGGATTAGAGAGATAAGCATTTGCTTCAGCTGGTGTCTTTTCAAGCAAGCCCTCAAACTCTGAACGGGCCCAAGTCAAGCAATGGTCAATGTTGTGTGGGAAAGAATGCACAGTGCACATGGGTGCTTGCTTCTCTGGAGGATCTCGTGATGCACCATAGTTTTCTGTCAGGTGAGGGATGACCATTTGGGTATTGCATTTGGCACCAAGGGTTCCTGACTCAAGAAGTGGCTTCTGGAAATACAAGCATCTCTGATCAACATAGAGCCTAGCATTGACATTGTCAAGTGCATTTATGACAACACTAAGATTCTCCCAATAGGTATCATCAAACACATTTTCAGTTTCGGGACCCACACGGTTCTGCAGAGCTTCAATATGGAACTTAGAATTTATTGATGTAGCAGCAGCAGCAGCAACTGTGGATTTGGCCTGCCCAATGTTCCAATCACGGAAGAGAAACTGTCTACTAAGATTACTTTTCTCTATCACATCATCATCAGTTATTGTTAGTTTTCCCTGATTGCCACATGCAATTCCCATGAGGGCCAAGTTCTTCAGAAATTCACATCCCAGTGCACCAGATCCAACAACAAATACCTTGGCTTCTTCAAGTTTCTTCTGGAGCTTTTTCCCAAACACAGCAATTTGTGCATCATAACGACTATTCAAAGGCATAAAATCACTAGGGTCCAGTGTGTCAGTAGGAAGTGACTCCACAGAATCAAAGTAAAAGAACTGCAAAAAGATAACGGAGTAAAATAAAAGTCAGCTTAAATACATGAGGGGGATAATACAAAGGGTAAACGAGGCAAAACAAATCAATCATTTTTAAACCTTATAAAAAAGAAAGTACAAAGGGAAATCAGAACCTGAAAAAGAGGATGAAACTTCCCAGAGCATGCCTTCACAACCTCCTGCCCAACAATACCACCAAACATAGCAGCCATGGGGTTAAGTACAGCACGTGCACCAAAGGATAAGTGTCTAAGAAGTTTTGGGTTTATATCTTCCAATTTTGCATCTCCAGAGCTTTCATTCATTGCACTGGCAATAGAGATCAGTTTCTGTGCATCATCTTCAGAGCCAGCTATGGGGAAACGTCCCAACTCAGACCTGAACTTATCCAGTGCTTGGAATGCCAAATGCAGAAGTGGTGGGCGATCAAACTTTGAGAAATCACTAAGAAGAAAATCACCAGGGTCCTTAAGTGCTTCACGTAATGGTTTAAAGTTCAAAATTTTTGGTTGCTTCACCTGAGTCACTATACCACCTCTTTCATATGCACCAAACTTTGATGTATCCTCTTCAAGGGTGAAAGAATAAGGCCTAGCAGTTAGAATCTTTCTTGGCTTCCCATCATTAAGTTCTGTCATGCCCCGAACTTCAGAAAATACAACAACATCCCCATCCTGAAACTCAAGCCTCTCATCATCCACACATGACACAAGAGCAGGGTTATCATTGCTGATAGAAGCAATGATGCCTGTATGAGGTTCCTCACCATCAACATCAAAGACTGCAAACTGAGGACCAAAATCACAGAATATGCTTCCAAAAAGGCCTCTAACATCAGCTTTGATGAATGCAATTGGTGGTTGATTTGTATGACAAAAATCATCAAATTCAACTGCCTCCTCTAAGCTTATATCAGTAAACACCACAGCCTGCATAACAATTATCATTATCAAAATGAAGAAACATGATACAATATATTACTAATAGACTAAGCAGTGTGACACTGAAATAGCAGGATAACCTTGCCTTACCAGAAAAATTATCAACATGAAAAGTTCAAACAGTGTTTAAGTGCATGAAAACAAGTACATGTTACAGAAATTTCAACAGTGGCATAAAGGTTAAGCAGTAATATAAGGAGTTAACATCAAATCCAAAGTGTTGAATCAAACCAAGAATTGATATTAAACAAAAGGACTATTTTTGCATATGGTAGCACAAGAAGCCAAATAACATAACAAGATTGTTCCATATGGAAATATGGCAGCTATCAACTACAATCTGCTCAAATTGATCAAAAGTAACAGAGGTACACATACATAGCAGGTAAGACTTCATGCTAGATTCCAAGTCAGTTATTGAATTATATCAAAAGACACATTACGTCAAATCAATTGAGTTTACATAGTACAAAAAATTAGACAAATATTTACTTTAAGTCATTAAGATCTGTAATGCTACATCCCACCAAAAAGTAACGCTTTACAGAGTAGTAATAATAACACAGAAAGAAAAATATTAATGTTCCTTTACATACAAAAAATCAACTCACAAGTTCCGTATAGAAGAATCTAAGTAATCAATTAATGAATCATTAAGGACAAACCAACAAAAAGTCATAAACACAATTAATGCAGAAACCATGAGTTCCATAGATAATTGAAGAGATGAAAATACACTACCTGAAACTCAGAGAGCTTTTCTTTCGTCAGTTTTGTGGTCAAAGTTGAGACAATAACAGCATTGTTGAGCTCTTGAAGTTTTTGTACAGAAGCAAGTGCCCTATTCTTGCCAACATCAGTCTCTGAGAATAAAAAATTGCTTGACAAATCCCAAAGCTCCACCGTGCCTTCATCATGCAGTGTCACAGATTTCACACCAGCAAGGACAAGATTCTTGGCTGCAATAATATCAAAGTTCAGAAATCAAACATGTCCAAAGCTAAAATAAGAAGTTCACACCTGACAGGCCATAAAATGCACCAAAGCATTGCTTAAGATTAATATTCAAATAAGGAAGTAAGTTTCACACATTAATATGCACAATGAACTGCTTAGCATAGCAGCTTCAGAAATTGAAAAATGACAGACTTGAAGTCCTTCAATTGCTTGCTGTTAAAACCTTACCTGATTAAGAACTCATTAGAAGATGAACAAAGATAATGAAGAAGGTTAAGACATCCAGTTGGTTAGTACAGAAAATACAAGCTCCCATTTGACATGATCAACGCTACAATTAGTAATGACATTAATGTTCTGACGTTCTGTGTTAGTTCAATTGCATGATTCAAAACCTCATTTATATAAATTTATTTAAAAAGTAAATCAAGATCATGAGATAAGCATAATCATCTGAATTGAAATATGGACACATGGACTTAACACCTCTCTATTTGAAGTTATATCAGGCAACAATTACAAGAAAACTCAATACACTCCAGAACAGTGTTTAAAAAATTGGCTGCCTAGGCACATACTAGGCCAAAAGTAAGAATGGGAAAATCAGTCTTTTAAATGCTTATATATTTTTAAAAAACTCGTTTGTTTCATTCAAACAACATAATTTTGAGCAAAACAAACCTAAAGCAGCATCACGGCAATCCATCACATAACATGTATTTGCCTATTTGGATAATGGATTCTGGATATTTGTAGTATTTGCTATGTAGGAGATTTGAACATAGATTATTATGTGTTGTGTGTGTAATTGCTACTTTGATGGATTGTATGTGTTATCAATGTTCAAAAGGCATTTTTGAGGCGTGCCTCAGTATGAGGCGTTGCCATGGCACCCCCCAAAGGCATATGCCTTGTGCAGGTGAGGCACATCAGGGCTGTTTTTGAGGCAGTCTTAAATATTTGGGCTGTAACTAGTAGGCCCATTTTTTTTAATTGATCCATACAATCTAAACCCTAATAATGGTAAAAGAAGGAAAAAGAAATTGAAAGAAGAAATCAGCAAGCGTTCAGACCAGCAACCTTCATAGACCAGTTGTGATTTGTGACCTTATTGGCTCTTCGAGCAACTGCAACATCAATGGTGAGAGATGCCAACCTTCGTAGACCCGTTGTGACCTTTGGCAACCTTCTTCCAGCCATTTGTGTTTGAGACTTTTAGTCTTTTTAATGATTCTTATTAGTTTTGATGATATCTTCAATTGGTAGTTGAACTTCTGAAAGTATTTATTGATATTTTATGGGACCACTTTAAGGCTGATGCTTTAAAGCCCCTTGAGGCTTACACCTCGGCTCTCAAATAAATAATCTCTTGAGGCCCATTTATGGCTTTTTAAACCTAGTGTGTTATAGTTGGGAGTATTATGTGTATTATGTGCTATTGAATACTTGTATGTTATGGGAATAATACTTGCTAGAAGTCTTAAAGAACCAGGTATTTTTTAGCTAGGCCCCTATCAAACACCGGATGAGTGCTGGCAATTTTTACAACATTGATCCAGAATAATCTTAAGAATGCATAATTGCTATTAAAAAAGCAGTAGCACAAGCAAAGAGAGGGGAATACCCACAACCAGTATGGTATACCAATATGCCAAATGATACAAGTTAAACAGAACAGATACCAGAAAGGTCCAGAATTACTAAATTACTATTGCAGTATAAGGTGAGACCAGGGACAAAATCATAGAGCATAACCACTGCAGTATGCTACATAAATGAAACCTAAGAAATGATCATTTTGGCATGGGAAGTCCAAAACTATATAAGCAAACTGAATAGACCGAACTCAGCAATTACAGATTCACTAGCAGGTGAAAATCTTGAAATCAAGAATGTAATCATAGCCCATAACAATGTATAACATTCGACTAATGGCTGAAATGTGCAGGTTAGACTAGAACCTAGGCAACAAAAACATAGTAATATGATGATAGTAGGTAGCATAAAAATCCATACCGATCTCAGCACCAAGGCCTTGCAATCCCGAGACAAGAACATTGGAAGCAAAAAGCCTGCGCATAGTCTCGCGTCCATACACGGCAAGCTGCCGGCTATGGAGATCCTCATCAATGTCGTGCGGATTACCATCATCAAACGCCATGTCCTTCAGCGACGGCTCACCAACACTCTTACTGCCGCTGGCGCTACCGTTGGTGCTAGAGCCGCTCTTCCCCGTGCTGTCGGTGTCGCAGGAGCCGCTAGTCTTCTCTGTAGCTGCGGAGGAGATCAAACAACCGATCCGATGCTTCTTGACGACGCTCTCGGGATCAACGCAAGTGCTGCTACCGTCAACAACCTCGCCTTCCACAGGTCTCTTTCTAGGAAGCATATAGTGCAACACGCTGCTGAAACCTCCACAAAAACCGATAGAAATGATCAAAACTAGGCATGTAGTCAACAAATTAAGATCCGGAAATTTCAAGAACATAAGTCCAGCTACGATCGGTAACATCAAAACAAATAACCACTACCACCGCCTCGTGAACAGTGCCAGAGTCAATCGATTAAATCTATGATGATCTAAGAAGCAAAGAACAAAAATTAATCTAAATAGATACAGAGAGGGAGAGAGAGAAGGTACCGATTGGAGCTGAGGAGAAGAAAGGAATGGAATCGGAGATGGAGAAGAGAGCAGCAGTGATTGAGTTAGGCTTCGGTTTTGGATTTTAGCTTGGGGAAGGGTAACTTGGTGAAGAATTTTCATAGGGGGGAGCGAAGGGTATTTATGGGATTTGAAGGGAAAAGAGCTTTGTGTTAGGGTTTTGCGAAGAGACAACAGTTTCTTATCTATGGCCCTCTATGGAGAAGGCGATACAGAGAGAGAGAGAGAGTGGCTGATGGACCATAACGGGGAAATGGAGCTCCGGAGACAAGACGCGTTTCAAATACGGCGTCGTTCGTGAATTGAGATGAAGTGACGTCGTTGCTCCTGAATCTTGATTTTTTTTTTTGAAAAAAAAAAAAAGAAAAAACATCGCTAATTTTATTTCTTTTTCACGCAACTCACTGCAACATACATGTTTATAATTTATAATGTACATTATTCTAACTTATCAAGTATATTATTTTACTTCAAAAATTTTATTATTTTTAATACATAAAGTACAATATTCTAACACATAAAATGCATTTCTTTTTAAAACCATAAAGTGTATTATTCTTACATGTGGACCGTAATTTGTCTATTCAACCACTCCGATGTAGAAACTAGAATGTAAGATATTACCTTTCAAAAAAATAATTGAAATCAATCCAGCGAATATATTTCTGACCCAAATATCATAGGACTATAGCGTTTCCGTTGCTGCATAAGTGATGGCCCAATTAACTTACTCCCAAACCATTTAATTATTCGATTGTTATGTCATGGTCTCGGGTTCACCTTATAAGGTAGACTCCCATATTCACAATTTCATAATTTCATGTTCACAATTTTATAACTTTACGTTCAACAGTATAACGCAATTTAGTATAACATAATTTTTAAATTTATATAACAAAATTGTGAATATAGGGTTCAATAATTGTAAATATTAAGTAATGTAATTTTGTATATTGAGATCTAAAATTGTTAATATAGAGTTCTAAAATTGTGAACATGGACTCGGATCCACCTTGCAATGTGAGGTGGACTGGGTCCATAGCATAATTTGCGCTAATTCTTGAACCGGAAAGGGGAAATCCCTGTCCCCACCTAATTCCCCGCACAAACAGGGATAAGGACTATTTTCAATTCTCCGCCGAAAATGGAAAGGGATCGAGGACGAGATCGGAGTTTTGGAGACGGAGATAGGGAATATACTTCCCCGCCATCCACTTTTCTACAATATATTTATCATATTCAACTGTTTTTTATAGAGACGTACACAAATTAGAGCATAATTATTTGAGATTAGGGCTATGTTTGGCAAACCTAGGTGAAAAGGTAGCTGAAAGCTGAAAAGTAGCTGGAAACTGAAAAGCTATAAGCTCGAAGCTGAAATCTGAAGAACTGTTATGCTTAAAAGTGTTTGGTAAAATTAGCTTTTTGATAAGCGGATAAATGTAAAAAGACTAAAAAGGACATCTTCATACAATTTAAATAATTTTAAATTTAAATAGGTTTGTTTATATATTAAAATATAAAATAATGAAATCAATATATTTAAATAAAATATGAAGT
This sequence comes from Ipomoea trifida, assembly GCA_003576665.1. Classification (NCBI taxonomy): domain Eukaryota; kingdom Viridiplantae; phylum Streptophyta; class Magnoliopsida; order Solanales; family Convolvulaceae; genus Ipomoea; species Ipomoea trifida. The sequence continues at coordinate 28,418,027 of CP025647.1, read as the reverse complement.
AAGAACATATATTTGAAAATATATAAAGTAAAAAAAATATTGATAATTCATAAGATTAGTTCATACAAAAATTAATGTTCAAATATAAATATCAAACTGAAATTACAACCAAACATAATGAAAAGAAAATGTCAAAAGGGTTTTAATTGAGAGGGGTAAAGGATGTCATTTATTTAAAATAACAAGGATAAAGATGAAAAAAAGTTAAAAAGCTACTAGTTTATTTTGAAAAGCTACCCCAAGTAGCGTTTCAAAATAAGCTCTTATTTTAAGTTACTAGCTTATATTGAGAACATTACCAAACAGGGCTTATAGCTTATTAGTAGCTTAAAATAAGCTATAAGCTCCTAAATAAGCTCTGCCAAACAGAGCCTAGTTAGAATAGTATTATTTTATCGTATCCCAACCAAATTCGATGGGGTAGGCGTTTGTACTTGGGCATATGCAATTGCATGCATCCTATAAATAATGGCATCGCCCAGCAATGGGTGCCACATATACCTTTGTGCACCACATATGCTGTGTCCGGGAATAATAAACGCACATCTGCAACTTTTAGGTTAATTTATAAGAATTTAGGTAGCTGTTAAGTAGTGTTTAGGTGTCATTTAAACAATTTAATCTCTATATATTATGAACTAAGTAGTACGGAGTAATAATTAAGTTGGAATCATAAAAGCTTTTGGTAACAGCCCTTCTGGGTTTTGACTTTTGAAGTGTACCATCTTGAATTGTTTAGACATCATTGGACACCAAATGACAAATAGATACCATTTTGGTAGGATTTCAAATCATTCATGTACAATAGGTTTTTTTAATGAGTAATATTATCCGCCTCTCTAATCTTCCTCTCCTTAGATGACATTTTTTTAATTAGACAATTAATTAACTTTCTTTTTAATCAATGATGAGGTCACTTAAGTCATGGACACCAATGATTTTAAGCCACATTATGAGAGAAAATTTGAAAGAAAAAATATCTTTTCTTTTTCTTTCTTTCTTTTTAACGAAGAAAACTCTCAGCCACCAACTCATGTTTAATAAATAACTCATAAATCACACAAGAAATGTAAACTGCACAATAAAGACATTATGTAACGAGCTCAACTAAGAAAATGTTGACAAAAATTGAACCCGTGATCTTTAAGTACGAAAATTATGTTCTACCTACTTTGTCACCCCTTAAAAAGACATTTTACATTTACACCAGGTTTGATTCACAAAACATGTTAGAAACGAAATACTTATTTCACTGTTTGGTAAATCATTTTATTTTTTAAAATTTTATTTCCATGAACAGTATTTTTGAAAATGAGCAATTTCCCTTAAAAAAGAAAACCTTATTCCAAGAGAACTTGGTATTTATGCTACTTGATATCCTGGCAATATTAACTCCAAGACAAGATACGATGCTAGGTTGGTTCCAAATACGGCCCCTCTACGTAGTCTGCTTGTTGGTTTAATTTACGGAACTCGAAATACGTGACACTGGATCAGGGGTTCCCATGCATATACTTAGCATGTAAGGATAGCCAAAAGATCCCTCTCTTAGCAATAAATGCAATATTTATAAGAATGTCGAGGGAGCAAGTTCTGATCCTGCAACAAGTAAGGCACGTGGAATCCATACACAGGCTCAGACCGGGACCCAAGAAGGTTTGACACATGCCCCAATACTTCTTAGGGTATTGCCTTTTACTGTTGGAATTAAGTCAATAGGTCGATCCCACAAGCATATGCATACGTTGCCCTCCAAAGGTGCTCGACTACTGATAAGGTCAGGAGGACGATCCCACCAGGACGGAAGAGGTCGGTCTGAGCTGCTCTCTCATACTTGGGCGGCTGCCGACCATCAGCAACGCACGGATGTCAGGGAATAATCCCCATCACTACTCTTGAACTTTCAAGAATATCTTATTAGTTTTGGTTATGCCTAATTCGTCATTAACAATTCGTATTTTGTTTTAGAAACATATTTTATTCCTTCCACAAACCAAATAATGAAAGAAAATTCATACTCCATACATGACCTATATTTATTCCCTGCATATTCCATTTCTTCAAGAATAAGATTCATATTTCTCAACCGTCAAACCATTTTAAGTTTCATAGTCATAATTAATGACCTCAATGAGTTTCACCAAGACAGCCGCTAATTGTGCCAAGGACAAATGATTTTAAGTGATGTTTGACTAAGGGAAGACATAAAGTTTACTTTAATGAAACATTTCTAACACTCTTTTTCTCTAATCAAACAAAGACCAACAAAAATACCAAGGATGTCAAAAGAAGTGGCTGGGAGATAAGGGAATACTGAAACTGGAATTCCACACAAAACTACAAACAGAACAGAACCTGTTTCAGTCTCAACAATGGAAATCATAACCTGCATTCAAACACAGGAAAATCAAAAGCATTCCTTCTCACAACAGAAACCTTCATTGACCAGTCTACTGAAGAATATGAACAGATAGTGCAAGACTAAATAGGACGCGCTTTCTCAACCTAGGAGAATCTGATACAGGAGTAGAAGATCTTAGGTTACTGCAATCATGAATCGAAACAAATGCCTGAATTTGAAGGCTAGAGACAAGGTTGTCCTGATCATCTCCAACCTATTAGACTTGGAACTATTGATGGTTAGGAAACAGGAGATCTCTCGTCACAAGAAGACAGGCCGAGCCTCCTGGTGGGAACGCCAGTGCATGAATCTTTAGGTGACAGCTAAAAGAAAGAAACCTAATTTGACAGATCCAAGGAAAGACTTGCACTGTATATGCTGGACCCTTGACTTTTAATCTACATTCTATGGAGTTGGAAAATGCACGATAATAAATCCAAATAGAAAGAGAACAAGTTAAAAGATTTGGAATTCTACATCTCAAGGTTAAATCCATCCAAACCCACCTTGAAAAGCTGGTCCATATTGATAAAAGTTGGAGCTTTATTAAAGGGAAGGATTACGTGGTATAGTATAATCTCCTCTTTTGAGACACAAAAACCTGAGGTCATTCACACGGGCCCAGGGATACCCACCACAAAATCAAAAAAGAAAAAGCTACATACAAAAGCCCCCAAATTAATCAAACCTGTTGGTCTGCCATCATTCCAGTCTCATTCTCATTTTCTGCTTTTGCGCACTTATTAATTCTAACTACCTGCAATATAGCAAGGGTAGGTCACTAAGAATAACAGCAACCCGAGGAGAGAACATAATTGGACTCCACTAGTCACATCTGCAACACGAAACATTATGCGTGTGCTTTAAGGCATAATGTTCCATGTTAAAAGAGTGAACTTTCGACATTGCTTTTAGTTATGTCATGCTAAGCTAAAGAATAACATAGTGTTTCTACAAGAGTCCAAGGAAAGCGTGATATGCTTTTCAACTAGAACAAGGAAATTAGTTTCATACATCTTCGCCAGATAGCAAAACCAACAGAAACACCCCTTCTTTATACATTTGTACAAGGTGGAAAGAGGTCATTACCTAGTATTATTGTTGCTATTATTGCTAGGACGTGTCAAAGTTGCTAAAATTTCGGAGAACTGAGGACGCTTTGAAGGGCAATTGTTCCAACATTTCGTCATCAAAGATCTCAGCATTTGGGGGCAATCCTTGGGGATTTCAGGTCTAAGGCCACAAGCAGCAATTCCAACAGCAGCCTGCACTGGCGAAAAGGCGGAATATGCAACCTCACCGGTTACTAGTTCCCATAGTATCATCCCAAAGCTATATACATTACTCATCCACGACTCTGTAACATTTTCGGGGTCACCTGCAATGATCTGTTACAACCAAAAACATGACTCTATCAATCAGGCATACCCCCAACCACAATTTAAAAATAAAAAATAAATACATAAACAAAGCAGAAGAAAGGTGAAAACAAAATGAACGAGGGGAGGGAACAAATGGCATACATAGGAGAACCTTTTTTGTTTACCATCATTAAAACTATGGCCCCACAAAATAAAAGTGCTTGCCAGCTCAGAATTTTTGCTATGGGGAAAAACCAAGATTACTATTCTTATTTTCAATATAATCAAAAGTATTAGAGATAAGAAGCACCTAAAGCAAACAGTCCCATATGGTGTAAAGCATAAAACATAATGAAAATTACTTGCGCATGCTTAAATAATGATGCATAACATAAAGTTCCATTCTGTAGATGAACCAAGAAAGGCCCTTTCTGTCATACAGTGAATCATAAATGTATAACAAGCCAAATAACTATCTGTAATTGTCGTTAGCAATTTACCATATTAATATCAGTACATGACTAGTCGCAGTGCAGTGCCTATATAGTTAACTGATCTGTCACTCATATACAGGTCTTTGAAAAGATATTATAGTCAAGTTCATCTACAACATTGGATTTATTAGCAGACAGCATTTAGGCTAGATTCTGCATAGTCCTGCATAATCCTGTAAAAAACTACTCTTGAAATGATGAAAAATGAAAGAAAACAATGCATTCGCTTTTGACAACTGGCACCAATTCATCCAAAACACTTCGTGTGTAATTGTTACTACTAGGTTCATCTGCAATGATGTCTGGCCTAGTGGTCTGAACTGTACGTGCAAAATAAGCTCTAACCCAAAGTTATATTTAAAAGTGGCTTAACTTGGCTGCAGTTAAAGTCTTGGCCAGAAAATGTAAAGAATGAATGATGCAAGATCAAAAGATTACGGTTTCCTATGTTTAAAAAGAAGTTTACAAATACTGAACACGAAAATGATTACGTATAATAAAAGGTAGAACATAGTAGGGGAGCAAACCTCGGGAGCTAGCCACCTATACCCATCAGTTTCATACTCCATAGCTTCACCGGTACTATTGCAAGCAGCCACTATTCCCATATCACCCAAGCAAGCATTCCCGTATTTGTCTAACAAGATCTTTTGAGTATTAAGATCTCGATAAGCAACTCCATGATCATTCATGAACTTAAGCCCTTCGGCCACATCACTGGCGATCCTCAGAATTTCTCTCGTCTGAAGCTTCTTGTTTTTCAAGAGTAAATTATGAACTGATCCGCCTTCCATTAACTTAGTCACAACACACAAGCCATGATTTTCATCAATGCACACGCCATAAAAATGCAGTATACTCCTGTGTTCACAAGTCATCAGCTCCAACAAATCTTGTCGAAGCTCGAACTCATATGCATTCCCCTTGTCACACCCCTTGAGCTTCTCAATTCCAACCTTCTTCCCCCTGCACACCCCTTTGAATGTACAAGGTCCAGTCTGATCACTAAACTCGAGGATATCGGAACTCAAAAGCCACTTCTCAATCTCATCCCCATCAGATTGCACTGTCTGCCATTCATCCACAGACACTATGAATGAAGAGCTGGGCAAAGGTGTTTGCAGCTGAATTTTCGGGCTTAAATTCCCGCTTCCATTCTTGTAATTAGGTTGACTGCAGTCATCCTCAATCTCCCCAACCTCTCTCCCTCGAGTATTCTGTTCTTGACACCCACAGAGCCCGAAAGGGAGCTTCATAGTTTTCGGCTTCTTGAGAGCGGATTTAATAGCGGTTTCGATCCGAGTTCTGAACATTTTCTCCTGACCGGATTGAACAGAAAGCAAAACAACCCCTAGTGTGAACCCTTTCTTCTCGAAGATCTGTATCTTTTTACAACAAATCGAGGCGCTATCAAGTGCCCCGGACATGGCCGGCCAGGAAATAGAAGAGTTACAAGCAAACGTGAGCCTGAATAGTTCGTCATCAGAGACCTCTTGTATCATAATCGCCGGGTGATCCTCCATTGAGGCCTGCTCTATCAATTTTATGTGTAGAAAAACTTCCTTCATTTCAAACCCCGCTTGCGCATAGCTAAAATAAGAAACCTAATAAATCACCGGAAAATGGAAAATAATAAGTAAATCTATAGCACAGTAAGATAGGACTGTAAACCTTAAGGGTAAGGAATCGTAATGCTTGCGAATATTGGAAACGAGCTTTTCGGGGAGCTGACTGCCGGGGTAGAGCTGAGTGAGGCTCCGTACAACGCTGGCCCACACGTGCTTCCGGCAGGTCTCGGTTCGGCCCGTGGGAGACGGGGCGGGCGATTCGCGAACCGAGTCGAGGTTAAGCGAGTTTTTGAGCGAGGCAATGGCTTCGGAAACGTTGCGGCTGAGCTTCTGGAAGCGCTTGTGCATCGCGGAGGACTCCTTGAGGGCTCCGGCGGCGGCGGCGGCGCAGGCGTCGGATGAAGAGGAAGAGTTGTCCGGCGTGCCTTCCGATCTGTCGCTGGTCCTCATGAGGACTTGCTCCACCATATCCTCGTCCGTACTGGCCCGGCTCGACCAGCATTCCAGGGCGGCTGCCATGGAGAAGCTCGGCTCCACAATGCACTGGGGTCTAGTCAAGGCTAGGTGGAGACGCAGAGAGAGAGAGAGGGAGAGAGAGAGAGAGACTAGGAGGAGGAGGAGTACGATGAGGTATGAGAGTGTACCATTTTTTAGTTTACTTACATTTGGCGTCTGACAGGGAGATGGTGGGGAAAGGACCGAAGATTCAAGGGCGAAGGGGTATACTTTATATAATAATTAAAATAGAGTTTTTTTTTTAATATTAAAATAGAGTTTAAAACACTCATTTTTTTGTCAAAAAAAAAAAAAAACTCTCTCATTTTTTTTATTAACAAAAAAAAAAAACTCCAGCTTCAGGGAATTTAAAAAACTTCAGCTTCATTGATAATATTATGGATACTGAATATTCCCTAAATTTGGCCTCACTTTACGGTCTTTACCCTCTTTTTGTTATCGGGTCGAGTCAAATGTCAATATTTTATACTTATATAAAGTGCCTTAGTCCTTATTTGGGGACGTCTCTCTTGGCTCTCTCCCTATACACCACTCAAGAGACTTTTCCCACTTCTTCACTACCTTCTCTCTAGATAACACTTACACATTTTTCCTCTGTACTCTCTACAAGCAATAATAACAAGGCAATTTAGAACCAATTTTCCCAAATTTGATATGACCTTCATATATTAATACCCAGTTTACATACACACAAAATACATTGAAAAAATTAATTTCATTAATTACTATATCACTTATTTATAATATTTTATCATACTTTGTAGCGAATATAATAGTTCTAAGTTTTTATCATTATCAATACTCAAACAAGGGATAGGTGACAAGGCCAAAATAGCAACATACACATAAAAAGTAAATAATAATAATAATAATAATAATAAACAAAGTTTATTTAAAACAAAAAACAAAAAAAAAAAAATCAGAGCCAGTAATGCGCTCGATAGGCGCAGTTGTGACAGCTACCGCGTGGCTGTGCGATTGATTGTCATATGATGTGGTACTCACATCTCTACGAAAATCCAACCTCTTTGCAAGAGGAGCTCATTTATTCTCTATCCATAACCTCTATCTAGGGGTGTAAATGACCTCGAGCCTATGGTAACTCGAGCTCGAGCTTGGCAATAATAGTTCGCTTTAATGTTGTTTTTCTAAATACAATATAAAAATTAACAGGAACTTTGGTTAATTAATTATAATCACGCATTGACCATTGATGAAACGTTACACCTAATTTACAATACATATGATAAACTATGCCTATTATCATTATCTTTTTAGAGAATAAGGAGTTAGGTATGTGTTTTGAATATACATTACGCCAAGTCACTCAAATTGCAGTGAGGCACATTAAGATACTTGATCAAATCAATAATTAATTCCTGACGAAAGTGACAACAAGAGGAAGCATGGATCACGCTAATTAATAGGGTTTTCTGTTGCAAAAGCAATACTTATGGTACTATCTAGTGATGGTACTTCCCTCTAAAACTATTGTTTCACCAGTTAATCTAACATTTTTGTCACAACCCATAGGTCATAATTATGCATTATTGAAATATTTACTGTTATGAAAATTTTGACATTGAATACTAAATGATACTTTAATAAATTCTAAAACACTAATTTAAAAATATACATTGGACATTGAATTATTCACGCTATGCATATGTGGTAACTAGTAAAAATTATAAAAGAAACAAAAAAGAAACAAAAAAAAAAAAAAGAACAAAAAACAAAAAACGTGGAAGTAGGATTTTGATTAGGAGTAGGAAGGAACAGGATGATGAATGGGCGGGATATTGGTTTGTGCCTTTGTGGAACGTGGGGTTAGGAGTTGGGTCGCATAATAGAATCATGGAAAGCTATGGGGTGTCTCTGGGTTATCCAACACCCTTGGGATGTGGGTCTCATTAGTTTCGTGATATTAGGCCTTTTGTTCCCACACCGGCAAATTATTGCATGGACCATGGTCCACACAGCTGTGTGGACCAAAAATAAAAAGTACATTATTTTTATACTGAAGGTACATTATTTTTGTACTGTAGGTACATTATTTGACAGTATATATCAAATAATGTACCTTCAGTACAAAAATAATGTACCCTAAAATAATGTATCTACAGTATAAAAATAATGCACCTTCAGTACAAAAATAATGTACTTTTTATTTTTGATCCACACAGCTATGTGGACCATGGTCCATGCAATAATGATTGTCCCACACCGGTCCCTCGCTACGATAGCCGAACAAGATTACAAGACTGAGGACTTCGAGGCCACCTTGTATGATAGATAGATAAACATATATAAAAAATAATACTCCGTATTATATATATATAAATTGATTTTTTTAAAAGGTATACATAAATTGATAATAAAAAGTAATATTAATATTGTATGTATATAAAAGTGATATTAATAGTAATAAATTTATATATTTATAGTATTAAATTTTATGAATCAAATTTATATATAAAAAAGTTTATTTTAAAAATATTAATACGTGTATTACCTAAGAATCTTTAATTATAATTCTTAATAATATTTTTTATACATTAATTTTATTTAAGTTTCAATTAAAATTCTTAATAATATATTTTTATACATTAGTTTTATTTGTTAAAAAAAAAACTAAGGATGTAAAATTTTTAGATAAGGTGAAGATATAACTACTGAGTTGGGATAAAGCTTTCCAACATTTTTCGAAAATAATAATTGTGAAAATAAATTACTGAATTTTAAATAAAAATAAATGTAATTTGTTTCTTTCTATTTTTTATTTGTTATTTTTTAGTTAAAATTAATGTAGATGTCAACTCGTATTCCGTGAGACACATTTGGGACATGAAATTGTTAAAAACGTACGGAGATTATATTGCAATTATGCTGAATAACGAATACAATGCATTTAGTCCATTTATTTAGTTTCGCTTAATTCCTATGTGGTTTGAAACAATAGACATCCATGACCCTCCCCTAGTACTTGCCATTCATTGCTGACCAAGACTTAAACAACCTTTTAATAGACAAAACACAATCTCCAAACAACACAACATATTTCCTCACATTCTTTCCGGCTTATCTTCATCCCCTCTGATCTCCACAGCTACCCCACTCTCCCATACTCTCTGTTGGTGGTTCACAACAGTTGGAGGTGATGAATGTCTCACCACATCACTCGTCCTTCTGCAACCTCCAACTTATACGGTTGGCAACGCAAAGTAATTGAAGTGATGAAACGTTTCAATTTGTGGGGTTGAGTTTTATACGTTTACCGGATTAAAGTTTAATTAGTTTAGATGTATAGTCCATCAAAGAAAGAACAATAAGGATAAAATTATCAAGACACCTCATTTTTTCTTCACAACTCCGATAAAAAAACAAAATATCATGTCATTTCAAAGATTTTGTTTTCCTCAAATGTGATTTTTTTTTTAATTAAAAATAAATTATATGAACCAAACAGTAAAAAATAACATTTTCCTCCGCTTTAAAAAAATATTTTTCACCAATTTTTTTTTTTTCTATCCAACAAAACATCCCCAAATGTTCCACATGGGATCAACATGGTCATCATCATAACTTTATTGGGTTTTCTCTTTAGCCCAAAATATATGTTGGATTGTCCAAGGTTTTCAACTGGATGAATCCAACGGCAAATAAGGTGCATTGTCAACGTCATCATATATTTGCCCAACTCTGATCCTGTGGTCCAAGACTTCCATTTGGCATCAAATGAACACTTTCCAATGACACCAATTATAAAGGCCTAGGCCCAGATTTTTGTCCATAACCATAAGTTGGACCATTTTATCCAAAAACATTTTTATCTTCAAGTTTTCAAGGGTTAACTAGTTATAGTCCACTTATACTTTGACCAATATATATGCGACGCAGGAGAGTGCAACACCACAAAAAAGTTGACAAATTATACTGTGAACCTTACATGGCAAGATAAATTTTTATTTTTAATATAATAAATGTTTATTTTAAATGTATTGAAAGTAAATTTTTTAAGTTGTATACTAAAAATAAATTTGTATGACGAGTGAAAACATGCTGTTACTATATTAATATGCGCACTAAATAAATTTAATTCATGTGTAATAAGAAGATCATGTGTGACAAACTTAGCAGAAAAATTGTTGGTAAAAATTGAACTCATAAAAACTACATAGGAAAAGTAAATGAACAGCACTAGAAAGACCCAATGGTAACATAACTTTCTATTCAATTACCCTATTTGGTAACATAGTTAGTTTATCAGTCAATTTTGGTTTGTTTGACTTAGGTTAAACAATCAATATGAGTGTTTGATTAATTAGCTTTTTGTAACAGCTTATTGCTCCAAAATGCAAAAATGCAACTTTTTTGAGAAAATAATTTTGCATGTAATCTTTTATCAGCTAACAGCTAATTTACCAAATATTTTTCTATAATCAGGTAATATTATCAATTAGTTAAACTCACTAACACAATTAACTAATAGCTATTTACCACATCCCAAAAATCAATAACTATACTTCATTCATTCACCATTTCTCCCACTCTTTTTGGGCAACAACAAAATAATTATTGAGCGTGAAAGAGAATAACATTTTGGCATGGAGCGTGAAGTGGGAAACGATACAGTCATAATACTTTTGAAAAATTGGGAGGCAAAAGCTGACAGAATCTCGCGTTTGAAAGTTGAGTTTGAAGGCTTTTTCACAACAATAGCCCATGGTCCCCTCACCTCTAAAGAAGCCAAATTCCCTAATAAATTCAAGAATAATTCAATTCCAATAAAAAAAATTACATTAATACAATTAATTAGAACTACAATATTCAATAATTATATTTCTATATAAACTAATAAATATCATATATACATATGAACAACAAATGAGTTTTCAAGGGCACTATTCTGTTTACGTAAGTTTAAATTTCTGAATTGGTATCATTTAAATCATTATTATGTATTCTGAAGTTTACCTTTTAAAATGAAAACTGATGCATACAAGTTTTATATTTATTAGATTAGATTTTGATACAAACTCATTTTTAACGTATTGTAAGCCAAAGTAAACATATACAATATACACTACAAATGAATATATAAGAGTTAATACCTAATTTAATTCATCGGGTATTAGGATTTTATCACTTTAATTTTTGACTACTAAAGTTGTTCAATTTAGTCCCTAGTTATACTATTTTTACTTAAAAATGATCCATCGACTATTAGGATTTCATCACTTTGGTCATCGACTATCAAAATTGCTTAATTTAGTCCCTAACTATGCAATTTTTATCTAAAATGGTCACTCGACTACCAGGATTTTACCACTTTGGTCATCGACTACCAAAATTGCTCAATTTAGTATTTTAGTTCCCAACTATGCAAATGTTAACCTAAAGTGTAAGTTTATTGTGGATTTAGAGACCTTTTTTGAGAGTCAATGACCAAGGTGGTGAAATCCTAATAGTTGAAGACCAAAGTAGTGAAATCCTAATAGTTTAGGGACCATTCTAGGTAAAAAAAATTGTATTGTAAGGGACTAAATTGAGCAACTTTGATAGTCGAGAATCAAAGTGGTAAAATCCTAATAGTCGATGAATCATTTTAGATAAAAATAGCATAGTTGAGAACAGAATTGAGTAAGTTTGGAAGTCGATAACCAAAGTGGTGAAATCCTAATAGTCGAATGACCAAATTATGTATTAACTCTAATTCTATATTATATATTATACTTATAAAACAAAATAAAGAGTATATTACTGAAATGGTGCCTCGACTATTGCGAAATTACCAATTTGATCATCGACATATTTTCTTGCCCAATTAAGTTATCAACTTTGAAAAATTTAACTAATTTGGTCCTTTGTTTATTTTGGTGTTAAACATCCGTTAAATCGAGACCAAATTGATAATTTTGTTATAATCAATGGACCATTTCGGTAATTAATTTTTGACTGAAATAGTCTCTTGGCTATAGTAAAATTACCAATTTAATCTCGATTTAACGGATATCAAACGGTAAAATAAACAGAAGACCAAAATGGTTAAAATTTTCAAAGTTGAAGACTTAATTGGGCAAGAAAAATTGTCGAGAACCAAATTGGTAAGTTCACAATAATCAAGGGTCTATTTCGATAATATATTCTAAAATAAAACTTAAATTAGGGGTCTATTTTGCTAACCATAATCCATGGTATAAGACTATAAGCATTGGGTCTAGTCATCCAAAAGATACCAATGGCCCCATGCATAATTGTACTGCTTGATACCACATTAAAGTGGAACAATACAACATAGCTATTATATTAAACATGTACAACTTTAATCAATAATGTGCAAATAATGAATCTTTATTAACAATCTCAACCAACAAATTTAACATTTAGTCTGATCTATGACTGTTAATCTGTTATGACTTATGATATCACCATATTTACTCATACTATTTTAATTATATCACATTAGATCATTAACTTTTATTTATTTCCCACAATTAATTTTTCTTTTAATTTTTTTATTATATCTACATACTATACTAATAAGAGTCAAAGAGAGTTAGACCTAAAACGGGTAGAAAAAATGGCGGTCAAATTATTTAATCAAATGGATGGTTCAGATGAATTATTTAATCAAATAGATGGTTAAGATAATTCAGATTAATATTATTAATAGAGATTACCTAATTTAACCTTACTTTTATGATTATCCGTTAAGTTTTCCGTTAAATATTCTCTTTTCCGTTAATATTCCGTTAACTTTTAACTTACCCATTAATTTCTATAAGAAAGGACTTATGTTCGAACCTCATCTCAATCAAATTTGACATAATTAAGTTTCTCACTCTATTTTACTCTTATTAAATTAAATAAATTAGTAACTACATACAACAAAAAATAATACATATGTATTTCTTTAATTTAGAATTATGTGCCTACAATACCTTTATTTGAAAAAATTATTCATTATCAAAAAATTAAATTAAATAAGAGAAATCATTTCATTAGTTATATTGTCTTTATTTTCTCATGTAAAGATTCTTTACATTCAAATTTATCAATTGATATTCATTACATTGTCCATTATCTTATTTTTACAATATCTTGTAATTAAATATCAAAGTTATAGTACAAAATAATGTTATATATTTATTTGCCAAGTATTTTATTAATACTATGAAAATTTTTAAAAAAATAATTTGAAGCTAATTATATTAACTACTTGGGGATTGGTTGACAAAGAGAGTACTCAAATAACCCAATAAATTAAAGCGGAATCACTCTATTTTACTCTTATTGAATTAAATAAATTAGTAGTTACACCAAAAAATGATACATATGTATTTCTTTAATACCATGAAAAAAATAAAAAAGAATAGTTTGAAACCAATTATATTAACTACTTGGGAGATTTGTTGATAATGAAAGTACTCAAATAACCATTACCCAACAAATTGAAGCGAGAAACTACATTTTAATATCTTTGAAATACATAATATTTTAACTTTTCAAATTTTTATTAATTTATTTAATCTTTTTTCTTAAACTAGAGATTTCTTTATCCACAATAACTCATTCAACAATAATGGTTGAACCAAATGAACCCCAAGCAGAACATCTAAAGGAAATCTATAGCTCCTATATCATAATCTCATTACATGACGTTGTCATCTATGCTACCAACAATAACCGAATTGCAAATAACACACTACCAACAAAAAAGAAGAGAATAAATAGTAAAGATGAAGACAATGACAATGTACGCTACTCAAAAGAGAATTAAGAACACTTAGAAAAATTCAAATTAAAAGTAGTATTTATTTAGACTATCATTTTTAGACCAAATATTTAGACTATCGATTTTACAAGGTTGCAAACATTTATTTTAGTAATAATTATAATGAATTTTCTGTATTATCTTGGATTCATATACTTTGAGTTAGATATTTAAATAAAAAAAATTTGACATTCAATTACCCATGTATAAACTTCTCCTATATAATCTTGCATTGATATACTTTCAAATATTTATTTAAATATAAACACTGGCATTAACACATTCGCGCAATGCGCGTATAAAACTAGTCATTTAATAAATATGGCTAATATATGCGTAGTTTAATCATTAAATTAAAATAATTTACAAGAGGGAGAGAGAGTAAATATTAGGAAAAGATGTTTGAATAATAAAATGACATGTTAACACTGTTTATTAAATATGGTGAAATGACACAATTTTAAATTGAGGACTAATTGTGGTAAGTAAATACAAGTAAAGGATATAATGTGGCAAAATTTAAAGAACAAAACTAAATAGGGTGATATAACAATAATCAATGACTAAAAGTGAAATTTTGTTCAAATATAAACATATCCATAGTGTCATACTAACTTAATGAACTTGAAATAATATAAGGATAAGTGTTAAATACACTCTCAAACTATACTCATTTGTGCAATTAGGCCTTTCAACTTCAAAAAGCTCCAATTAAGCCCTCAAAATTGTTATTTTGGAGCAAATAAATCCTCTAACCTATTTGTGACCTGTAACTGTAGGTCAATTAGACTTCTAGCCAGCTCCGGCGCAGCGAACATCGCTCAATCGAATTTTGGCGAGTGAAACAACACTGGCGATGTCACGTTCTGCTCGAGATGGAGACCAAACTGGTCGCCATCTCCAGCCGCCGGAGATGGTCGGAAGTCTAGTTGACATGCAATTACAGGTTACAAATAGGTTAGGTGGCTTATTTGCTCCAAAATAACAAGTTTGATGGTCTAATTGGAGTTTTTAAAAGTTGAAATGCCTAATTGCACAAATGAGTATAGTTTGAGGGTCTATTTGACCCTTATCCCAATAATATATTCTTGAACTTTTCTCTCACACGCACACATATATGCATGTATCGATCAAATTTTATCATATGTCACTAAAAGGAAAAAAAAAAAAAAGTACAGTAAATCAAAATTAGTTGCATACACTATTTGGTAAATAAGTAGCTAAATATGTGAATTATGATTCTCGTTCTAAAATATCATAAAATTAATTCTTAGCTAATATTTTTTTTCATTGAACTCACACAGGAACAAAATTGATTCAACGAAAACCATCGATAAATGGATGCAATGAAAACATAGTGGCAGACACCTTGGCGAAACACATCAAAGCCTCCAATACCACGTGGGTCGAGTGGGAGGAGCCCCCCATAGTGTGGAAGAGGCATTGTTATTTGATTTGAGTGTCGTTCCGTGTGAGCGTCTTATTTCAGATGAATGTATTTTGTAGAATTTCGGGCTTGACCCTCCTCTTGATCCAAAAAAAAAAAAAAATTTCCATTAAATTTGAAGAGTGGGTAGGAGGCAGTAAACAGACTAATGCCATGTGTACAACTACAACTTAATAACTCATGTACTCGTGTGTATGCGCCACGTACAATTCAAACTCACACATAAATAACAGCATTCAATTCATAACCAACATCGATCATGCCAAGAAGATGACAAAATTGATTACAAATGTCCCAATTATATTATGTCTGTGTGTGTGTGTGTGTATATATATATATATATATATATATATATATATATTCTTCTAAAAAGTTGAATTTCAAATTCCTAAAACTTCCACACTCCAACCCGACAAAATACGTAAGATAATGTAATTAATCACAATAATGTAATGACTCAACAAACATGGCCAAATGTCAGTGTGCATAAGAGATCGATATTGCCCACTTTGGTTATAACCCCACACTCTACTAATGAGTTCTGAACATTGGTCTCTAGCTTCTCTTAAATATTGTCAACTGAATCAGTCAGTTAAGTTTGTGCAATCATATTTTTTTCTTTTTCTTGTTTTTACATCTAGGATATAAAAGTAAAAAAATATATATTTTGAAATTAAATTTATTTATATATTTTGAATAAAAATATAGTTCGGAAATTAAACGTGTCTATCATGTCAATTCATTTATATATATTGTGTGTCATTTCGTGTTTAAAATTCTAACTTGTTATCCTTAATGAGTTGTGTCCGTGTTTAGCTTTATTATATTGTTATTATTATCTTTATCAATCCGTAAATGAACATATTTATTCAAATTCTCAGGTCTACTTTCAGTTAACTTTTTAATTTAGGCATATATATATAAGCAACCATTAGTCCGCGGCTCAAATAATTTCAGTGGCTCCATCCAAGTGCGCATATGATTTGAATTTTGAAAGCTTTATATGCAATACTAAATTAAACAAAAGATTAACCTATATGTATACGCAATTACATATCATGTTGACTGACTATGATTAGGTATGTAGTGGCACTAGTGGGCAACACTACCCCAATAAGAGAATTGTTTAAATTTGGGTAACTCTAGTCAAGTTATGGTTGAATATTTGAATTAGTAATTATAATATTTCAAGTTCGACTATTTGTGAAAACTATCTATTGGTCTTTTTGATTTGAGCCATGATGATAATCAATTATATTGATTGTTTATCACATTGTCGTCCTAGCTTTGAGTCGCAAAGCAGATTTTATCCAGAACACATCATGAATTATTATAAAGAGTAGTGGATACATGGTAAGGCATTTGATGTTTTTCCATGACATACATTGACTTCTCAATAAGCTAATTAACATGATGTAATAAATTATAAATATTAGTATTGTCATAACTTGTATTGTATTCTTTAAAACACCAACACACTATTCTTACAATCTTATTCATAATCGTTGGTGATTGATTACTTTTTAATCTTTATAACTAATTCATTGTTTTGTACATAACTCTAAAAGGGTAGTTTCATCTCTATAAAAAGGGTTAAATAGACCATTGAATTTTACACTAAAAAATAATTAGGACTATGAACTTTAAAAAATTACGATTAAATACGTCAACTTGTTTTTGTATATTTAGGCCCATTGATCGATTATTTACCTGTAATAATTAGTAATTAGGGTTCCGACAATTGTACATCTGTACCGGCAAACGATCACCATTTGTTAAAACCCTAATCGCCAATGTATCAGATGACAAACTATTGGGCCCATATGTACATAAATGTCAAATTGATGTGTTAAATTGTACATTTTAAAGTCCAAGAGTTTTTTTTTTTCCGTATAAAGTTCAATGGCCTATTTGATAATTTTTTATCATCTCTATAATTGTATCAAGAGTTAATTTCATTTTTGTCATAGATTTATATGTGGTAGTCCATTTTTAATTCTTTTTTATTAGAACATCCACATTTGATCTTAGTATTATTGTGGCAAGACAATTTTTAGTACTCTGTCAACAAAATTGTTGAAATTACGTTAATACAAGGGCATTTTGATTTTTTTTTTTTACAAATTAAAGTGGGTTGATCCGCTATATTTTTTTTTAAATCCTTATTTGAAGACTGAATTGCCTTTGTATTTGTTGGAATTTAAACAATTTTGTTGATAAAAGACCAAAAATGGTCATGCCACAATAATAATAGGACCAAAAGGTGATGTTTTCAAAAAAAAAAAAAGGACTAAAAGTGAAATGACATCTATAAATCTATGACAAAAGATGGAATTAAATATTATATCAATATAATTTTTATGATATTATTTTTTCAAGTAACGAAGAAAGCCCACAGTCACTATTCAAAAGTATGTCATGACTAAATCTTATTTATGTATAATGGTCTGATAAATAATACTAAAAAATCTCATACAACAAATTTAACAGATAAAATATTAATAAAAATCAAACTTATAACTTTTTAAGAAGTTAATTATTAACTCAACCACTCATTTTGAAGCAATTTTTATATTATTAGTGTCAATTTTTCTCCCAGTCCATTCCATGGAGAGGGCTGACATTTGGAATCCCACTGCAATAATCTGATCCTAATAATTTTGTAAAGGCAATCAAGTTGGCTTGGAGAATTGCGCCATTTTATATATTTTGGTGCAACAAATCATACCACCACGGGACGCCCCAAATTATTGTCATTCTTTTTTAATCTTATAATAATGTTCTTAAACTACTAAAATACCTCAAGTAATAATCTTCCATTACAAATTATTACTACTTTGAAACAATAGGACAAATGTCAAAAAGTATTCTTTGTTGGATTAGTCCTAAATGCAATTGTGATAGCACCTAAAAAAAGTAAAATATTTTATATCTTGTCTCTCAACAATTCAACAATTAGTCATTTTAGGTCATAAATTATTGTTTTTTTTTTGTTTGCAGTTATAATATATTCATTGGGTTATTGACTCTTTGGACTGCAACATATAAAAAAAAAAATATAGAACATATAATACATTGTAATAGAGTTAGTATTAAACAAATATCCCTAATTTTTAAAAAATAATTGTTATTTTAGTCCCAAGAATACGAAAACTACTAAATTGCATAAGAGATGCAATTTTTTTTTGGTCTTTCTTTTGTATAACATTTTAATTTGATGTGCAAAATAAAGAAGTTATCAACCTTCGTTCTTACATTTTCCCTCTGCATATTCAAAGTGTCTTCCATGATTCCCCTTACACCAAAATCTTAAAATCATTTTTTTTTCTATTTTGCATATAAAATATTAAGATTGAAGAAAAGTTAGAACTAAAGAAATAATATTAGAAATTTACAAAAATACACATGTATTATGTAAATCACTAATAAAACTGAACAGTTTTGTTGGTCGATGAACTAGAACTGTAACTCTTTGGCAAAGCTAAGGGTATATTGCAAAAATAAAAAGTTATGGACTATAATGACAAGTGGAGATGAATTGAAGGATTAAAAACACATTTTTCAAATTTTGTTAAACTACAATATTTTACATAAAGAATTATATTTTAAAAACTAAATTAAATTACTGCATATTTAACTATTTATACAACTTACGAGAACTGTTACAAATACATATCCCCACTCCTCATTTTTGAAATACAATATTCTTACATATAAAATATTGTAAAATTTTCATATAAAAATATATTTCAAGATATTAATAATACATGTTTATATTATTAATATCATCTTGAATAAATAAATTAATACACAAAGTTGTACATACAAAGTAATAATTAAGAAATTTTTTTTGAATGATGAAGAAATCTGCTTGTATATATTATACAATAATGTGTATTAAGTAAACTCAAAAATTATATAAGAGATGAAAATTATACTAAAAAGATCTTGTGCAATATACAGAATGTGGCCACTACTGTATTGTAAATTACTATAGGAAAGTAGCTGACATATGCATGCTCTTTCAAATTATTTTTTCGATATATAGTTTTTATATTATTTATTTATTTGTGGTGGTGGCCAGTGAAATTTATTAAATCATTCATTCTCCATGATAAGTTTGATTAAGATATATAGATTATATGCTGATATGAAACTTTTTTAGGTTTGATTCTGTTCATTTCACTTTTAAATTAAAGGTAAATGGACGAATTTAAATTATATATATATGGAATTAGGTCAAATTAATTTCTAAATTATTCAAAAATGTAATTAGGTTATATAATTTTGTAACAAATGCAATTGACTCCATGAACAAGTAAAATTTTTGTGAAATTAGATCAATAGTAATTGATATTTCTGGTAATGTGAGAACTTGCTAAGGTGGTTAAAATCATAATTTAAATTTTGGTCTAGTTATATGTCAAACACATTGCTTGGATTACTATATATGCACTTCAAGTGAGAACAAACTCAAACTAAAATGTTATGACTAATTTGGTCCATTTATTTAGCCCAAATCAAAGATTGATGGTTGCTAAAAAATAAAGGTACGTAAAAACAACCGGATCAGTTTTATAATATTTGTAACAACCCTTTATTTTTTAGTAACTTTCAATTGTCGATATATCCAAATTGATAGATCAGATCAATCATAACTTTTTTACGTGATAGCATGTTCTCACTTGAATCCTCACACACACACATACAAGTTCAAGTGACACGATAAATGTTCGTATACTTAGTTTTAGAGGTTAAAAATGTCAGTTGGTCACTTTAAAGATATGAGTCGTTGGATGCTTGTCAAGATGAATACTCTCCAACCATTCAATCGTCAAAGTCATTCCTTACAATTTCCAACCCCCATTATGATCCAAATGGCATATCTAGCAATTAGTTGTTTTATCTAGCCATCTAGGTATTTGGCTTGCATTACTTTAGTTATAATCGTTAAATTCTTTAACAATATAAAAAATTTGTATTTGTGTAAAAAACTTAATTACACTTTTTTTTTTTGAATACTACTAACTCTATTACAATACTACTAACTTAATTACACTTTTATTGAACTTAATATATTTTATTTCTCAAGTCCCTCGAGTGAACTAATTTACTTTCTTCTCCCTCCAAACACTATACTTCTTTTTATTAGTTTCATTCAATTAAGAAGATGAGACTTACTATACAAAAATGTTGGTAGCATTATAATTTGTTTAGGCATGAAGTAGAGGGGGGTTCATACAACGGTGGGTGTTGTTGTTGAATGGGCAGAAAATGGTTGGCAGCTGGGAAAAAGGGGTTGAGAGAATGTGCTTGAAGATTGAGGAACTCCTTTGAAGTTATCAATAATTTAGTTAATTATTATTGTATCATATTTATATGATAGACGAGTTGATTGTATTTAAGGTGGCTTATTATATTCAAAGTTTTAAAGATTAATGTGAACAATCACTTTGGCTCAGATAAAAAGGAATGATGAGATGTGGAGTGTCATATATTCACAAGGATATATAGCTCATATTATCAATAATTTAGTTAATTATTATTGTATCATATATTATATGTATCAAAAACCTTGAAAAAATTACTGTTACTCTAATAATTTAACACTCCCAACAAATCTAACATTCTTTTTAGATAATCTAACATTATTCAGTGAACCAAAAGCATCAGTATTTATTATTGTACCATATTAGTATTAATAAATGGATATGTTTAGTACTGGTGGAAATGGACAAGATGATGAAAATCGCAAATGGGGGAGAAAGAGTGGAGGCCCCACCCGCGGTGTGGCGTTGAATAGTAAACCCTGCTGTCACATCCCCATGGGGCCACCATGTGATTTCTTCCATCCCCTTCTCCCTCTCTACGTGACCAGACGGATTCACCATCTCACTCTCTGCGCTTCCAATTCATTCTTTTCCTCTCATTCATTCATTCACATTCTTTTTAACGTCCCATCACATCATCTTCAATCTTCTCCCTCTCCTTTTCCCACTGCAAATCCACTCTTCTCACGCTAAAAAGGGGACAAAAACCCTTCTTCTCGTGAGTAAAAATCTTCAATTGGTTCGTTGCTACTAAACTCATTTGTTCTTGATAGGTGGCTACTAAACTTATCTGTTCTTGATCTGTGAGGGTTGATGGATTTAGCGTCCGGTTCAGCAGATCACGGCGGAGGAGGAGGGGAGGGGCAGTCGTCTGTTTCTGTAAGTGTTAGCGGCAGGGCGGCGGCGGGAGCGGAGGGAGGATCAACCGCGGCGGCTGCGCCACCGCCGAGCCGGTACGAGTCGCAGAAGAGGCGAGACTGGAACACGTTCCTGCAGTATCTGCGGAACCACAAGCCGCCGTTGACGCTGGCGCGGTGCAGCGGCGCGCACGTGATCGAGTTCCTAAAGTACCTCGACCAGTTCGGGAAGACGAAGGTGCACGTGATCGGGTGCCCGTATTTCGGCCACCCTAACCCGCCCGCCCCATGCGCCTGCCCGCAGAAGCAAGCCTGGGGCAGCCTCGACGCGCTCATCGGCCGCCTGAGAGCGGCGTACGAGGAGAACGGCGGCCGCCCCGAGTCCAACCCCTTCGGCGCTAGAGCTGTCAGGATTTACTTACGGGAGGTTCGAGAAAGCCAGGCCAAGGCTAGGGGAATTCCGTACGAGAAGAAAAAGCGGAAAAGGCCCACCGCCGCTGCCGCTGCTGCGGCCAGTAGTGGCGGCGCCACCGAAATTGGATCCGTCGGTAGTGGCGGCAGCGGTGGCGATACTGTCGGCAAGCCAGTTACTACAACAACAACGACAGAGTATAGTAGTACTACTTAGATTTTACTCTATCCGTAGTAACTAATTAATTAATTAATTTTTGAACTTCAATTACATATATTATTCTATCTCTCCTAATTGTGAATTATGAGAGGCTTATATATTTATTCTTAATCAAACAAAAACATAAATCTTTCTTACTTAAATTCTTGATTTACATTGTTATCATATCAAGATTTTCTCATGCATACTTTAAAGTGGTCAGATAATGGTTCGAATAATCCAAGACGAAATGATCTTTTCGGACAAAAACCCTAATTTTCTGACCAATTTTGGATGGTCTGAAACTGTGAGTTTTCCAGATTTGGATCAAACCTGCATTTCATTAAAAATTTGGGTTAATTATTATAGTGTTGTTACTAATTTTCTATGGTTCAAGAATCTGAATAGGCTTCAACTCTTTATATGAACGGCCTATTTGGGTCTGAGCTGAACAGCTATGGGCTAAGCTAAGGCAATTCACCTCTTTGTGGTCTTTTAACGATCACAAGCTAGGTAAGTTTTATCCAAAGGTCCTTTGATTGTTACAGTCACAAGGTAAATTTCACTGAAAGCACAAATCGAAGTAATGCCTGCGAACTTTCTCGTAAATCAAAACAAAAATTTGAACAACTAACAAAACATGTTAACATCGTATAGTAGCCTGCAGCAAAATGCATGTATGCAAATATATATCATGTATGTATGTATGTGTTGAACTGATCTGGTCCCCATTGTTTGGTTAGAGGATTCTGGTCTCCCTCCAGGGGCTCTACTTTAGTGCAGTCCTCTTATATCTGATCTGATGTTCTACTTGTTATGCACACGTGCGCATTCTTCAACTCCATCAGACATCGCATGTTACAACCTACTATGTATATATGTACATATATATGCAATCTTCATAAGCTTCTTCATATGGTTGGACAAATTAAAGGCCAGAAGGGCTAAGTCTAACAACGCACAATCAACGTGAATTCGGACCGTGGTAGCTATGCTATTTAAGTATTTAAAAAAAAACAAAAACAAAAACAAAATTACGTATTCACTATTATTTTTGGCATAGTTAAATTGTTGGGTTGAAATCTGAAGAGCTAAGTTCAAACCCCACCGTCGTTATATTATAAAGGTGTGCCTGGGTGAAATTAACTCTCTACTAAATAAATTAACAGTATAATAACAATATGGTTGAAAAGGTTAATTAATAAATGAAATCAAATCTGATACGATGCTGCTGTGGCTAAAATGTTGTTTCTGGGTGTAATCTAGTATATAATAAACAGCAACATAAAATATGCAGACAACCTCATAAAAAGGATTAATTCTACGTTAATTAAATTGTCTTTTTAAAATTATAATTAATTAATTATTGAATTATTGTATATATATATAGCTAGGAGTACTAACCCACTAACATCAGTGCGAAAACGACTGATGGCCAACCGTTGCTTCCATTCCATTGATTTGTATATTCAAGTACTATTTGTAAATTATCATATCCTTGTGATAATAGGACACACTGTACCCACCAATAATACACCACCAAAACCCAAAATATGTTTTTAAAGTAAATAATAATAAAGCAGAGTTGATGAAGCATTATTCTTGTACTAGACGATCAAGAGTTCGATTTTGGTCAACACCTTCTGGGTTGAACGTAAGTGTATATGTAGCATGTTTCTAGCACGGTTTACTTCTCAGGTCTGATTTGATGGTTAATTGACTATTACACAATAAGAATTTGATTTACTCTATGTATAACATCCGTGTTTTCTTTGTCACCCAAAATAATAATAATAATAATAATAATAATAATAATTACCCAAGAAAATTATTCACCATTATTTTATTTCAAAACTTGCTTGCATCTATCTTCATATAATTAATTATTATATGATATATCTGCCAGAGATCAGAGTGCCGTTGTTGTGTTGTTCTTGGTCTTTGACAGATGACTTCATTTTTTTTCCAATAAAATTTATAACAAATTAAATAAGCTAAATGTATACACACACAAATGAACTTGAACCTTTCGCCGGATTATATAAAAGGTTAGCCAAACATACAAATTACTCGGTAATTTAATAAAGGTAAAATTATCTGGTATTAACAAGAATTAAACTCATCACTTTCAAGTACGAGAGTCATATCCTATTTATTCTATAGTTTTATAGACATACTTTTTTTTTGGGTGACGAGAAAAACATGTACGTAACCACTAATTGATTATGTGCTCTAGGTAATTATTATTTTGTATAATAACCCACAAAAAACTTCAGAAAAAGTAAAATTATACTAGAAATACTTTGTACTATGGGTCATGCTTGATATTTAAGCACGATAATTATGTTTTACCCGTTCAATCTGTCCTTTTTTGGGACAACTTGCTTATAGACATACTTGAATGCGTATTAGGGATCCAATGTAGTATGCGTGTGAGTATATATGAATGGTCGCTTTCACCAAGAAAGAACAAAATAATCAACTCATTTTCTTGGTGATGTTGCAACGTATATATCTATATATTTGTTTGCGAATTTGGTGTCATCATTATTGCAATTTTCCTTTCTTTATCTTATCCGTCACCACCAATGATCAACAAAGTCCCCCATTTTAATTTCCATGCCACGTTACGTTACAACACAGGACCAAATACAGGCCATATATATGTATACATATAAATACGCCCGCACTCATATATTTGATCTATTAGCAAAATTTTATAGCTATTATTTACTGATTTGGTTGAGGAGATTAATTGATCGAATATTACATCATGCGGTCACAAACAAAGTTAAATTATTAATTGAGAGTAAGCTGAGTAACCTCAAATTAAGTTAGTTGAACACTTGACTTGAATTGATAACTACAAATTCTAAGTCAAACCTTGAGTGACAACTGTCTATTGGTTTTCTTAGTTTGAGCCAATCAACATAACTGTGAATAATTTAGGTTAGTTTACATCATTGTGATCTTATAAATTTTCTAATAAAGTATATAATTAAATTGATTTTTTATTTGATTAAAATATGATTAAACCGTTACATGCAAAATAAAAATGAAAATCTAATCTGATCATCAGGTGATATTTGGTGCATCAGTGCATGTTGTAGTGGAGAGCTGAGGCAGAAAAGTGATCTGAAACTCTGCAGAGGTGATTTTGACAGCAAAAGAAGCAAAGTCGTTAAAAAACAAAAGTAAAAAGCTGAGTGCTGGTGACCAAAAGTCACCAAACCCTAGCATAAAGCAGGGAGAGCGTAAAAAAGGTTTTTGACAGAAAATTACAGAAAACTAGGAAAAGAATTGGCGTGAATGACGATGTTTGTTTATTAAGGACGTACATCCGTGTTACATTAACTTGGAAAAACGAAAATAAATAACTTGAGTTATAGCATAAATTAGATTAAAATAAAAGTATAGAGTTATGTAAATTTACGAGCTAGATGATATGATACGACGATATAAGCACTACTACATACAATTAAAAGTAGTTCTATTTTTTTAAGGTAAACGTAACTATTCCATTAATTTCAGGGGCGGAGCCAGAAAACTCGACTTGGGGGGGCCAGTGTAGTAGAGAAAAATTTACCGTGTTAGTCGACATTATAATTAACCATACTATATTATTATTTATACCATACATTATTGTAATTATTATTGATAATGATTTTTAATTATATTCTATGTAATAAAGTATGAAATATATAATTATATGAGTACGATTGACACGAGTGCCAATCATTACTTTAGAATTTTTTCACATAACACAAAATATTATAATAATAATAATAACAACAACAACAACAACAACAATAAGAACAACAACATTTATTTAAATATAAATTGTCAATTTTTATCAAATAAAAAGTTTTGTCAATTATTTTGTCACCAAATATTTTCATAATTAATTGATATTCATTTTACTGATTAACAATATTTCAAATTTTGGGAGATAAAAGACAAAAATCAATATCAGGAATTAAACAATCAATATTAATTTTTGACAATTTCAAAACTAATTATTTAAACAAGCAAATGTACATCTTCAGAGTGTAAATAAATAATTAAAACACACAATAAATCATTAATTAATTAATCAACATAACTAATAAAACTAAAGCATATATCTCAAATTTGGAGATTTTTAAAAATAAAATGGATATTTGATGCCCTCCTCCATTATTAAAATCTTGATAAAAGAAATAAGATAAAAAGAAGATGGTGACTTTAATTATTTGCTTGGTTTACTTCTTTCTATTTAATGAATTTAAACTTTAATATATATATTTTGAGTTCATTTAATATAAACATAATAGATTGTTTTTAAAAAAAAAATTAGAGGGGGGCCAAAAGTGTATTTTATCCCTACTATATCAATATATACATACATATTTATTAAAATATTTGAAGGTGGGGTAGGGGTAGGGTGAGGTGGGGTGGGGTTGGGGGGCCAGGGCCCCCCTACCCCATAAGGTGGCTCAGCCCCTGATTAATTCATAACATAAAATGTTTACATTAATAACGATCAATGAAATGGTAAACCATTTCCAGTCAAACATAGAAACAACTTTTTTAACTATGCTATAGAAAACTTGAATCGCAGACTGTTTCATAACTAAGAAGCTATGTTCCTTCAGGGAGCTTAAAGCTTCATCTTTATATCAAACAGTTATCAGGTAACAACTAATTTATCAAACACTTTTCCTCAATAAGCTAATGTTATCAAGTAATCATACATTCTAACTCAAACAGCTAACAACTATTTTACCAAACAAACATTTATAATTTATGGGAAGCTCCTTTTGTGACTTTTTTTTTATCATTAAATTTTTTGGGTACTACTGACTCTGTTACAATACTATCCATAACTACTTTCTCAACTAAGACTCTTATTATTTGAGTTATTGGGTCAGATTTACTGTACAATCCTATCAACGGTATATATTTTATTTATTTCGTATTGAATCGTAACAATACCTGATACTATATGCATCATTTATATTGAAGAATGAAGAACACATCTACTGGATACCAAAGACAAATTATTTGATAATAGATCAGAGTTATGGTGCATATTGGTGTCGCAGTAGAGCAATACATATACTAAATAAAATAATTAATGCATGTCCCTTGGCTACAATCTACTACCTAATTATTCCTTGCAAGTGGAAGCCAGGGATTATTGATCACTACAATTCAAGGAACGTATAAGACGGGGAATGGGCATGCAGGTTATGATGATGAATAATATAATGTAATGGAATTATATATGCTTCTCTTAAAATGTATAATAATGTTGGTGCATTAGTCATGAAGCATGTTACCTCTATGGGCTATATTTATATTTTAATATAAACTTGAAACACAAATATGTATGTGATACATAATGACAAATTATTCTGTGGACCCGTATTCAAAATACAGAATTTACATACTAAATGTTTACAATTTATATATTGAATGTTCACGATTTACATACTCAACTGTGATTTGTGAACATTCAGTATGTAAATTGTGATGTGTTCACCTTGCAATGTGGATCGGGTCCATGGTATAACTATTGTACTACAATGCCTCCAAAAAAATGTAAAATGATACTTAAATTGTGACAAAACTTACATGCACTATTGAACTAGTTTTTGTGGTCTAGTTAGAGTCTTTATTTTAGAAAAATTGTTAAGTAATACTTAAATTGTGAAAAAACTTACACTATTACACGGATATGCATGAGAGAAAAATGTGCATATTATGCTACTATATACACATGTACTATCATGAAAAATTATGAAATTATTACCATGTAAATCTGGATCTAGCTTAATCACTTGATGTTAAGGTCACCAAAAAGTGCGGCCATCTGATTAGCACAAAAATTTATTTGTCAATGAACATATCAAATTAAACATAATATTGACTTAACAAGTTTTTAATTGCCACGACCAAATGTCTACGTGTATATAATTCATATCTTATACTTATTTCTTTAAAGGCCACACGCTTAAATCCTCTATTTCAATCTCCAACCAAACATAGGACTTTGATATATTCTTCAAAAGATTATGAACATTTTTTAAAACTTTATTTGTAAAATTCAATCCAAAATAGACCTTATATATATATATATATATATATATATATATATATATATATATATATATATATATATATATATATATATATTAAACTCTTTACATTTAAATAACATATCGTTATTCAATATTCACCTATTATTACGAGGCAGGCTAATCAGTGCTCCAATACTGTAAGCTAGCCACGGTGCCGTTTAATTATTGGTGACGTCCTCGCCTTCTAGAAGAAAGCAACGTATCATATTACCACCTAGCATACCTATGTTTTCATACTACCCAACAAGTATTTATCATATTGTGATAATGACAATTATATTACGGAGTTTTTTTTTTTTTTTTTCGGAGTATAAGTGAAGAAAAAGTAAAAATGGTAAAAAAGTAATTTAGACTAAATCCATGTTCTTATCTAAAATTTACGTTCTTATGTTAAATTTATTTTATTTTATAAATTTATTTTATAATATTAACTTTTTTACCTAACACTCTAGGCTCTATCATGGATTATTGCCTCCAATTTGTCTATTGATTCCTCCTCCTCTTGGGTGGAGAATTCATAATTTATTTCACATTTATTTAGAGATCATATGATTATTCACAAATGATTATAAATTTGTAATCGGCCTCATAATTGTATGGTGTCGGTTATATCAATGTGTGAATTGAATTAAAAGATATTTATTCATATATGTCTTGTTTATATATGGAATCAGAATTAAACAATAATTAGATTTTGCTTTAGAAATGTGAATTAGTTTGAGTCGTTCATTTATTAATGATCATTGACTATATATATAAAATAAAGAGAAAAAAAAAAAAGGACGGGGCAATCTCACAAATACAAATACTTTAAAAGTCTACATATTTATGAAATCAACATTATCTTTTTCTAATGTGTATTTCTTTAATTTTTTTTTATTATTCAACCGTCAGATATACTAGATCGATGACTAAAATTTATTTACACTTCTCACACGAAACTTTGTTCTAATAGGACTTAAGAGTTGAGTCATTATATATAAAAAATAATAAATTTTTTTCTTCTCCAAGTAATCAAAAAAATCAAAATCAACACTGATAGGCTAATGGAAGGTAGAAGCCAATGGCCCATTCGTGGAATAAAAGCCCGTTTGTAGAGGGCCCACTCCAATGACATTACACACGCATATATAAATGAGGTACCAAAGAAAAAAGGAAAAAAAAAAAAAGAGAGAGAGAGAGAGGTGCAGAAAATTGACGAACTGTATCAAGGTTCGCCGACAAGGTATCGAGAGAGTAGATTTGAGTTGAATGCGTTGCCCAGCTAACTTATCTCCTATCGCTTTCTACAACAACTATAAAAACCGGCAATCTTGTCATCTTGACAAATCAATAAATTATCAAATTTACTTAAATTGTAATGGGAAAAAATCAATCTAATATAAATCGTTTTCAATTTTTGATAGTTCAACTTTTTACCACTTTCTATTTTACTGTATTATAAAACAAAAAATAATTGAGATATTCTAACGAATAAATTTGATGTATGTTGCATAATACTTCGTATATTTTAACTGATTATTGGCCATAAATCATAATAGACCAAATATTACCTTGTAAAAATTTTAATTGACCATTAGATTAACAATTTTATTTATTAGTTAATTTAACGCACATCTTATTTACCTTGTAAAAATTTTAATTGACCATTAGATAAACATTTTGATTTAATAGTTAATTTAACATACATCTTATATCATTCACACCTCGTTCAAAGGTGTGAATGACATTTTAGTGTGATAGTGTCGCTCCAATTTTTTTTTTTTAATTAAAACTGTGCTTGAAAGGTAATTTGTAAGCTTTTCAAACATTGTTTGCAGTGGATTTTATGAAGGGTTTTCTTTATTTTTTTTTTTATATTATATGTAATTGTAGGGATGCTGAGAAAATAATGTTGAATTACAAATATGTTAATAAGGTATGATAGTATAGTCCACTTTTGAGAATGAGATAATATTATGAATCACTTTACACCCTTTTAAGTTCTTGTTTATTTATGTACCATGGTACTTTATTAAGTAATAGGTGTGGTGTGGAGTAAGTATATATGAAATTGTGAACATGGCATAAGAACTGTATCAAGAGTCCATTATGTTAAGTGAACTTGGTTACTTGGTTCCAGGTATAAGCATTACAAGCAATGCCTTTCATCTATTTATTATATCTAAACTAGATGTTCTTCAGTTTGGGCTGTTGGATTACCATTTGGGCTTGTGTTCCGACGTAAGGCCCACGGGCAGAATGTTCAGACACAAATTCAATTTTCATTTTCCATATCAGTCATCAGTCAATGGCGACGACCACCACCGGCCACATTTTGTGTACCAGGGACTCACTGAGCATGTAGCCTGAGCATCATCGATGGCGTCTCCGACTGCTTTATTAGCCACATGCGTTCTATTTCTCACCGTCCCCGCCCTTTTTCCGGTCAGTGTGGGAGCCGTAGGGGTGAACTGGGGCAGGGCGGCGTCTCACCCTTTACCGGCGGACAAGGTCGTCCAGATTCTCAAGGCCAATGGCATCACCAAGGTAAAGCTCTCGGAACCCTACCCCGAAGCACTCGAGTCCCTCTCCGGTGCCAAAATCGACGTCACTGTGAGCATTCCTGATTCCATGCTTCGCGGCTTGAATTCCTCCTTGAAGGCCGCTCAGAGCTGGGTCCATGATAACATCACCCGCTATTTCTCCGAGGCATCCTCCAAAGTCCGAATAGAGTACGTTCATGTGAATTTCACGCTTGCATCCTTTTCGTTCCTCACTGCTTAGTTTTGTTAAGAAACCCTGCGTTCAAGTTTTCTATGGACTTGTGAGGAACATTTTCTTTGATTGATTAAATTTTGTTTTAATTCGTTTTACCTAGAGTGTGATTTTGTTGTTGTCGAGAATCCTTAGCTTCAAACATTGGGCTGCTAATCTCTCTCGCTTATTTGGAGTTTGCTGCATTCATAACATTAGAATCACAGCTTTAATTCAAAATATCTTTCATTCCTTTTAACATGGAAATAAAATTTTTATACATAGTATGAGATATTGCTTATTTATTTAAGTTATGGATGTCCGTTGCTACTTATATGAAATTATGAATCCACTTACCAATTTCCAATCAATGTTTCTGGAGAATTACTCCTACTATTGATTTCATACTGCTTTTGCCTTCATTGCTTAAATGCTAAATTTTCATTTCACTATATTGGAGATTTGAGTCTTCTGTATTCAACAGGAGAAGTGAATTTTATTTGCGTAAATTTATAAGTGCATTACAGTTAGCTTGTTATCTGGCATGTATCCAATACGTTTGTGTGGATTTCATCAACAAATGCAGCCATTATGCTTGCCTCTCGTCTCTTTTTTTTGGGTGACGGGGGAAACCTTCAGTCAGTACCCGAGGGTTTGCATTGAGTAAACACAATAGGTTGCTCATGTTGGGATTCGAACTTGATTACCAAGTCAACGGTCTGACCAACTTAGCTGGAGTTGCCCCCGCTTCTCTTGTCTCTCTTCCTTAGATTATATGCCGTCTTTTTATTGAATGTAATTAATGTTTACTCCTATGTACTGGTTAGACCTTTATCTCTGTATGCACTGCTAAAGCGCTATATACAGGTATATTTCGATTGGAGATGAACCGTTCCTTCAGACTTATGGCACACAGTTCCATCCTTTTCTTATTGGGGCAGCCACAAACATTCATACTGCATTGGTGAAAGCTAACTTGGAAAAAGAGATCAAAGTCGTAATTCCATGCAGCTTTGATGCTTTCCTCTCAGAAACTGGCATGCCGTCAAGAGGGCATTTCAGGGCAGATATAAACAAAACCATGATTCAAGTTCTCAAATTTCTTAGCCAGCGCCAATCTCCTCTCTTTGTGACTATTTCTCCTTTTCAAAGTTATCGTCAAAATAAGAACATCTCCCTTGACTTTGCTCTCTTCAAGGAAACTGCACGCCCTCATAATTACAGTCGCAAGACCTACAAAAATAGCTTTGATTTGAGCTATGACACTCTTGTCTCAGCTTTGTCCTCTGCTGGATTTCCCCAAATGGATATAGTCGTGGGGCAAATTGGATGGCCAACAGATGGAGCTGCTAATGCCACGTCCTCCAATGCTGAGGTATTCCTGAAAGGCCTTATGGAACGCCTTCACAGCAAGTCTGGAACTTCGTCAAAGGCCACTAAACTGCCACTTGAGACTTATATTTTAAGCCTTTTGGACGAAGACAAGAGAAGCGTAGCTAGTGGAAGTTTTGAGAGACACTGGGGCGTGTTTACTTTTGATGGCCAAGCAAAGTACCATGTCGATTTCGGGCAGGGCTCAAGAAAAATGGTGGATGCCCAAAATGTCCAGTACCTTTCTTCTAAATGGTGCGTAGTAAACAACAACAAAGATTTGTCCAATGCAACTGCCCAAGCAATAGATGCATGTTCCTCTGCTGATTGCAGCGCACTGTCACCTGGAGGATCCTGTTTTAACATTAGCTGGCCCGGGAATATTTCCTATGCATTTAACAACTATTATCAACAGAACAATCAGAATGCAGATAGCTGCAACTTTGGAGGCTTGGGCTTGATCACGACCGTCGACCCCTCTGTGGAGCCCTGCAGGTTTTTGGTTCAACTGAAGACTTCTGTTTCAGTCTCACTTCACCCATCTGCTCTTTTCCACTTGTTGGCATCTCCTGTTGTATCCATTTTGCTATGGCTACTAAATGGAATTTGATCTAGTGTAATATCTGTCATCTATTGCAGCATTATTGACCTGTCTGGTGTGTTTGAATGTTGTGGGAGGAAACTGGGATGAGCAAAGTTAACATTTTTGATACTTTGATTAATGAATTTAGGCAATCTTCAATTTTTTTTTAGAAACTCTCTTCTGATATGCAATGTATTTAGATTGGCTGCTTGTGGTTGCTAATCTTGCTATGGACCAAGAGTGTGATGAATATCCTTCATGGCAAAATTGTTCATATAGATGGTGTTTTAGTATTTACGTGGATTATAATGTACAATTTTTTTTTTATTAGTTTATTCTTTTGAATCTTTTAATAAAAATTTCAATTTGGTCGGTGCATCTCAAATCAAAACCTGTCGCGAAAATTAAAAAAATAGTAAGAAATTGATTTGTAATTTTTGAACAATAATTTTTTAAATTATAATTTTATCATATTCGGGCCATGACATGAATTAGTTGTTCACTAGGTAGTGTAAATTCAAAAGAATAATGTTAAATACTCTATGAACTTTTGCGTCATGTATGTAAATTCAAAAGTGTAATGTCACACACACCTATAGTCCTGTATTTTTTTACAAATATTTTTCCTAAAGTGTTATCATTTGATTATATTTACTTGAAGTAACTGAATTTATTTTTTAATTAAGTATGCTGTAAATCAATTTATGAACGCCCAAGGAATATAATTCTCACGGGTAATGGCAAAGATTAGATGGGAAATTCAGAAAGGGAAAACAACTTTTTTCAATTCAAAATGGAAAATCTGAGATAGTGTGTGGGGTATATATATGTGTGCAAATTAAAAACTTGAAGGCGCCAATTTTGTTTCTCTCAGAATGTCCGTTGAAGTCTCGCGGCAAATCTTCCTCTTCCGCTCTCTAATTGAGAACCGAAGGTTAAAAAACTCGCACCGAATTGCTTCTCTTCCTTTAGCTCTGCTTCAAACATCTCGTTTTTATTCATGGATTTATTGTGTGCCGTGTCTCTGCAGATTCGATGACGGAACTCTCCGAGTTCTCGAGTGCATTTTGGCCTCCAACGACGCGAAATCGCTGATCGGTATCGTATCCGCTTTGAATGATTTCATGCGACGCGAGTCTCTCTCTGTCCTCCGTGAAGTTAGTGCTCTCAGATCTGTTGACGATAAGCTTCTGATCGTTGAATTTCACGTTCGCGTTTTTGCTCTCATTGGCGATGTTGAGGTATGCGGATTTTACTATCCTCCTTTTGTACAATGCCAAAATATCACACTGCATATCCTCGCGCGTATTTTATATTTATATATGTAGTCTATAGGTTTCTCCATCTATTTAAATCTGTGCGTTCTTCTCCTTGAGCTAATTCACTTTCATATTTGATCTCTCCGCTATAACTGCCAATTTCGATTACATTTTTAGTTTCAATAATTTTCTGCACATATTTATTGGTGGTTGAAGAAATTTAAATGGAAAATTCAATATATATAATCCTATTGCATATGGTGGGATGGTTGTGCATTGGCAGGTGTGATAACTGATAAATTATCAGTGATAGTACAATGACAAAAAGCTTGAGAAATTAAATGAGATGATGTATTTACTTTTATATTTTTGCGTCATCATTCTCACCATCGGTTTGCTTGTTGATTTCTTTCCTTCGAATAAACCTTATACAATATGAAACGGAGCCTGTTGTATTTGAAAACATCTGCCTTTATTTGGAACTACTCCTATCGAATACTATAGAAATTAATCAATTATGGATTGAATTTAGCTATGCTAAGACTTAAGACTGCCTATGGAATATCAAAGCCACATACTTCATTTTTTTTTAAAAAAAATGTGATAATTAGTTGTTCGCATGAATAGGGCTTTGAAATTGGAATAATTGTTTTAATGGAATATGGATCTTCATTCTTCAAACTAGAGGCTATAAATTGTATCCCTAAAAGAACTTCCTGGTGATATATATCATCTAGCAGAATTCCTGATTTTTTTGACTAACTAGTAGTATTTTGTATAATATTTTGCAATTTTGCGTCTAGTAGAGTTGCTTGGCCTTGAGATACGAAGCATTGCTCATGCGAGAACAAAAGGCTACTAGTGATCAGAAACTTCGAGTTTCATGTATTGAATGGCTCACCTTTGCGGAACATTCATTTCAGAATGGCTTTTATTCTATTGCAAGAAAGGTAAACTTTATAGGATAGGATGCAGCACTTTTAGTCTTGAGTCACCATATGAAATCAAGCTTTGTCTCACATCCTGCACGCTTAGCATTTGTTAGATGTATTTTTTTCTTCAACATGGACAAATTTTCAAACATTTATTGTGACTGTAGTTTGTATTTTTGTCTTACTTTTAGACTTCCATGAGTCCATCTGACTTTCAATTTTGTAGGCATGTGAGAAGGCATTATTATGCTTTGATATGAAAAGCAATATAATTGACACTCAGACAGGTGACCTCTTCAATAATGTTCAATTGATTGAAAAAATCGAGGAGCTCAAATATTATGCTGCTATCACAGCTTCTTCACAATCTGGTATGTCAACTTTTTATATTAGGTAAGAGACAATCAATACTTTGTTTGACTTGTCAAAGATGATGTTCCAGGTGTCATTGGTTTGAGGTTTAATAAAGAAAAAGAGCTTTGACTTTGTTTTCTAGTAATTGTGTTCACTAATTAGCCTAATGAGAAATGATATGATAAAAGCAGTGGTTTAATTCCCACATATTCAATTTAAAGGCTAATGTGCATTTTGCATGGGATTCTTTTCCCTGAACAGAGGTAACTATTTGAAGGTCTTGATTGGTTTAGAGACTAAGAGCTAAACTGTACCGTTGATGGTTAAGTCATGGATTCACCCTAAAAATAACCCCTGTTGAAGTGGTATGGTTCCATCCTTCTCAAACTGCATCATGCAGTATGTTCCAAGTCTGACCATTTACTGATGAGTTGCTACAGGTGGTCCTCTTCTGATCATAGTGCCCTGCTTTTATTAGGTTTTATAGGTATGGAGGCACATATCTCGTGCTCACATATGCACTGGCACAAGATATCATAATTATCACAAGAAAGACAAGCAATTAGAGGTTCTGTTCTTTTAAGACCCCAACATTTTTGAATATGGAGACCTGGCCAGAAGTTCAACAAGAATATAATGATGCATAATCTTGTCTCAGCATCAATCTTTGCACCTTAAACAGATTTTGTTTTATTTGCATTTTATATGAGAATTAATATAATGGAAGTGAAAGACAATTATAATTGTCTCATGGTTGGAAGTTTCACTTAAATCAACCCTACTTTTTACATTATACTACAAAGTCTACAAGCTGCATGATCTGTTTTTTTTTATTTATTTTTAATCTCCCACTGTTCTACGTGGTTACAGTGCAATGATGTTCTTTATGTCAAGTCTTATCTGTGGTGTAAGTATGAAACTTGCAGTTAAGTGTGTTTTTTTTTTGGACTTGAAAAAGTGGCGGGAAAGGAGGTCCTTACACCATTATATTGTTAATAATGTCTGTGGGTATATCATCAGTGCAGGCGCAGGCAGCACAGTACTTGAAGAAGAAAGCAGTTGACCACAGTTCAGATCATCCTTTTCCCGTTATTAAAGATAATGATTCCGGAAGTGCTCAATTCAGAAAAGGAATTAAAAGACGTCATCTACGGCAATTGCATCATGCCAGAAGCCGGTTGCCGTCTTCTGCATGCCCTTCAGAAATGTGCTGAAAATTTTTGAGGTCCCTTCCAATCTTTATTTACCAACTTCTTAGCTTGCCTTGCATAATAATATCTCCTCGCAGTTAAGGTGAAAAAATTCCATCTACTTTATTTAGAGTGACAAGTAAAAAAAAAAGACATTTTTGATATGGTTTGTGTTTATAAAGTTGGTCATATTTGGGATAATCATAACCAAGTTGGTCAGACCGTTAGCTTGATAGTTAGAAAATTACGAGTTGGACTCTCCGCAGGAATGGCCTATTGGCCTTTTTAGTTTGAGATGGTCAACTATAGACAACCTAAACTAATTTATCATTTCTTTGCCAACTAAAATTACAAGGCGGGATTTACACAATGTATACTCTTAGATAGTAGTTGCGGGTTTCAATTCTCTCGTAACCCAAAGTTGGTCATATTTCATAGGCCGCCGTTAGTATGCATGCATTAGGAATTATTGTTATGCTGGTAATGTGCTGGCTTCCTGCGATGACCAATTCGTTTTTTCTGTTGGTCAAGTTGTCAATCAGACAAGGTCAAGCTGGACTAGTCTTGCACATTTATCTTCCAACCATGAACCTATACTAGCATCTGCATGGCAATAACAGCCCTTGTAGAATATGATATTTGTGCTGATGAAATACTTAGGGAATCTGCAATTAATGCCATGCAAGAAACAAATAGTACATTTGCAGCAACAAACTAGCTTGGTCCCCTCTCCGTGCTGTCACGTGCCTAGCATGTGCCTGTGTCAATGGTCATTGCATTCTGGGTTTGGTTTTTAATTAGTCAGTCACATACATTCCGTAAGAGCATGGAAATTTGCATTTGGGATAGAACTAGAAGCCTCGGGAACAAAGGCTAAGAGCACAGTTTATGTAACTGTGTAGGTGGCCGGTGACCTATTCAAACTTCCCAGCACCATAGAATTGAAGCTGGCCGGAATTGTCAAAGCTTTAGATTTCTCAGAATCTCCACCGCATTTAGAATTTTAGACAAAATTTAAAAAATATATAATGTAGAACATCCATTGTCCCAATAATGGAATCTTCCATATCACCAAGCGCATTCAATGTTTGCATCGGAGGTTGCGTGTTTTTATTTTCTTCAAGACGGTGAAGATGTCTGTTTTTCACCCATTCTTTATTCAAACCATCTTAAAATAAACACGTCATGGGAACATAAACAATGTTTACAAGCTTCTCATCCTGTCCACCCTGTCTCTTCTCCCTAAGAGCGTAGTTGTTTGAAACTGCGAAAACTCATACGCGTTTTTTAAGGTACGTAATTACCGTTTAAGATATTCAACATGCT
Source organism: Ipomoea trifida (assembly GCA_003576665.1). Lineage (NCBI taxonomy): Eukaryota > Viridiplantae > Streptophyta > Magnoliopsida > Solanales > Convolvulaceae > Ipomoea > Ipomoea trifida. The sequence goes on along the minus strand of CP025647.1, from coordinate 28,379,796 downwards.
GTAATAACGAGTTTGACTAACTTTAATTTGGTGCATCAAATGAACATATAAATCGTCACACAGAAAAATTTTACATACTAATCGAATAGTTAGGGCGTCGCTATCTTAAAGTCTGTATTGTGATCCTAACTGACAAAGGGCCACAAGTGGAGAGAAACAAATATTGTGACTTTAGTCTTTAAAAAATTACAGTACAAGTTAACTTGAATTATCCATAGTTGATCAACTCAAATTAAAAAGGCCAATTCCCATTCTATGAAGATCTGTAACTTGAAACCTTGTGATTTCAAATCAATTGTCTGACTAACATGGTTGGGTTGCTCTCTAGGTATAGTTATATATCTAATTATATTGATTGTCTTAATAGGAGTGTTAATAAAATAATAGTTTGGTACAACAAAAAAGTAATATATAGATACAAACAATATTAGTGTCGATTGACATTATAAACTAGTAAGATAAGATGGGGTGGGGGGGGGGGGGGGGGGGGGTGATGATTCAAAGATTTATTTACCAAAATATATTTCCCTAATATAAGAGGGAACGGATGAAACTTGTTTATGAGCTAAGGCAGGTCATCATAATATTTTACTCCTAAGATGAGCTACAGTACTAGGGAAAGAAAGCTGTTTTTCTCGGAATAGAAGATTAGGAGTTTGGAATCATGTGGAAGACATTAAATGCAGAAAGAGAGAATCAATAAGCTAAGGCCAGAATTGAAGCTGATCCAGATTTAAAATCTTTGTTTAATTAGGGTTTGCAATGCCACGGTTGTGGAATCTTTTCTTCTCATGCCAACTAACTGCTTAAATTCTTGCACGTGATCACCTTATTATTGAATTACAAACCCCTCCTATTGACTAATTAATTGTGGAATTGTGTGGTTATATGTTGATTAACAGCCTTCTTTATGTAGAAATTACTTTAGTTACCGTACATGTTTTCATACACCCGAAGAAATATGGGCTGAAACCTCCATTAATCTTCTTGATAAGAACAGAATGTATGCCTTTTCAAGTAAAGAGATCATAAAACTTAGTTTCTGTGCTTGCATGATTATGTTTTTTTTTTTTGGTTACACATATACATATTTGAGATTTGTATAATTTTATTACCAGTATAATTCCATGTGATTGGGAGTATTTTGGATTGGACAAAAAATAAATTGCATATATATATAAGTGAAAAGAAAGACAATGTAAATGTATGTTCCAAAATGTTTGTGGTTCCTCCATGTGAATGTCCGCCAACAAACATTCACGTCGTCGAGCCAAACTTTTAGTTTCACTCTCTCTTGCTTCGGTCTAGGGTTTTTGCATCGTAACACATCCTGGTCTCTTCTTCTTTACTAAGCCCTAACCCTTGATGTTCTCCCATGAATTTATTGCACTTGTCTTATCTACTGTGCTTACAATAAACAAATACCACTACTTTTGTTTTTTTTTTTTTAATTGCAATGAATGTGATATCTTATATTATTTGATGTAATACAACACAAACACACACACACACATATATATATATAATTTATATATGATATTGATCGGTATTGTATGACAACTCTCATCATGGTTATAAGTACTATGGTGACACTATTCTCATAGCACTCGGTACCATCCAAATGTCACATATAATAAGGTTGTATATGAATATATGATGCAAATTAGTAAGACTTTGTTTGACACTTTAAATTTTTATTAATTTATTATATTGTGAAATCAAATAATTTATAATATATGAAACTAGTTTAAGGATATTCTTAGAGAGATTATTGCAACCCAATGGCGGTGGTCAACTTTTAGCCATCCTTTGTTATTTATGATCACATACATCTTCCAAACAAAATAACTTAATTACTAGTATTATTAAAGGAGATCTTCTTGGTATCATCACAAGTTTGAAGGCAAAATCACCATTTAAATATGTTTTTACTTCAATTCTTTGTATGAAATGAAACTTAGTCAATTCTTCATAATTACATATTGACAATATTAATTAGTTAGGTTCACTTTTAATTACCCAATAAATTAAAAAGCAAACTCTCAAGTATTTATTCATCAAATTCATAATTACATACTTTCTAGAAAATTCTATTGAATCATTTATAATATCATGTGATACAATAGTATAGAAGTGACATAATATAACATAGGGTATCAAATTTTTATTTTTTTTTAGCACGGACTCTGTTAGTTTCTCAACTTACTGAAGTACTAAGGCTCGAACTCATCCGGGGTGCAACTGGGTACCATTAGACCAGAAGGTTACTAATTGTTTTGCTGAAGTGATAGCAAAATATTTTATTGTCTGCTAGAATACGTTATCTCCTTCATGTAGCCATCATTATAAATAGGAGTCCCCAGCTCATACTCTTCCAAACTACGTAGACTAGTCATATTATTTATATATGTTGCCTTTCTTTTGCTTCTCTTCTCCCTCCGGCCTCTTCCAATAATAATTATATTAACACGTACCGTACCGGATCGATCTTTAATTTGCCTTTTTGCTAGGCATTGGCAGGTTTAGTTTGATTGCGGTGGTGAGGTAGGCGGCAGAAATGGGCGGAGGAAGCTCTCCTTGCGCTTCCTGCAAATTGCTAAGGCGCCGCTGCGCCAAAGACTGCATTTTTGCCCCATACTTCCCTCCCGATGACCCTCACAAGTTCGCCATTGTCCACAAGGTTTTCGGCGCAAGTAATATCAGCAAAATGCTACAGGTATGTCTTAATCTGATCTATGTTGTTTTAACGAGGTTGTTCTCCTCGCTCTGTGATCCTAACCGGCAAAGTAGCACAAAATGTAAACCAGCCTAGGTTACCATAGTTGACCGACTCAAGCCCAGGAGTTTGAGGGTCGAACCTATGACGTCTAGGCCGTAGATGGATCACTCTTACCACTTGGGCTGGGTTTACCTCATAATCTGATCTATGTTGTGTATGGAGGTTGGTACGGTTTAATTTGTTCATTATTCATGGCGGCGTTGATGAGTTGAGTGTTGGATTGTTTCGATCAGGAACTTCCGGTGCAGCAGCGAGCGGATGCGGTGAGCAGCCTGGTGTACGAAGCGAATGCGCGGATGAGAGATCCGGTGCACGGCTGCGTGGGCGCGATCTCGTATTTGCAGAACCAAGTGTCGCAGCTGCAAATGCAGCTGGCCGTGGCCCAGGCCGAGATACTATGCATCCAGATGCAGCAGCAAGAGCCCGCCGCCATCTTGCCGCCTCATCATCAACTCTACGGCGTCGGAGACGACAAATCTTCGCTCCTTGTGTCCACTACATCCACCGCCGCCGCAAATATTAATGCCGCGTTTACTTCCAACCTGGACACCCTCCAGCAGCTGCAGTACCAGCTGGCAGGTTTTACCTCTTCTAGCAATCCCGCCGCCGCCACGCCAGACCCTCTAAAAAGAGAGTCCCTCTGGACTTGATCGGACATTATATCATGGAAGCTAATTAAGCTAAGCCGCTAGCATATATATATATATATATATATATATATATATATATATATATATGCCTCCCGTTTTGGAGTTCTAAGTAGTGTTTTAATCATCATCATATTCTGGCCGGCCGGCAAGCTGTACGTAGCTAGCATTTTATGTATTGTTGATGAACACTAGCTTCAATTCAATTCTCCGATCCTTTTTGTTCATAAAATATATATATCCCGGCCTGGCCTCCGTTAATCATCTAGATAAGGTCGGAGCTCTTTCATTCATATAATTAAAGATAGATAGATACCATTTAGACACAGATAGATATAAATTAAAGATCCTTAAAAAAACGAAATATAGTATTGGATCTATTAATGGGTCGGCAATTAAGATGATTAATTAATTAAAGTTGTAGGGAAATAGTCAACTGTAGCATGTGAGGAGCTAGCTAGGGAGTGTGGAGTAAGAGTGAAGGAGGGTTCTTATCAGTCTTGAGCTCCGATCCCCTCCCAAGTCTGGGTGCTGGTCGGTGCGTGGCATGCAAAATTCAGCCGCCCCGTATATATGCAACCTATTTTAATTTTAATTTAATTATATATATATAGACAGATCGCCTGCCTACTTTAAAGTGTATTTTATGATTCTTACAAGTGCTACTTATACGTAAATTTCATAAATTATAAAACTACATAACATACTCTAAATGTGCAAAATAGACATCAATAATCAAAAGGAGTGCAACACAAATCTTTTAAAAGTGCTTAATATAATTGTTTTAAGTGCACAAGTTCACATCTTGGCACTTGAGTGCAGGTTTTCATTTGATTCATTAGTCATCATAGTGTTGATTTGCGGCTTCGAAGCGAGAGGCCGGAAAGGAAAAAAGTGTCATTACATTTTGCTAAATACCTCAAACTTTAAGTGGATTACACATGCATACAAAATACATCCGATGATACATAAATTTTCACAGAGTCTAAAACCTAGTCAGTAGTCCGTTCGCTCCAATATTGTTTGCTTCACACATGTAAAAATGCATGGATGCCATGCCATACTAAGAATTATTCAGAATTATTCACAAATCAAACTGCAAACTATTTTTGTGATGTAAACTAGTTTACACATAATTACATAAATTGGCCTTTCAGTGTGTGTATATATGTATGTATATGTATATATATGTGAGGTTAAATTAGAATAACTTATCCCTTTAAAAAATGAGAACTGATCTCATCAGCCTATTAGGATTTATCAATGAGGTACACACAAAGTCAATTTTATTTCTAGCTAGACGCCGCTAGACCTTAACTAAATGAGAATTGAGACATCTTTAAGTCTGTATGTACTATACTTAGACTAATCTTTAATTTATTTGTATCGGGTCAGTCTAATTAATGGGTAAAGTTCTGTCCATACAAGAAGGGATTTTGAACTCTCGTTCTCTTTTAAGAGATGAGAGTGCACATCCACTCATGCCAACTAAACTGATTACTATTACAACTATTTAAGTTTACAATATTTACTAAACTAATCTTGTCATTTTTTTTCTTATTTTAATTTGTCATTGTTTCTCAATTCTCAATTTTTACTTTGGGATCAGTTCTGACCTAAACCTTCTTACAATGTGCGCACACACATACACTTCCATTTGAACTACTTAGGTATAATAAAAATTATTTGATTGTTTTAATTGACCTGGATGGTCCATCATAAAACTAAGTTAGCCTAGGAAAGATTGGCAAGAAAAATAATATTAAGTTATTAGGGTCCAAGAGCTTTGGAATAAAGTTTTTGGGCTACAATAAAATAAACAATTACAAGATAATAAACCAATCGTTATATCCTGCACCATGGTGCACATAGCAATGTGCACCTAGATTCCAAAACGACGTTGTTTTGATGTTAGTGGACGCGGACGCGAATGACTCCAGGGAATTCATTATCTATAATACACATAATCATTATCTAGAATACACAGAACGTTTGCCTAGAATACACAGAATGTTTGTCAGAATACACAGAATATTGACACAAAATACACAGAACTCATCCTCCTAACATTCGAATGCACAAACACATCACAACCTGTGTTAATAACATGAAAACACAGAATATTGACACAAAATACACAGAATTCATCCTCCTAAACATTCGAATGCACAAACACATCACAACATGTGTTACTAACATGAATACACAGAACGGTTGCCTAGCATACACAGAATGATTGCCTGTAATACATAGAACGATTACCTAGAATACACAGAATATTAACATAAATACACAGACCGACTGAAACGGGAAACGTGATTTCCAAAAAAAGGACGATTAGTTTACAATGCTCAAAACGACGTCGTTTATGTACGTGGTGCACATTGCTGTGTGCACCGTGGTGCACGGTATAATTTGCCATAATAAACTTAGAGTATCCCTAACTAACTATAGATTGATTGATTTGCTCGATGGAAATGTCAAAGTGAAGATGGTAGAAGGAGAATTGGTAGTGGTTTGGATCCATCCTTGCAATATTTAAACTTCATCAGCCTCTAACTTTATTATTCAGTCCAGTTGAATCCCCACCTAAACTAAACTTAAACAAACTTTTGTCCATGAACTCCTATCATTCCCTTAGACCCAATTCACTCATAAATCTCTATTCTTTGACCCATTTTTTCCCTAAACCCAGCCCATATATGGTTCCATCATTATTCATTTTGAAAATTACTTACTTATACTCTATAATATTCTATTTTAATGTGTGAAGTAGGTGAGAAGCACATGCTTGACTACGGCCGTATGTCTTAAGCTATTTTTACTTTAATAATCTAATTTTGTCTTCTCTACTATAGAGTACAGAGTACAAATTTGAAATTAAAAGAGTTCTCTAATTTACTAGTCAAATATATGAGTCTGATGATGGAATACAAATAATATAGTAATATACTACTCCGGCCGCCGGGGCTTACCTTCGACGATAATCATTATTGCTTTAAAGGAGCTCACTGATGCATGCCACCATGGCGGTACCTTTCTCTCTCTCTCTCTTCATAGTTAAAGAGAATATATAATCAAACAGTTTTTCTTAAATTGATAGATGTCGATTTGTTTGTGATTGTCGCTAATCTTTTTTTTTTTTTTGGAAAGCAGCGCTAATCTTGTTTGATGTTTTGTGAAACCGAGCGATTGATTGAGTAGTAATCCTAAAGCTCCGGTCAACGTAATCAGAAAGAAAGTTATAATCTTGTGTTATCATCCAACTTGGCTTGATTTGCCTGATTTCTTCTTCTTCTTCAACATGGGTTCACGGGTTGACCCGGATTTCTCACTGCACATAGTTGCCATACCGTTCCCAGGAAGAGGCCATGTGAATCCCTTGTTGAACCTTTGCAAGATCATAGCAATGGCGAGACCCGAATTTCTCATCACCTTCGTCGTCACTGAAGAGTGGCTCGGATTCCTCAGCTCCGATGATGAATATGCTAATAAGCCGGCGATCCTTCGATTTGGCGCCATACATAACGTCATTCCTTCCGAGCTGATCCGAGCGAAAGTTTACATTGAGTTCCTGGTGTGAGATTTTCCCTAAATAATATAATACCACATATTATATTAAGGCCTTAATTTAAGTGGTGCAAGTTAATTAGGCTTATTAAGAAATCTGATTGGACTAAATAACTAAGAGTTGTTATCCAATCAGACTCTGTGCCTATATAAACCTGGATTGATGGGATACAGGATGATTCATTATATAGCACATACAGTCACGGTACTCATACTGCTCAGTAGACACCAATACACCATCTAGGGTTCTGAGTTAAGTATGAGACAAATATGGCTGACGGTCTACCGTCAAGAGATGTGTTCTGCTTCCGCTACTACAGTCCAAAGCATTTGATCAAGAGCTACGGTTAGAGGTTAGTACGGTCCTGTTTATTGCATATTATAGTATTATGTGATAAATTGAGTCTAACGCCTGGAAGCCGTTTATACGGAAATGGAAGCTCCCGTCGACCGTCTTCTTGACAGTCTTGCGCCGGCGCCGGCGAGCGTTATTATCTATGACCTATTATTGTGGTGGGTGGTGGGTATTGGGAGTCGGAGGAACATTCCGGTTGCGTCTTTTTGGCCCCAGTCTCCCACGATGTTCTCTATTGCGTATCATTATCAACTGCTTCTCGTCAACGGGCATGTTGATGCCGATTTGGCCGGTGCGTTTCTTTTCCATTTCCAATTTACTTCCATTATTAATGCCAATCGAATATTATAAGTTTAACTCTAGTAAGAGAGTTGTCAAGGACCTTGTGGTCCAGTGGCATCAAACTCTTTCCGTCTCATTGGAGTCAATACTGACAAACAAATACTGCATTGTAATAGTTAGTTGCGTTAGTAGAACTGCAAGTGAAAGGTTTTAAATAGTATTAGTACCTTGAGCTGTATATGTCTTCTCGTACAAACTTTATATAAACACACTAATTGATGTCAAATACGTGAGCCAATCAACCTAAACTGGTTTACCCTATGATTGCTTGTTTGCCTATTAATTAAGGTGGCAAAATTGGAGTTATTCATTAACGACGTGACATTGCAGAGAGAGGAGATGAAGTGGTAGACTACATCCCTGGAGTTTCTTCAATTCTTGTCAAGGATCTTCCGCCAATACTCCATGCCAAACATCCAGCTCCAGCTATGCGCTCGTTTTTTCTTGATATTATCTCATCAGCACAAGAAGCCCAATACCTTCTGTTCACTTCCGTGGCGGACCTGGAATCCGCCGCCATTGAAGCTCTCTCACACCTAAACTCAAAACCCCTATCTATTCCATTGGCACTGCAATTCCTAATTACTTCCCTATCCATATCGAAACCTGCCCAGATTACCTGACCTGGCTCGATGCTCAACCCGCGTGTTCCGTGTTGTATATTTCTCAGGGAAGCTTTCTCTCATTTTCATCTGAGCAGTTGGAAGAGATCGTCGCCGGCGTCCATGAAAGCGGAGTTCGCTTCTTCTGGGTGGCGCGTGAAAACACGGAGCGGCTAAGGGAGAGAGGCGGCGAGATGGGGTTAATAGTGCCGTGGTGTGATCAACTGAGGGTGTTGCGCCACCGCTCTGTGGGCGGGTTTTGGACGCATTGCGGGTGGAACTCCATCAAAGAAGGGGCGTTCGCCGGCGTTCCTTTTCTTGCTTTTCCGATATTTCATGATCAGCTTACGAACAGCAAGATGATTGTGGAAGATTGGAAGATTGGGTGGAAGGTGAAGAAGGGTTGTGATGATGGTATAGTGAGGAGAAGAGAAATTGCAGAAGTTGTGAGGAGATTTATGGGGTCTGAGTGTGATGAAAGTAAAGAATTGAAGAGAAGGCAAAGAAAATTGGAGAGATGTGCAGACAATCTTTAGAATTAGGTGGATCAGCTAAGCACAATCTTCATAAATTCATTGAAGATATTTCAAGAAACCGCAATACTTAAAAGATGTCTACGAGTTCAATTCTTACTAACATTATTACATTTTAACTGTAGTGTGTAGTTCACAGACTATTACATTGGAGCTAGTGTTCCTGTAATGTTTGAAACTACTTGTTCTTTCTTGTATTATATTGTTCTTTTTACACCTTATAGGCAATTTAATTATTTTCTGCCCCAATCTATGTTTGAAAAAAATGTGACTGACTACTATTTCAGTATCCAATTTACTAATATTACCTTTAGGGGCCGTTTGGTTCGGGTCATCTGAGATTACCTAGGTAATCTGAGTCTGGTAATGTTATATTACCTTGTTTGTTTCAAGTTATGAGATTACCTGGTAATGTTATATTACCTCAAAGCTGATGTGGCGGTAATGTTTCAAGGTAATGTGATTACCCCCGTTTTTTTAGGTAATCTAAGATTACCTTGGATCATTCCAACTTTGCCCTTGTTAACTAATCTTTATATATAATAATAATAATAATAATAATAATAATAATAATAATAATAATAATAATAATAATAATATTAACACAATAACATATATAAAATAAATATATGTTTATATAATCAAATATACATGTGTGTATATTTATATATTTATTTTTTTAATATTAAGCATCAATACATTCATACATATAAATAAATAAAAATACACACAATAAAGGCACACAAATATATATATATATAAAAGGACATTATAGTAAATTGTCTCATATAACCTAAAATATAACCCTTAACCAAACAAAGTAATATTATATTCCACAATCCAAACCAAACACATCAGGTAATCTTACATTCCCAAAATCTCACATTACCTTCTTGGAGGTAATCCTATTACCTGGGGTAATCCAAGATTCCGTGAACCAAACGCCCCCTACTACTACGCAATTACTTCCACCATTATTACTATTATAAGTTTGACCTAATTAAAGATCATGTACAGTTCTTATCTTAAAATCTAGTGTATGTATGAAATAAATTGCGAAATAGGCCAGGCCAAGACCTGGTTTAATTGCACTCATTGCACTTTCATATGAAAATAAAAGAGGCTGGGTTCTGGTCTCAGTGAAAGCAATATTGACTATTTGTGCTTCAATAGATTGAGAAAGTAGTTATGAACAGATACTGCATTGTATACTATTGCCAGTTGTAGTGTCTATATATACACTAGTTGTAGTCCATTTGTGCTTCTGAGTTTATATAAGATATAATAACTGTTACGCCTGCTACTTTGTCTCCGTCGGCTTCTGCTGCCAGAATGGGCGACCAGAAATTCTCCGACCACATAGTTGCCATACCGTTCCCAGGAAGAGGCCACATCAACCCGTTGATGAACCTCTGCAAGATCATAGCCATGGAGAAACCCCAAGTTCTCATCACCTTCGTCGTCACCCAAGAGTGGCACGGTTTCCTCAGCTCCGACGCCATGCCGGAAAACGTCCGCTTTGGGTGTATTCCCAATGTTCTCCCTTCCGAGCTGATCCGCTCCAAAGATTATCCCCGATTCATCCGTGCCGTCTTTACGGATATGGAAGCTCCCGTTGACCGCCTTCTTGACGCTGTCGAGGCGCCGGCAGCAAGCGTTATTATCTCCGACGTGTTCTTGACGTGGGTACTGGGTGTCGGAAACCGGAGGAATATTCCGGTGGCGTGTTTTTGGTGCGGGTCTGTCACGGTGTTTTCTCTTTGGTTTCATCACCAATTGCTTTTCGTGAATGGGCATTTTGATGCGAATTTGTCTGGTACGTTTAATTTGTTTTTGCGATTCCCTATAAACTAATATTCATAAATAATTTTTTTTAAAAAAATACTTGATATACTTTTAAAATTTTATTCTCAATTTTTACACTTTTAGTAATGAGAGTATAAATTGAGAGTACAAGTAGAATTATTTTTTTAAAATTTAAGTTGTACAATTTATAGCTTATCTACCTCCCATTTCTGTATATTTTATTTTCACGGATTGAGTTCGGGTTCAAAGGGATCACAATTATTAATTAGACCACTTGAAAAGTTTTGATTTCAGATTTTTTTTAATTAATACTTTATATTATGTTTGGATCTCGTGTCGGATTTGAAATAAAAATCCTTTGTTTAAGACCTGAGATTTGAACCTATTTAATCTATTTTCTATTTGAATAAGTTTGGGTTTGACTTGATTTTATCAAAGACTAAAAAGAATTTTTCTCTCAAAAAAAAAAAAGAATTTTTAAAATTTGGATTGAACCTGATTAAATTTTAGGTTAAACTCGAAATGTGTCCATCCCTCGTCTCAACTTTAATTTGCTCAGTTATTGTATAGGAATAGTTTAATTGTGAGCTAAATAGACTGTTCAAAAAGCTAGACATAGTAGTTTCAAAAATAAATGGATACATGGGTAGAATATAATTCTTGTATTATTTTTCTCTTTTAAAACATCATGAATGATATTTTTAGTATAATTTATTTTTCCTATATAATTTGTGAGTTATTACACACAAAAAGACAAATCTCTTCATTATCATTTCACATAACACGCAGAAAAAGGAGATGAAGTGGTGGACTACGTCCCTGGAGTTTCTTCCATGCTTGTCAAGGATCTTCCCCCACTATTCCATTGCAAACCTCCAGCTCCAGCTGTGCGTTCTCATTTTATTGGGGCTTTCTCAGCAGTACAGAAAGCGCAATACCTTCTATTCACTTCTGTTGCAGATTTGGAATGTGCCGCCATTGAAGCTCTCAGAGCTAAACTTCAAACCCCTATTTATTCCATCGGCTCTGCAATACCATACTTCAATACTAACCAAAGCTGCCCAGATTACCTGACCTGGCTCGATGCTCAACCCGCGTGTTCTGTGTTGTATATTTCTCAGGGAAGCTTTCTGTCGCTTTCATATGAGCAGTTGGAAGAGATCGTCGCCGGCGTTCAGGACAGCGGAGTTCGTTTCTTCTGGGTGGCGCGTGAAAACACGGAGCGGCTGAGGGAGAGCGGCGGCGGCGGCGGAAAGCAGGGGTTAATAGTGCCGTGGTGCGATCAACTGAGGGTGTTGCGCCACCGCTCTGTGGGCGGATTTTGGACGCATTGCGGGTGGAACTCCATCAAAGAAGGGGCGTTCGCCGGCGTTCCTTTTCTTGCTTTTCCGATAGCGCTTGATCAGCTCACAAACAGTAAGCAGATTGTGGAAGATTGGAAGATTGGTTGGAGTGTGAGGAAGATTAGTAGTAATGATGGTGGCATAGTGAAAAGGGGAGAGATTGCGCAACTTGTGAGGAGATTTATGGATTTTGAGTGCGATAATGAAAGTAAAGAATTGAGGAGAAGAGCAAAGCAGATTGGAGAGATGTGCAGAGAGTCAACAGAAGGCGGATTGGCTAAGCGCGATCTTCAAACTTTCATTCAGGATGTTTTAAGGAGCCGCAATTCCTAGGCTAAAGTCTCATCCCGCACCCTTAACCATTCCCGATTATTCATGCTGCACCTGATCTTTCAAAACGTATATTTAGATCCATAAACCATTATTTTCTCTTCACCTATAACTTTTTATAGGTTTTGTAGGTTACCTGATGACATGGCACCGGTAATGTGTTTATGTGATTTTTTTTTTTTGCTAAAGTGTCATCTAGCACCGTGAACTATATCCAATTATTCATGTCGCACCCTTAACTTTCATATCGTATATATCAAGCCACAAACTAAAAAAAATCGCCTAGAACTTTTAGCAGGTTTCCCTATCTTCTTACTGACATGGCGTTTGATGTGACATTTCTCTTAACCTTATGTTGTCCATGTAAGCGTTTACATATTTAAAATTAAAAAAAATTATTATATTAAATAAACATAATTTTCTTCTCTTTATTTTCATAATGTATACTTTTCAATTTTGCAATTCCAATGTTTCAATTTTTTTTTTCAGAATTTATATTTTTTTGGCTAATTTTTTGTTCAGTATTTTTTCAAATTTCCAAATTTTGACTGTTAGAATAATTTGCATATAACAATAAGTTACTCATTAATATAATAATTTTGTTTTTTTTTTAATTTTAAATATGTAAACGCTTACATGGACAACATAACGTTAAGAGAAATGCCACATCAAACGCCATGTCAGCGGGAAGATAGGGAAACCTGCTAAAAGTTCTAGGTGAAATTTTTTTTTGGTTTGTGGCTTGATATATACGATATGAAAATTCATGGTGCGGCATGAATAATTGGATATAGTTCATGGTGTTAGATGACACTTTAGCAAAAAAAAAAAAAAGTCCATGTCAGCATTTAATACCGGTAACTTGTTGATAACCTGTAAAAAATTCTAGGTGAAAAAAAAATTATGGTTTATGGATCAAAAAATCACTTATGAAAGATCAGGGTGCGACATGAAGAATCGGTTATAGTTCAGGGTGCGGGATGACACTTTAGCCCAATTCCTAGTAATGCCTGAAAAGTGAAGCTGAAAATAAGAGTCTAAAATAAAACTTCTTATTTAGTTGAGACTGACTCTCTTTTAGTTGTGCAAGGTCTCAAGTCAATTTTGGGTGACTCCTCTTTTCATTTAATTTTAACTGATATTAAAAATTTAATGAGCACGTTTGCTCATATTAGTTTATCGTTCTCTAGGCGATCTGCGAATCAGACAACACATTTGTTAGCTAAGCAGTCTGTTTCTATGTCTGATCGTATGGAGTGGTTCTCAACCCTTCCCATTATCTTTTGTAATGCTCTTACTTTGGATTTGAATTAATATATCTTTCTGTTCTCAAAAAAAAATAAAACTTCTTATTCATTAAATCAATGTTTTGAAAGTAAAAAAATAAAAATAAAAATTATTCCATCTTTCTTATTTCATCTGCCCGACTTATTATTTATTATGGGTTAAGTTTAACTCTTATTTTTTTTATGTTTATTTTCTTTAGTATTTTTTACTCATTTTTAAATTTGATTTTTGTGCGTGTTTAATAATACCTTTAGTGTAGTTTCTAATTAAATAAATTTTGTATACTAATACTAAACTTAATATTATGAATTTTGAATTAAAAATAAATTCAGTCAAATCTCGTTAACCGAACCAGACACTTAAAATAGGAGGGATTGATGAGTATTATTATTTTAACTAGTATTTTCGCATGTAAATTGCACGGAATGGATTTATTATAATAATTTAAGAATATTTGGATCCATATACAATTATATAAATTATATATCGAATATTATATAACACAATTGATGAAATTGGTTGGATCAATTATGCTTTCTGATGTTTTTTTTTTTTGAATTAAAGCAAATAATAATTGTCCACGAATAAATTTTTTATTATATATATTTAGATAATAAAAATAAAGATGAAATTATAAAAAATTATAATATTGAACGTGTACATTTATTTAATTATAAGATTAGTGCAAAAGTGTTATTCAATTAATTGAATAATAATATATGACTTGTTTGGTAATAGAGTTAGTAGTATTCAAAAAACAGAAAAAAAAAAAAAAAAAACATGTGTACGAGGTACATGCCCCACCACTATTATGGATGGTAAATCCCCACCACAATTATTACATGCCCCACCACTATTAATCTATTATTATCCATATATCACATTACGTTAATTCTGCACCTAACATATCAACATCAAACTAGTGCATTATTGATTTATTGACTGTTTTTTTTTTTTTTTTGAAAACTATTTATTGATTGTTTAACCAGTACATTTATTGAATTTTTTTACTAAAAGTAAACAACTTAACAATAATATTAGTTTTAAAAAATTAATTGTGGTATCAATTTAACTTTAAATCAAATATACTAATTTTAAATTTAAAAAGTTTTGTTTTTATCCAATCTTATAAAAATTTTGATTTGTATAAAAATTCACCACCATTAATAGGAGGTATTATTAAAGATAAAACTTGCATTGTAATTTTTGTTAATAAAAATTATAAACTAGTTAAATTATCATAGTTTATAGCTACGTGATATATTGCCATGGACAATCTTAGGGTGTGTTTGGTTGATAGATTTTGTTATAAGGTATGAATATCAAAGTGATTCTGTTACTGTTTGTTTGACAGGTTTTAGAATACTACAATGAATTTGGAATACCCATTAATTAAAAAACTCATACCCTTATAATAAGGGCCTTATTAAATAAGGGTTTCATTTTTCTTCTTCCTTTATTCCTCCAACTATTAATAATTATTCTTGTTACATCCTACTATAAAACATGTAAAATACTTTCACCAAAACCATTACTCTTACCAAGTATTTGATACTTATACAGATATCGATTCTCATGTGCGAACCAAACACACCCTTAGGGGGCGTTTGGTTCACAGAATGTTAGATTACCTTAGGGAATGTTAGATTGCTAGGAATGTTAGATAACTGGGAATGTTAGATTTCTGTGTTTGGTTTAAAATTGAAGTAGGTAAATAAGACAACGGAAATAAGATAAATCGATTAAAATTTCAAAAGCTCAATATTAGGAATAAGATAAGGGAATGTGAGATTACCTAAGAAATCGGGGTGTATCTCACATTCCCTTCCAATAGCTAAAAACTTCATCGGGAGGTTATGTTACATTCCCTGGGAATCTTACATAACCTGAACCAAACATGAGAATCTTATATTACCAAACAAATATAACCTTAGTTATCTTATATAACTTGAACCAAACGCCCCATAGTGTGCTTATATATACACAATTATTTGTCCATTTGTACTAGCTTCTGAGCTTATTAAGACAGCACAGTACAACTTACTTTGCCTCCCCGGAGCTTTCCCGGAATGGGGGACCAGAAATTCTCCGACCACATAGTTGCCATACCGTTCCCAGGAAGAGGCCACATCAACCCGTTGATGAACCTGTGCAAGATCATAGCCATGGCGAAACCCCAAGTTGTGATCACCTTCGTGGTCACCCAAGAGTGGCAGGGTTTCCTCAGCTCCGACGCCATGCCGGAAAACGTCCGCTTTGGGTGTATTCCCAATGTTCTCCCTTCCGAGACTATCCGCTCCAAAGATTATCCCTGCTTCATCCGCGCCGTCTATACGGATATGGAAGCTCCCGTTGACCGCCTTCTTGACGCTGTCGAGGCGCCGGCGGCAAGCGTTATTATCTCCGACGTGCTCTTGACGTGGGCACTGGGTGTCGGAAACCGGAGGAATATTCCGGTGGCGAGTTTTTGGTGCGGCTCTGTCACGGTGTTCTCTCTCTGTTTTCATCGCCAATTGCTTGTCGTGAATGGGCATTTTGATGCGAATTTGTCTGGTACGTTTGGGTCTCGGCTTCAAATGGATTATAATTATTAATTACACCACTTGAAAAGTTTTGAGTTTAGATTTAATACTTCTCCCATAATGTTTGGTCTCGGGTCAGATTTGAAATAAAAATCTGTGTTTCACATAATTAACACGCAGAGAAAGGAGAAGAAGTGGTGGACTATATTCCTGGAGTTTCTTCCATGCTTGTGAAGGATCTTCCACCAACATTCCATTGCAAATTACCTCCAGTTCTAGCTGTGCGTTCTCATTTTCTTGGGTCTTTCTCAGCAGCACAGAGAGCGCAATACCTTCTGTTCACTTCTATTGCAGAATTGGAAAGTCCCGCCATTGAAGCTCTCAGAGCTAAACTTCAAACCCCTATTTATTCCATCGGCTCTGCAATACCATACTTCAATACTAACCAAAGCTGCCCAGATTACCTGGCCTGGCTCGATTCTCAACCCACGTGTTCTGTGTTGTATATTTCTCAGGGAAGCTATATGTCGCTTTCAGATAAGCAGGTGGAAGAGATTATCGCCGGCGTCCATGAAAGCGGAGTTCGTTTCTTCTGGGTGGCGCGTGAAAACACGGAGCGGCTGAGGGAGAGCGGCGGCGGAGGCGGAAAGCAGGGGTTAATAGTGCCGTGGTGTGATCAACTGAGGGTGTTGCGCCACCGCTCCGTGGGCGGGTTTTGGACGCATTGCGGCTGGAACTCAATCAAAGAAGGGGCGTTCGCCGGCGTTCCTTTTCTTGCTTTTCCGATAGCGCGTGATCAGATCACAAACAGCAAGCAGATTGTGGAAGATTGGAAGATTGGGTGGAGTGTTTTGAGGAAGATTAATAATGATGATGGTGGTATAGTGAAAAGAGGAGAGATTGCGCAACTTGTGAGGAGATTTATGGAGTGTGATAATATTGAAAGTAAGGAATTGAGGAGAAGAGCAAAGCAGATCGGAGAGATGTGCAGAGAGTCAACAGAAAGCGGGTTGGCTAAGCGCGATCTTCAAAGATTCATTGAGGATGTTTTAAGGAGCCGCAATTCCTAAGAAGGCCTCTTCTTAAAGAAGAAGAAGAAGAAGTCAGGCCATTACCTTTTAGCCACCTTGTAGCAGTTATTTTATCCATAGCAAGTTGTAAGGACACTGATCGGTGCCTCTATTGGACTTGCTAATTGAAAATTAACTTTAGGGTTAATCACCTATTTGGTCCTCAATTATTCGCGAACGGTCAATGTTGTCCCTTAATCCCATAATCATCGATTTAATCACTGGAATAAAATGAGATGCGTCAATTTAACCCTTCCGGCCGAATTCCGTCTAATTGCCGGTGAGGAGCTCGATTTAGCAAGGGCAAACTGGACATTTTATATTTAAAAGCCCAATTCTCCCTATTATTAGGTATATCCCTTGCCCTCTTCATTCCACTCAGCACAAGAACCCGAGAGCAGCTCCAAGCGAAGAAAGAAAAACGAAAATGTCTTCCAACAATACATCTTCAGCGGATTTCATGGGTGATGTGCGATGTAGGTGTGGATATTTGCCAGAAAGGAAGAGAGGAGAGGTGGGATTTTGTTGAAAGGGACGGTTGACTCTCTCTGTTTCGCAATGATCTCTCCACTTTCAACAGCCCTTTCGATTTGTTTTTGTTTTTTTGTTTTTTTTTTCTTTCCAGAAATGAATACAGAGAGACAGAGAAATGCGGAATAATGGAAATGCATATATTCTGAGGGTTGTTTGGTTATGTACTACTGCTACCAAAGATTTCTTCTTTGTAGCAGCATCGCAAATTATACTATGGACCATGGTTATGTTACGTTGATGTTTTCATTTCCTGGCTGTGATGATATCTGTATGTTTCTTCTTTCTGGGCTACTAATCTGGGCACTGAGCTGATCCACCCGTATCTTGGCTTGGCAACCCGGAAGATCCCCGGGTTTTTGCAGCCATGGCGGCGTAAGCTCCTCTTTTGCCCCTTCGAACTCAAAGATCTGAGCCTAAAACCACCTTCTCCGATCCTTCCGTTTAGGATTTACTTCAATTTCAAACCGAATCCAATGAATGAGGCTGGTGGCCAGTGATTTCTTATTTGCTTCGATTGATGCATCCAATTATCTAAGCTTTATAACCTTTTGTGTTAATTGCTATGCTTGTGATTGTTGGTGTTGCGTCTTTGCATCATCGTCTTAAGCTCCAACAATGGTAAAGTCAAACGTAATAATAAGGAGAATTGAGTTTTTAAATATGAAATGTCCAGTTTGCCGTTGCTAAATCAAGCTCCTCACCGGCAATTAGACGGAATTCGGCCGGAAGGGTTAAGTTGACGCATCCCATTTTATTCCAGGGGTTAAATCGATGATTACGGGATTAAGGGACAACATTGACAGTTCGCGAATAATTGAGGGACCAAATAGGTGATTAACCCTTAACTTTATTTTCTTCTCATTTACAAATCTCCTCTTCCTCACTTTGTACCCAACCTTCCAACTTTTGCACTTTGACTCCTTATGCTTTATGCATTATTACCATTCTTTGGATCCATCCCTGCAATATTTAAACTTCAGCCTCTAAGTTTATTATTTAGTCCAGTTGAACCCCCACCTAAACCCAGAAAACTTTAATTTGTCCATAAATTCGGATTATTCCCTAGATCCAATTCACTCATAAATCTCTATTCTTTGACCCATTTTTTCCTTAAACCCAGCCCATGATTCCCTCATTATTCATTTTGAAAATTAATTGAAGTTCATAAAAATCTATACTCTATAATACTTCCCCAGTCTCATTTTATCTGTCTTATTTACTATTCATTGGTCAAATCAACTCTTTCTGTTTATTTTCTTTAGTATTCTTTATACGTATTTTTAAATTTGATTTTTTGTGTTTAATAGTACTTTATATGTAGTTTCTAAATATATAAATTTTGTATGTTAATATTAAATTTAATATTATAAAAAATGGATTAAAAATAACTTCCCTAAGCCTTGTTAATCGAACCGGACACAGGAAGGGAGAGAGTATTCTATTTTAATGTGTTAAGTAGGTGAGAAGCACATGCTTGACTATGGCCGTATGTCTTAAGCTATTTTTACTTTAATAATTTGATTTTGTCTTCTCTACTACAGAGTACAAATTTGAAGAGTTCTCCGAGTTGAATATATATGTATGGTATGATTGAATACAAATAATATACTACTCCGGCCCCTGTACTTGCCTGACTTCTTCTTCTTCTTCTTCTTCTTCTTCAACATGAGTTCACGGGTTGACTCGGATTTCTCACTGCACATAGTTGCCATACCGTTCCCGGGAAGAGGCCATGTGAATCCCTTGTTGAACCTTTGCAAGATCATAGCAATGGCGCGACCCGAATTTCTCATCACCTTCGTCGTCACTGAAGAGTGGCTCGGATTCCTCAGCTCCGATGATGATGATGATGCTAAGCCGGCGAACCTTCGATTTGGCGCCATACATAACGTCATTCCTTCTGAGCTGATCCGAGCCAAAGTTTACAGTGATTTCCTGGAAGCCGTGCATACGAAAATGGAAGCTCCCATCGACCTTCTTCTTGACAGTCTTGCGCCGGCGGCAAGCCTTATTATCTATGACCTATTTTTGAGCTGGGTGGTGGGTATTGGGAGTCGGAGGAATATTCCGGTGGCGTCTTTTTGGACCCAGTCTCCCACGGTGTTCTCTCTTGCGTATCATTATCAACTGCTTCTCGACAACGGGCATGTTGATGCCGATTTGGCCGGTCAGTTTCTTTTCCATTTCCACTCTACTTTCATTATTAATGTCAATCCAATTTAAGATACTTTATTTGATAACCATAAATTATAAGTTTACTCTAGTAAGATACAGTACTTATTAATCTTCTTAATTTAAACCAGTAAAATAGGTTAAGTTAGGTTTGAGCCAATAAGTTAAATTTAATCTATTAGATATATAAATATTGTCATAACAAAATTTTAATTATGAAAAATCTAATCTTGTAATAGTGGGAGCAATGTTAACTTAATGTCCTCTAATTTAGTTGGTTTGAATTAAGTTGCCTTCTCACCAACTTCTCCTAGGAGGTGGGTAGTGGGTTGCTTTCTGCCAGAAAAAGCAACCCAGTGGTTGCCTTTTCCAATGAGAAGGCAACAGTGGTAGTTGTCTTTTTCGGGTGAGTGCCCAGTGGTTGCCTTCTCCCTTAATTAAAAATCGACAACCTAAAACGGTCGCCGGTCGGTTTGTCGGATGTTGACCGGAATCTTAACGACCTGTAATAGCATGTCACTAATAGGTTTTTGGGCTAATAAGATGTTGATTGATTTAATTATAATTTTAAAAAGTTTAAAAGCCTAATTGACTTTTTAGATAAAATTTGAAGACATATTTGACTATTATTTTTTTCTTTTTATTTTTTTTTTATGTTACCCGTCTCAACTATGGGTGTGCATGGGTTGAGTTATGTTCAACCGAATCATAATTATTAATTAGTCCACGAAAAGTTTTGAGTTTAGATTTTTAATACTTTAGATATTATGTTTGGGTTTGAGGTCGAATTTGAAATAAAAATCCTTCGCCCGAAACCAGAGATTTGTATAGTTTTAAGCTATTTTCTATTTGAGTGAATTCGGGTTTGATTAGATTTTATCAAGACTAATCATGATTTTTAAAATTTGGGTTAAACCTGATTAAATTTCATGTTAAACACGAAATATGTCCATCCCTTGTCTCAACTTTGCTCAATACATAGGAATAGTTTAATTGTGAGCTAAATAGTATGTTCAAAAAACTAGGCATAGTATAAAAAATGGGTGGTTAAGTGAATAAAATATGATTCTTGTACTATTTTTTTAATTGAACCCATCATATACGATCTTTCTAATGTGACTTACCTCTCATGTATAGTTTAATTTATGAATTATTACACAAAAGTAAAAGTTTGTGTACTAAATATACACTCTTAAATAGTGATTATGAGTTTTCTTCGTCAAGTAGTTATAACCTAATATACCCCCAAGTTATCAACTTATTATTTATAAGTGTTCTAGCTAATTAACTACAAAGATTCGGCCAAGCACATTGTGTTCAAGTGGCATGTAGTGTCCACCCTTAGATGGGAGGTCATGAGTTCGAGTCTCAGTGGAGGAGATCTCGAAATTGACTCTTTGTGCTAAAAAAAAAAAAGAAGAAAAACTACAAAGATTCGATGAATGGATGATGCTGAATGTACATTTGCGGATTTGTGGGTTTTCCTATGGCTCACTCAATAAAAAGAACTTTGTATTAATTATATATCTTCATTATCATTTCACATAACATTCAGAGAAAGGAAATGAAATGGTGGACTACATCCCTGGAGTTTCTTCCATGCTTGTGAAGGATCTTCCGCAAGTATTCCATGGCAAACCTCCAGGTCCAGCTATTCGTTCGCTTCTTCTTTGGGCTTTCTCTGCTGCACAGAAAGCGCAATACCTTGTGTTCACTTCTGTTGCAGAATTGGAATCCACCGCCATTGAAGCTCTCAGGGCTAAACTTCAAACCCCTATTTATTCCATCGGCTCTGCAATATCTTACTTCAATAGTAACCAAAGCTGCGGCCCAGATTACCTGACCTGGCTCGATGCTCAACCCGCGTGTTCTGTGTTGTATATTTCTCAGGGAAGCTTTCTGTCGCTTTCAGATGAGCAGTTTGAAGAGATTGTCGCCGGCGTCCATGAAAGCGGAGTTCGTTTCTTCTGGGTGGCGCGTGAAAACACGGAGCGGCTGAGGGAGAGCGGCGGCGGCGGGAAGCAGGGGTTAATAGTGCCATGGTGTGATCAGCTGAGGGTGTTGAACCACCGCTCTGTGGGCGGGTTTTGGACGCATTGCGGGTGGAACTCCATCAAAGAAGGGGCGTTCGCCGGCGTTCCTTTTCTTGCTTTTCCGATATTTCATGATCAGTTTACAAACAGCAAGCAGATTGTGGAGGATTGGAAGATTGGGTGGAGTGTGAGGAAGATTAATAATAGTGATGGTGGTATAGTGAACAGAGGAGAGATTGCGCAACTTGTGAGGAGATTTATGGAGTGTGATAATATTGAAAGTAAGGAATTGAGGAGAAGAGCAAAGCAGATTGGAGAGATGTGCAGAGAGTCAACAGAAAGCGGATTGGCTAAGCGTGATCTTGAAACATTCATTGAGGATGTTTTAAGAAGCCGCAACTCCTAAGAAGGCCTCTTCTTAAATGGAAAGTGGAGCTGAAAGTAAATTGTGGTTCACGTTACTTAGACGAGGGGTTATGGGTTTAAATTTCAATGGGATATTGACTCTTTAAATTTCATTGTGAGTGATTCAATGATACTCAAAAATAAAATTTCTTGTGCTTTGATTTATAGAAGTTTGCATTCGTTACTTGAAACTGTGATTTGGATGAAACATGCTGAAGATCCTAACCAATAAATGACAAGAAGTAAAAAAAATAAAAAAATCTAAGTTACTTATAGTGAGTAATTTAAACTAAAAAAAAAAAATCAATAAATGACTCTCATAAAGAACTAAACTTATAATCTTATAATTTCCAAGTAAGCTATCATATCAAGTACCAACTCAGGTAGGAAAAGAAGTTCTTAAGCCCTCCCCAATAGCCATTTTGTTACAGTTTTTGAGAGAGAAGATGGGAGTGCTTTATGCAAGTGAAGGATTTTTGTAAACATGTAGAACCCATCTCATTGATGTTGGGCCTCATGATAGTCGCGTGCAAGCTACAGATGCACCCATGAGGTGGGTTATATTTTTTATTTCCTATCTTCTTTTTCCTAATCACACTCCTAAAAAATCACAATAAAAACTCTCCGTGTTGCTTCCACATAACCACGTGGGAATGATGTCCAGTCCCAAAATTAGTGGCTATAATGTATATCCACGATACGTATTTTTGTCACAAGTAGCACCAGTGGTCTAGTGGTAGAATAGTACCCTGCCACGGTACAGACCCGGGTTCGATTCCCGGCTGGTGCACATATTTTTAATTTGCTCACCACCAAACTTTTTTGCCCATTAAGCACCATTCGTTCAACAAGGTGATGAACACTTAATAACTCTGAGTGACCACTCTAGCGAGATGGCTAGCGAGATTCATTAGTGTCAACTGTCAAGGTTAATATCACAACAAAATCAATGTAAAAAGGATTTCGCATTCAATATTTTGTTAAAACAAAAAATATATTTTACCCTTATTTAGATCGACATGAAAATGTATGGTTTATATGTCTCACTTGAGTTTTCGAACTACTAATGGACAACAAAATGAAGCTCTAGTCTCTATCTCATCCAAAAAAAAAAAAAGGATCTCTTCCTTGATCACTAAGATGATGGAGACATGACACCAAAGCAAGATATCAGCTAACAACAATGTAGGCTTAGGCTGCAATGTTCTCAATATCGGCACCCTTGTTCACCCTCTTCACAATGCCAGCAATAACCTGATACGAAAAGCACATGGACATGAGGAAGACCGTTTCAATTAGCGCAAAAATGGTGAAACTTTGAGTTCATAAACAGTATCTCACCTTTCCAGGTCCTAACTCATAGCTCTTGTTCAGGCCTTTTGTTAGGAGTGTCTTTACTGTTGTCTCCCATTGAACCGGGGAAGTCACCTGTGATTCCACATCAAAAGGAACGGTTAATATTTTCATAAAATTTCCCGCCTGCTAGTCATTCATCCTCTACCCAGAAAAGCACTCTCTGGTATACCTGGCGTGCCAATATTTTCTTGATTGTCTCGGGATCTGAATGTGGCTGTGCATCAACGTTTGATATAACTGGTATTCTGGGAGTTCTGAGTTCTGTTGCTGCCAAAGCGGCTTCCAGTCTCGACACAGCTGGCTCCATAAAACCAGTGTGGAAAGCACCGGCAACAGCTAGGCGCACCTAACAAAGTGATAACCATACATTAGGAATGGCTAGCACGCAAGTGATGATGACAGATAAACACTCAAAATAGGAATTACCGCCATTCGAGCTTTGAATGACTTTGCCTTTGCCTCTACTGCTTCCACTCCTTTCACACCTCCAGAGACGGCATAATTTCCCTGAAAGAACATAATGTTAGCAAAGTTGGATTACGTTAACTAGTTCCACTGGGTAAAATAGCGAACAGAGTAAGAACATAAAAGCAATCATGGTGGATAATCAAGATTCAAGAACCCTACAGGGCATAAGAAATTCGCAATCTGAACTTTGTCGGCTTCATCAACTTCTTCA
Source organism: Ipomoea trifida (assembly GCA_003576665.1). Taxonomy (NCBI): domain Eukaryota; kingdom Viridiplantae; phylum Streptophyta; class Magnoliopsida; order Solanales; family Convolvulaceae; genus Ipomoea; species Ipomoea trifida. The sequence goes on along the minus strand of CP025647.1, from coordinate 28,355,431 downwards.
TTGGCTGCATCGCATAGTTGTTGGACCTTTTCAGAGTCCAGCCCGATGATACTAACCATTGCACCTTGTGCAGCATCAGCTGCATCCTGAAGACGATGACAATTCAAAAATAATTTTAGAGTTTAATGTGATTGAAAATCATATAACATCTTCTTTCAAAAAAAAAAAAAAAAATCATATAACATCAGTTATTCTATTAGAGTTACCTGCATGGCTTCTCCTCGTAGTTTTACTAGCTTAAGACCATCCTCAAAGCTAAAAACATAACATTATATCCGCAGGTAAATTAGCATTAGCAATATGTGCATTAAATATATACAGAAGTGGCAAGCAAGATATGAAATAAATGACGTATTTTATATTCCCTCATATAGAGGTAACCCACCTGAAAGATCCTGCAAATGCAAGAGCTGTGTATTCTCCCAGGCTCAGACCGCATGTGACGTCAACAGAATCAATTATTTGCTGGCCTCCTTCACGAGCCCGGAGTATCTCAATAGCAGCTAGGCTTGAGACGTAGATAGCTGGCTGTAGAGGACAAAATTTAAATGAATGTAAGGCTAACACGAGAAGCTTCTTAGATCATTACATGCAAAACACATTCAATTTTTATTCCGAGTAAAGATCGAAGACTGTTGCAGAAGAATAACACAGCACATAAAAGCATGCATCAAAAGTCGTTAACCAATCTGAACATCATTTCACACCTTGTATTTTGCTTTATTTGATGAATGTGGAATGGCTTGTACTCATAACAAAGGTCTAAAAAACATGTTCTTTTGGAGTTTTGGTTTTCATTCGTGGGACTAAGAACCCAACAATAATAGGGTAAATTCCACATTCTGAGCACACAAAGTACTTAGAGGGACCTCCCTATATTAAGATTAAAAATTCAGGAAGTATAATTCATACCTGACTTATGACAGTAGAATCTAGCTTCTCTTTTGGTCCATTTATACAAATATCCAAAAGGTCAAACCTGGTAAAACAAAGATAATAAATAACTATCCAGAAATTGGGGATAGGAAATAAAAGCAACCAATCAATCAATCATCAAATCCAAGCCACACAAAATGATGATCAGTTGTTCTCAACTCATAGTTTGAGGAAGAACATAAAAGAACAATGATATAAAGAACATTTCCAATATGCATACCCCAAAATTTCATTTGCTCTTTTGTATAATTCAGCAGCTGCTGGTACCTTCTGAGACTCTGTGCCCATTCCCACTGCTTGGGCACCCTAAAGATTAAAGTGAAGACAAGAAAGTAACTAACAGGACATAGCTATAAGAGTTCAAACAACCAATACTCAACAAAGCCAGTAACTTCTCATTCCAAAAGTAAAGAACACTTTATAGAGTTATTGAATTTCAATTTCAATATAAAAACCAGGTCATAATTCACACTGACATGATATGCATGGCTAAATACCAGGCACGTGAAACAAAGGTCAAGAAAATTAAGATGTCTTACGTTTGAAGAGCTAAGACAGGTGCAGATATAAAATATTTTCAGATAAATCAACAGCCAAATTTTGTTGAGTGACGAGGGAAACCACAACCACTACCTGAGGTGTGCACTGGGTAAACCCCATTTTGTGACCCACAAGCCAACAAGTAATAAACAAGCCTAGGTTGCCCATAGTTGACTGGCTCAAACCAAGAAGGCCAATAGACCGCTCCAATTGAGAGTCGAACTTATAAATTTCTAGTTACTAAGTCAACGGCCTGACCAACTTGGCTGGGTTGCCCCATCAACAGCCAAATTTGATGTTAATAAGGCAAAGCCTAGAAGGCACAATTGCTTGAACAATGCTATGAATACATATCAATAGGTAAATCCATACAAGCACAACAAATAGTGTAATAATTGAAACTTGACACTAAAAAGGCACACATTTATCCAAAACGTGATGCCAAAATGATGCAAGTTTGTTCCTTTTCAGTCAATTAGAGACATTGGAGATTCAACAACTCAACCCTTTAGCTCATTAAATAATTCCTTTATCCTCAATTATAAGTTTATGGCCAAAGAAAGATCTGTCATATCATCAAAGCGGAGTAAACAAGTTCATAATTTTACCATCATAAGCTACACCAATTAATGCACATTGCAAAATCCATCAACAATGATACGGAGCAGAAATAACAGTAAGGAAAAAACTTAGATCACAAATCCAATTGGAATTGCAAGAAGAAATAGAGCAATTAAGACCTGGCCGGGGAACAGAAATGCAAGAGAGGGCTTATAATCCGTGAACAGGGAATCCTCAACAGCGACCTGAGATCCAACAGAGACACTCATGGAAACCCTAGACTTGCCAAAATCTACGGGGCCGAAACTCCGGCAGGCCCCATTTCTAAAGCCCAAACAAGTCGAGCTCCGGAGGGACCCCGGCGAGCTGCGATTGCGCTTGCCGATGGGAACTGTGGGAAGTACCAGAGATGAAGCGGCCATTGTGGAGTTCGAGTGAGGTAGCGAGGCAGTTGAGGAAGAAGAACAGAAACGCAGGAGTGGAGAGTGGTGGTGGCGGAGGAAAGCATGCATTTAATATGGAAGCCTCCGTCTGCGTGTGAGCATAGCGGAACGGAGTTTACGATGATTTTGCCAGTCAGGAAAAGAGCACTGTAGTTCAACCACTTTAAATCAAATATTAATATACAATCCCGCATCGACTTCATAAGAGATTCTGCAGTGATATTAAATTGGAGTCAAATTTTCGCTCATAAGTTAACTTTTATGATGAAATATCAAAAAAAGAGTCCGAAGTAAGAGCTATCCAGAGATTGGAATTGAGTTAATTTTTGTGATGGAATTAAAGTTTAAAGGGAATCCAAAAAAACAGTCCGAAGTGAAAGCTATCCAGAGCTTGGCAAATGTAACCGGGTGACACTAAACCACAAATCTTGGCCATTTTGCCAACAGTTAATCCTTTACAAAAGACTGGTAAGTTTACATATATGGAGTTAGTGATTACAACTGTATTTGTTATGTACTTTTAACATCTTTTTTTCAAGCAAAAATTTGGGAATTGTATAAGCAGATTAACTGCTCCATTGAACCAGCTTCACAAGACTTTAACCATTCCTTTGTAAGCTGAATTTGGTGAAGGTCTTTCAAGGCTGCCTGTTCTGATGACCCTCTTCAGCTATGATGTAAATCTCTTTTGTCGTCTTCTCTAACTGGCGTTTCACAGGGATGGCGAACCGAGCCATGGATGAAACCTGTGCCAACACACAAGAGGGGTTGTTAGTTTGAATGGCATTTCTAAAGATGAAGGACGAGAAGATTTCATTGCAACCGCTGTGTGGAAATGCGACGATTCAGAATTTTCTGTACTGGTTTTGCACTGCACTAATGGATTCTAGGAAGCCTAATTGACAACCTGAAACCTGTTCTATGTTTCTTTTAAATTGCGCCAAAAGGGAAATATGTCATACATTTCTTGATTGTACCTTTGTGTTTACACTCTGATCTCTAGGTGTAATCAATGGCCTGAAGTTCACTGAACATATCCCTTTTGCTCCTTATCACCCTCGCTTTATTATCCCTGATTTCGAGAACCTGGAAAGAAATCACAAACATGTTACGCGTGTGAGAACAGATAAATATGGAAGAGAATGCGAATATAAATGCAGATTCGAGAAGCAACTCAAATGAATCCGTTTTTTTTTCATTTCTTTTCTTTCTTTCTGTTTTATGGGGGCGGGGTCACCTCAGGCATTGAGTCGAGAACTCCACTTGACATTCCCACATCAATGCACCATATGCTACAGTTATATTTGCTGCAGGTTAAACAAAATTAGCGACTTGCTTGAGATCGAAATGAAATATGCAAAGTTAGGATCTTAAGTTCGTTGTTATTTTCAAGAAGCAAAAAATTTGAGAGGGTAAGCCGAGATCCAATACCAATTCGCTCCCATAGGTTGTGGCGTATGTCCCACAACCATTGCTTTAGCACCTACAGCCCGGAGTGTCTCTTCGAGAATAGATTGGATCTGACAACACCACGGATTTTTATTTCAATTGGCACAAAGATTCGATTCCAATCAGCATTTATTCACGAGTATTTTAGTATAGGATGGACCGACCTGATTATTTTGGTAGCTTTCTATATGTGGATTGCCTCTGGAGTACAGCCGGCTCCATACAACGCTGTCATAGCCTCTGGTGGCGATGAAAGGGATCTCTGGACGGTCTTCTCCATCGCTAAGACCTCTCATCCAACGTGAGACTTCTCTGTTAATTCTCTCTATGCCATATGCAACTGCAGAAGTCGCAAAAGTTCTACCACTCATCATAAATGTTTCGACAAGTAACAAAATGGTAGATGCAAAACCCGAGTGAAAATACGAGTTTTACCATGATGAGGGAGAGTGCCACCGTGGCAGAAGAGCCAGTCATCGACTTTGAGGATCACACCGTGTCGTGATAACTCAGAGGCTAATGGACCACCGGGCTTTAGAAGGATTGATCTTGCTATTACACCTTTTTGCCGCTGTCCTAATATTTGGAGGACTTAATAAGAACTATCAATTGAAGAAATGAAAACGACAGGACACAAAGGGTTCAATATTTCTCATGAATATATACTAATCTAGTTAACAATTCCCTCCTCCCCCTTCCACGTTTTCTTTTGCCTCGAAGACTATTCTAAGTTTCTAACAAGTAATGCTAAACAGAAACTTTCTTCAGTGTAATTAGATGTGTAGGCGTTTTATTCATCGTTTAAGGGATTGCTTGAAATAAACACGCAGAGTAGAACATACCTTTACCAAAGACCAGGAATCCCAATAACTCTGAGACATCTTCCTTTCCCGTTTCCATCTATGACACTCGGCAAACCAACAAGGAAAAGCCTTTTCCCAGTCGCGTCCATATTCCTCCAAGTATTCCAGGAAGTACACACACTCGTCGAACGCCCCAGAATCAACATATCTGAAGTCCCCCTCTACATTCATGGTCTCGTGATTTCCATTAACCTGTCATTACCAAATCAGTACATAAAACCTCCAAGCATCAGATTTCCAATTGTAAATGCAGCAAGGCTTAAACTTTGAAAAGATTTTAAGGAGAAAAGAGATAAAAGTTAACCAGGAGAAGAAAAAACAATTGATTTCTAGTACTCTCATAACTCATAAGCATGAAAATTTGCCCAAACAATTTTAGGACCTGGAAAACTGCTCCACCATGAGCTTTTGCCTGGATATCCATTGACCTCAACAAGGATAAGATTGCCAATTCATCTTCCCCACGATCCAGTATATCTCCAAGCTGAACCAACACCTGATTAAAGAACACAATTTTCAACCCCAAAAGCAAAACACTTTATCATGAATGCAAAAAGACAGACTTCAATCACTTCATAGCATGAAAAACCAGTAGCTTGGGGGCAACCCAGCTAAGTTGGTCAGACTGTCCACTTAGTAACCAGAAAGTCATAAGTTTGTCTCCTGCAAGGAGAGTCTATTGGCCTTCCTGATTTGAACATATCAGGTATGGGCAACCTAAGTTAGTAGATTCCGGGACAACCCAACTAAGATGGTCAAAATGTCCACCAGAATGTTACAAGTCCTCGGGGCAACCCACCAAGTTGGTCAACTTGTCAAGGAGAATGTTACAATGTTACAAGTTTGAATCTCACAAAACCGGTCTATTATCCTTCTTGGACAACCTAAACTGGTTAACCTCTTCGAGGATAGGGTCAGAAACCCCGGGTACAACCTGAGTAGTGACTGCGGGTTTTCTCGTCACTCAACAAAACCAGTAGCTTCCTTCCCAAGTCCCAATCAACTCTGGTATACAGTGACTACAACAAGAAACTCATACCGTTTCACCACCGATCCATAGACCATTAGAACTCAGAACACCCGCCATCTCAAACGCCTGCCTTGCCTTATCAAGATCTCCATGCAAATCCCCAACTGAAAACCCACACAATCATTCGATTACTTTAAGAAAACAAAAGCCACCCCCCACAAAAATCATTTGATCATAACAATAAACTGCTTAGACAACATACGCAGCCATTTCAAGAAACACCCACGACCCATTAGACCAACAAACATGTAAAATGAGCATAAAGTACAGTTCTTGGTAATAATAGAACACGAACCGGCAATGATTCTTCGGCCAGGAGCGGAGACGAAAGTGGGCGGATCGCCATTGACTACAATGGGCTTTAAGCTCCCCAAGCTGCCATTACCGCTGTACAGGGCTAAGCTGTCTACTGGTTTTCTGGGTAGTGATTGCGAAGAACTGCTGCCATTAGAGGGTAGCAATGGAGGTAACGAACACCTTAGAGACAGAGAAGAGGCCATTGATTGCGAAGAACACGGAACCACTTTGTTTTTCTATTTTATTTTTTATTTTTTGGTTTTTACTTTTATTAGTTTGGTTGGAAAATCATTAGCCGAAATAGAGGAGGAGCGTTAGCCACGTGTCGGGCGTTGTTTCTTGTGAACGGCCCATGTAATTTTGGGCCATAATTGAGCCCACTTTCTGAAGTGGATCCTCACAGTTTGGGAACAATTAAATAAGAACTTATATGGGTAAAGAACATCCATACTAGTTTTGAGTTGAAAAATAAATAAAACCCAAACCTATGCACATAATTCATGTTGATACTACACATAAACAAAATATAATGACAATGAATTAAACATTTAACATAATACACAGAATTCAGGTTCATAATGCACAAAATTCATGCTCATTATATCGTGTTTATGTGTGTATATTATGAACATAAATTATGTAAATTATGAACACGAATTATGTACATTATGAAGTCAAATTCTATGTATTTGATCTAAGGTCCACAGTGCAATGTGGACTCTTGTTCATGATATAATGATTTTGCTTTCTAATCAAAACCCTCTTAACATAACATAAAAGAGAGAATCATGCCTCAAAAAGGATGGAACGTGATTTTTATACTAGGAGATTATGAGTTTGATTCTTGTATAAATTTATTATGAGCCAGGCATATAAATGAGAAATATGACATTAAACTTTGTAATTACTAAGTTAACTAATTGTCTAACCAACTTACCCGGTATTGCTCCAAAAGCATGAGTAGTTAATAATATTACAAAATTATGAAACGATTGTCATCCAAAACCGTGATAATTGGACCAAAACCAATGATGGTTAATTGATGGATGTAAAATATTCAAATATGTTTATATTAATTGAGATAGAAATCAAGAAGAAAAGCAGAAAACGGAGAAGAATATAAAAGTTACAGGATTTGATAATGTGTCTATGCTCACATAATCACAGAAAATATTTATGCTAGGACTATAAACATTATATTAATTTTAATTAATATATTTATAAAATTATTCATGCAACGTATCAAAGGAGCTTCACCCCCACACTCTTATTCCACTCTGGGTAAATAAAGACAGAAAAAATAAGACTAAAAATTTATTTTGCGATAATCTAAAGTCAATATTTTAATAACAGGGTGGGAGCTGAGAAGTTGGAATAACCATCTTTTCGAGCGTGGAAAATAAGGAATTGGGCGCATCAACAATAGCATACTATAATGATTACAAAAGACAACGTTGTTGAAATTAATTAAAGGATCGGAGAAAGTATGTCTAAGGCCTCCAAATTTCCAATATAATGGCGGTGGTGGCTAGATGGCTCCGGTCTAATCAGTCTCGTACGTGCATTGTATATATATGTTGCATGAAACACGGCCTTTAGTGTGGATCGGAGATGCTTACACAACTTCCACAATGCAATACATTATACAACGTAGCATATGATTCATGACTCATCTACTCAAATTTAATTTGCTAACATTATTGACAGGATAATTAGGCAAGATATATCTGGTCCGAAGAAATCAAGGGCCACATACAAACTGCATATTTACTTTGGCATAGTCCTATTTAAGAAGCAATTATAGTGAAAACCAGACATTATTTAATGTAGGCTCCTAATTACTATATATGGAGACTGTTAGACTGAACAAAGAGATGTTGTAAGCATTAGTATAAATAGTAGACCCTGCAACAAGCTAGAGAACACAATATTTGTACTCTGAGCATAGCAATACAATTATTACTTTTCAAATATACGCATGTAACTTATTTACTGTCAATTATTGTCATCGATATCAATAATACTAAGTATAAATATGTGTATTATTTTTTTGGAGTTAATTTCAAAAATGATCTCTTAGCTATTGACATTTATCAATTTTTATCATCGACTTTTAATTTGACAATAAATGATCCATTGACTATTGACATTTACCAATTTTTATTATCAACTTTCAATTTGACCATAAATGGTTACTTGACTATTGATTTTGTGTCAGATTAGGTCATCCGATTAAATATTCATTTAGTAAACATTAAATTTAAGTGTAATAATGTAAAAATTAGTTAGCAGAGAATTGTCTCTTCAGATTTACATATTTAAAGGTGATGAAACAAATAATATAATTGCTTCAAATTTGTTACATTCTTACCTATAAATTTAGCGCTTACTAAACTAATATTTAACCGAATAACCAAATCTGAAACAAAATCAATAGTTAATAGACCATTTATGATCAAATTAAAAATAACAAATGAAAATTTGTAAAGATCAATAATCAAAGAATCATTTATAATCAAATTGAAAGTCCATAATACAAATTAATAAATATCAAGGGACGATTTCTAGAATTAACTTTTGCGTATTATTTTTTTGTTATACTAAGTATTATCAATATTAATAACAATAATACTTAATATAATCAAGATTAATATCAATCAGTACAGTAAAAAAATCATAAAATCTTTAAAAGAATAAATCCAATGATCTCAAACACAAAAGTGCTTGAAGTAGGGTTTGCTCAAGTTGTGTGTGGGGGTCTCTCACTCGTCACAAAATGTGTGCGACACGTGAATTTTGATACGGATTTTTATGCGTCCTTTTTCTAACATTATTTTCTCAGAAACAATAATTATGTGTAGGTTGCTAAGACGAGATATTTGACCACGTTACGTTGTCGCGACTCGACATTCAATCACGTAACGGCGTTTACTAATTACTATACAACATTCAACAACCTTATTTTCATATACCTGAAAGTCTAGAGAGTAAAATATAATTTTTGTATAAAAAAATTATGAGTTTGATTTGTTTGATTATTATAAATGCCCTCTCAAGATCTTTTTACTGCGACTACTCGACTATCGGTCGCACATAGTCTTCTAATTATAATTTACCTTTTTTGTGTGATTTATAGGATTTACTTAATTAGTACACATAATCGGGTAATAACTGCAAATTTTCCTTATTATTCCCTCCTCCCAAAAAAATTTAAAAACATTGACCGACTTGTTCAAGGACTTTTTATAATTTTATAGATACCGTGTTGAAATTTTATTTATTTTTGTTACGTTTATAATTTTTTAATTTAAAACGATATAATATGGGAATATGGCATTTGGCAAGAAATTAAAAAGGATACACTTACAATATTAATTAATGTATAAGTTTGTGTGAGTTTTGGACTGTTTTCCATGTCTTCAACTGACAACAATAATCCAATCTTCGAATCTTCCATTGCAAATTTGCAATGTGTCTTTGATATATAAAGAGATTAATGCATAATTTATGTCAACATGGATTTATAAATTCACAGGAAATAGTAATAGTTTATATACCTTGGTGCAATTTTGGTATATGTTATAGATCGTCCATTATCGTTTTCAAGAGAAATTGTCTTCTGGTATATAGTGTGATGTATTCATCGATTGATTTTAAAAGAAGATTCTGATTATTTTTGACTCAATAACATGCCGACATTTTTACGTTACATTGATAAATAATGTAATACAATGTTGAATTTAGATCGAAATAAGTTGTGGAGCATATTAGAGTATAATTTAATTTTGTCCCGCCGTAGTCTCATGAAGGGGTAAATCGAGCCAATTTAGTGGTACATTTTAGTAGAAATCAAATTCATATCCTATCACGAGAAACAAGTTTTAAGCGAGACTTTTCATCCTCTAATTAAACCAATGTCCTTACAACTTCTATGTTCTTATATTAACCTAACATAACATAGATATATGTAGTTTTTCATCTCTTTAATGAAAAAAAACATATTAAAAAGTTGATATATGTTTCTTCAAAAAAAAAAAAAAAAAAAAGTTGATATATGTTGGATGGAGGCTTAGGGACTTGAGTCCATCAAAACATAGCACTGATTGTAATTTTAATTTTGGTGTAGTGACAATAAAAGCATTTGATGATGCTGATTATATATATTGATATGATGATTATATGAGAACCATATCTTACATGAGAAATGCATGAGTGCATGCATACTACGCGAATGCACAGGCAACTACTCCAGAGTCTCCACCGTAAAAGATATCAAATGCGATGGAGATCCCAAGTAAAAAAAAAAAAAAAAGAATTTCTGGTATGTTGTTTTTGCTAGTATAGAATGACAAATTAAACAGATCGAATTATAAAAAATACCACGCACTGAATTGATTTGCAAGATTTAAGATATCACTCGATATTTCATCTGAAAACTCTTTCGCACATGAGTCTAAGCCAAAAATATAATGGGATTTTGAAGCACGCAATTGCAACAACACAATGATAATGAGTGTATTGAGCGGCAACGACAAGATAAACGAAAAATATTTGAAGTGATCCCCTAATATAATTATGGTGCTTGGAAAGGAATAATACCAAGCCACTCAATCATATCATATCTGCTGACACGTACCTTATAAACAACAACAACTAGCTAGTTTAAGATTGCATAGGATATGATCGAATACTCCCGGGATATTGGGGCAGGCCTAGCCTGTAATATAAAATAATGCTCATCCACACACACTACACTACAATACACAAGTATAATCAATATAATGTTGTATGTATCAACTTCTTTTCAAAATATTATATGATGAGATTTTGTCTGATTAATTGACGTTACGTTGATGTTATGGATTTTTTTTTTTAATATCATATTTGTAACACTTAATTGTCACATGATGTCATTCACGGAATATACATTTTGGTACATTGCATGTATTATGTTGGGAGTAGACAAGGACGGAGTTAGAAATAAGGTTGAATAGGAGCGAAAATTAATATAATGCAATTTGAAAAGCAATATAAAATATTCATGATAAAATAAGTTCATACCCTTAAACCTACCACGAGAGTTATATGGTAACTTTGGGCAAGCTTTCACTCCCAACTACTTCTGTAAACTTTGAGTACTGAGATTTACCTATCATGTAATACTTAAGGGTCCGAGTGGAATGACCCGCTTGGAGTTGGCGGAATTCATTAGCATATTCCCCCAATAGTTAACTATTTGGTCGCCCCAATAGTTAACTATTTGGTCGGTAATTACCAGCTAAGATATTTATATAAAGTCTAGTACTAATAACATGTATATAAGGGGGATTGGAAGTGGGGTGGGGTGGGGGGAGACGGTCCCCGACCCAATGTCCCCCCTCCCCCTCCACGCCTACCGTCTCTCTTCACCTTTAGGATTGGAGTAGATGCATTTTCATCATTTCCTAGTTTATATATATGTGTATAAAGTCACATTATTCAAAATACTAATTTACTGTTATCAACTCAAAATTAAGATTAATCTTTATTCATAAAAGCATATATACTATTGTTATTGTCATGTATATATAACGAATATTCAAGTATTTATTAATATGATATTGTGAGCCGATATTATCATTATTACATTGAAGAAAACGGGACATTATATTGAGAATGGATTTCACGAGTGATGTTGGGGTGTTGAAGGACAACAAATGGAGCCACGATTATATAGTGATCCTTCACCCAAACTATAATCATAACATATATGTCTCTCCCCATAATTTTCATGACTCAAACCCTCCTCACTTTTAGGCTTTTATTAGCCCTTTGGGTAACTCACATTATTAGTTTCACTGCACATTTCACAAAATATTTCACTATTAAAAAGTTTTAGATTTTCAATCGCTGAAAAATACGACCCAAAAAAAAAAAATAGTTAGAAATGACCTTTTCAACCTCTCCGGCAATCCATATGAAAAAGCATTCATCATTATTATCAACTGCCACTGAAAATGGTTAGTAACACATCTCGTCAACAAAGACCATCAATCCTCTAATTGGTTAGATCATTGGGCTTCTTTCGATCTCTTAATTTTTATCCGTAATTCTTCAAGACCATAGAAAAAATTAACCGAATTTTAGAATACTTTGATGAGCAGAATAATTCGCTAATTTTCGTCTTTTTTTTTTTATATAAAAATATGGTCAATAATTGACAAATTTTCAGCCAAATATCGATACTTGATGAATTGCTATAATAATTTAACTTGCATTTCAATATTCCAATTATTTTAATTTGTTGTATTATTTGAACTCATATCCTCAACCATTTTCTCCATGAAACGAATAATTCATTGTATGTATGTATTGTTTGTCACGACACAAGTTGGGTCAAACACTACCACAATAAATTTATTAAAAAAAACAGAGCTGAATACAATTGAAGTCTAAAATGCCAAAAAAAAATAGAATAACAATATAATATGTTTAATATTCAAAATAAACTTCAAAAGGACATCGAATAAACTCAATATTTTTTGGCTAAAATTATAAGTCATGCTAACAAATGTACCATACGGCAGTGCAAAACAAAAATATTATTCCATTAATTAATATTTAAAAAAATGTGAATATGATCCACTAGAAATTGTATAGCTTGCAACTAAAGATAAAAATATTAACGCTTTTAAAAAAAGTTATTTTATTTTATTTGTATAGTATATGACAAAGTGGTAGCCTGGTAGGAATATAATGATCCGTCCCTCCACCCAAAAGTACAGCCAATATAATAATATGTCAAAAAAATAATATATCAAAAAGAAATTAAGTCTCGAGTGAATGGTCGTGAAGTATTCTATCTCATACAAAAATGTTATTAATTTGATTCTTGATTGTGAATATTCTTTTGGTCGAACTCGTTGCACGAAGTCTTCACAATGTAAATATAAGAATTTGAGATAAACCCATGCCATTTTGAGTGAATCCATGTTATATAACTCTAAACTTGCATGTTACCTAAATACGCAGAGATCATTCAAGAAGGCAACACACATTTTTTTAAGGATAGGAAGCCTAACACACATTGTTTTTGAATAAATACGTATAGTATATTCTTTCAAATTTTTACATATATATTTACATGTATAAATGTCACTGTCTTTTAGTTATCATGGTCAAAATAAATCAATTAATGAATAGAATGAATACAATCCCTGCCAATTAAGCAGCTCCTGGCGTTTGACCAATATAATCATCTGCCTAATATTTTAGTATATAAAATCTAACTATGTCACAATTTTTGTCGGCCGACCAATTAGTATACATACAAATGACTTGTATTCTAATGCTACATCCCGAATAATTTTTAATTGTAAACAATACTTTTTAACTTTACTTAACTGATTCAAATCAAACTATTCAATAAATCATGATATATAGAGTGGTTTTTTAGCGACGATAAAATGCATAATTACTATACTGAAGGGTGTATGTAAGACCGCAAGGAGCTAAATTAAACCAGCATAAGTTGCTCATAGCAGCTGATTGTTTGTGATTGCCAAGTCAATAGTTTAACAAATTAAACTTTACTGGAGTTGCTATATATAAATTTTTTTAATCAATAGGGGAAGGGATACATAGAAAACACTGTCAAGCCGGCCCCTAGCTCAAAACATGCACCCTCCTAGGCCTTGCAACCTCAATACAACACAACTCGAAAACCAATAAGAGAATTGTCAATCAGTTGTTACTCCACACATGGTGGACTGAACAAATAATTAAGAAGTCAACCGCTCTAGTCTGCTCTGTGTACACAATACAATTTGTACTTGTTATTGTTAGACCTACTCCCGCTTGCATTCTTTTGGTAAATTAGATTAAACGTAACGCCCCCAACCATTTTTTTAATAAGTCATTTCACATGTAACAAGAGTTTTAAAAGCACAATTTCTTTTCCATTATTAAAATTAAAATACAATATGATAGATAGATAGATAGATGATCTATGCATATGGCGCATGTAATAAATTAATTGAGTTCAACAATGTAATCTAGCTAGCTATGGCCTATCCCCACCCCTCCTCCATCCTATAAATACACTCCTACCCTCTTCTTTCTCTCCACCCCATTCCTGTTCTACACATACACCTACAATCAAATAAAGATATAAGATCTGATCTTCATGTCCAAGCTGCAGTAATGAAGGATCTGTAAAGCTCAGGAGGGATAGCGCCATGGATTTATATAGATTAGTGGCGCTATCCATCCTGAGCCTCATGGCTCCTCCTTACTAATTTCCTCATAATTCTCAGACTTGTAGAGCAGCAATGCAATCTCCAGAAACAAGCTAAGTCTCCTCTCTTCAATCACTCCCATCTCCCTCAACATATGTGTATATACATGAGCATATATATGGATTAGGGTTCTTTTTATGCTTTCTTAATTCTTAGCTTGTGTTTAATCAGTCTCATAAAGATGAATCTTTCTGTGATTATGAGCTCTGGGACATGGATGTATTATATATGTGGCAGCGGAGGCTGGTAAAGGCCAAGTTTAGCACCCAGTGACTGAGGGATTGTTGGGTAGAGGTTGGTAAAAGGCTTAAAAAGGCCAAGCCTAGCATCTAATGTCTCGAAAATGTGTGGCTATATAAGAAAATAAAGTTGAGTATTTACTACTAGTTATAGCATTTTGGCATAAGTGGTAAGCGTTTGATCTTAATAGTGCGTATGTTGTTCTGAAAGATCACACATACCATCCAGACATAATCTAAGTCATATGTGTGTATAGTCATCAGATCAACATCTTTGATCTGATGATCAGTCAGATCTTCTGTTCGCTGTAAAGATTGATTTTTCAGTGCTTTAGACTCTAGAGGAACGAACCCAAAACAAGAAAGCTTGAATGATCTCAAGAGATCTTCCTAGGATATATAACATAGTTTTATCTGGTTTAATTAGGATTAAGAATGTCAAAGATCTAGTTTAATCTAAACATAATATTCAGTTAGTTTCTTAGGTTGTTCCTCTTGCTATACACTCAAAATGTATTGGCTCCCCTCGAAATGGGTGGTCCAATAGGATGCCCGATTCTCGTAGCAGAATGTTATCGCGAGTTCAATTCGTGCCAACACAGTCAAACCTGTAGCGTGCTTAGAGTCTTCCTAAACTAATGCGATTAGGGTTTACTTAGTACGCACTTTCTGCGACCACTTTTTCTTGCAAAAAATGTGTTGTTTCTATCTCTATTTCTCTTGTGAGAGGGAAAAATTCAAGGGGTTTAATTTCCAATCAATTAAGTATCATAATTTTAGAGGTCTGCCTAGCTAGCTACTTACTTTACTAAGCAATTACTATGTTGGAGTATATTCAAACACCTTTTTCTTCTTTACAAGACTAGAATATTGGGCATTTGAGGTCACATGTGAGTAATCCTGTGGGTTTGATAAATTTAAACTAAAGCAGCAAGAACATGACAACATTATATTAACTTGTCTGCCATGAATATGCATACATACATAATATATATGTACTCTATACTATGGGTTTGAGTTATGATCCATATCTTATTAGCCCTGACCTAGCTAATATGTTTTTGGATATTATATCATCACCCCATTATGTATATGTGTTTAGTCTCTCTCACAATGATGTGTATGTATAGTACCATATATACCTATATTTTTATTTGATTCTGGTATATATGTTTAAGATTCTTGGATGTTTGCATTCATTCTTATCCATCCACTCCCTAAAGTGGAAGGATATATATATATATGAGTTGGTAAAAAGGCTTTAAAAACCTGTCACATCACAACAATGGAGAAATAATTAAGAGAGAGTGCATATATGCATTATATGGCATCTAATAAAATCATTCTTTAATTTCTAGGGTACATTTGGCCTGTTTTTTGTACATGGAGGGTAATTAAAATGGGGTATTGTTTCTTTGTGGTTTAAAGTCATAAATGGGCATTTGGTAAATGGGGTTTGAGAGTGGTGTAAATGCCCTCTGAGATTTCAAGAATTCTGATCTGCAGATGCAAGTAGAGGACTGAAAAGCTTGGCAGCCAGGAGTTATGGCTACCTAGCTAGCTAGCTAGCTAGCTAGGGTTTTGATTCTTTTATTTTCTGTTTTTCTTCTGCCTTTTATTTTCCCTTTCATGCTTCTGATCTGCTGCTGATCTGAGGGCTGACTTAAATTTAGCTGCAGGCTTTATTGTTGCCAGAAATCAGAGTAGCTGTGGGATATTTGACTCCTTTTTCTATTCCAAATCTTGGATTCTCCCTAGCCGCGTTTAAGATAGGGTCTAATTTACACTCTCGAACTAGCGTTTATGATACGATCCCACTCTCACATACGCTCACTAAAATTTTGTGAAGTAGTTCTTAAGTTGGAGTCAGGCCTCCACTCTCGTGCTAGCGTTTATGAGTTATGACAGACCATATACATCAATTCACTAAGAAATTGTAAAATAATACTTAAGTAAAGATCATATCTCTATTTAATTTTGAGCTAGTGTTTATGTTACGATTGATCTCACATCAGTTAAATTTCTTCTTTTATTTTGATTACAACCCTAGAAAGGTATAATTGTGTAGCATATATATAAAGTATATTGATTATATATGATTATCTCCTTAGCTTCTCCGGGATGGAATTGAAGTCACAATCTAAATAAGTCCTTTTCTTTTAATTAACTAATAATAATGATAGCCAGAAAGCTAAGCTGGCTAATCAAGTATTATCATGTCCCTAATATCACATCAGTCTGTTAATTTTTACTTAATCTGTCATTAACAAGCATGTACAAGACCAGAAAGATGGCCATAATTCTTACTCCCTCCGTCCCGAAATGGATGTCTCATTTGTTTTTTGCACGCTTTTTAAGAAATTAAAGTAAATGTGGTGTGCTTTCCAATTATGCCCCCAACTTTTTCACTTTTAGAAATAAAAGCAATAAAGAAATGAAAAGTCATAAGGGTAAAGTGGGAAAAGTAGAATGATGGTGATGTTCATTTTTAGAAAGAGGACAACATTTTGGGATAAACTAAAAAGGAAAGTAAGACACATAAAATGGGACGGAGGAAGTATATTCTATGGGAAAGATATTGTTTATGACGGTACAAGGACAATTTTGTACTATACATACATGATTCAGACCGCTAAACCACTTAAATTCTTTTATTTCTATCTTAATTCTTGACTTCTCTATTATGAATATGATGGCAAACATTGGCATGGGACTCTGAATCTTATTTTAATGTAACATCCTTATCCATGAATTATATGTTCGATCTTGCAATGAGGGATTACGAGCCACGTGTAAGGCCGGGATTAGGGAGATCGACTTTTCCAGGTTAATTTGTGGGGATTAAGAAAGTTGATGTTACTTTAGGGTGCACTGCTTGCCTCTCTGTATGGGGACAAAGAAACCAGCACAACTGTTCCTGGCCACATGATATATACAAAATCTTGACATAAGATAATGATGGTGCTCATACATATATATACTTCATACCCAGCTTTCCATCAGAAATGAATGAGAATAATGAAGATTATATTATAAGCACAGATCAATTTGTTTGGGTGTTCTTGATGTGATTTTGATCTTCCTTGCTAGCTGTGATCATCATATGATAATTATATTAATTCATAAGTTTGATTTTAATCTCTAGCACTGGTCAGCTAACGGAATCCTGTCCAACGTACAATCCCCAACACTTATCAATCATCAACTAACTTGTGACATGTTCTTATACGAATTGCCCGATCAAACAACGTTTACTATTATTTTGCCAAAAAACATTATAGTTAGTAAATGAAGACACAATTATATTTTTTACTTACTAAGTGGCAGAATGAATACTGACTGGATCTCACTCAGTCACTCTTCCTACCTCCGCTCAATAATTTTTAATCTCCATCTCTCCCTTGAAAGATAAGATGGGTATTTCTGAAAAAAAAAAAAAAAAAAAAAAAAAGTGTGGTGTTTTGGGTTGTCCTCCATGATGATCCAGATAGAAGAAAACAAATGATATACTGTTTGATCATCACTCTCCTCACTGTTCCAACTCCACCATACTAATAATATATACTATACTTATATGTACTGTCAATTCACCTATTTTTCTTGTTTTTGTCCTATAATTTAATTTTCATAGGATAATGCATGCATGGATACGTGGTCTGACTGCAGTCTCAAACATACATCACCTGACTATCTCAGTTGTGAAAGTTGTGGCAGTGTGTCAGCCTAAGTATAGTAGCTTAGGTTGTTTCAAATTTACCAAGTTTCGTCATATCACCTCAAATTCAAACATATTAAATCAATATAACACGTTTTTATATTTCAATTTCTCTAAATTAAACAACGAAACTATGAAATATTACATAGTTATTAGAGTAACGTCAACCATTTTTTTCTTTTTTTTGGGTTTTTGATAGAATTTTGCCTTGTTGGATAAGAAGATGAGAAAGGAGGGATAATGTGTGAAGTGCTCCTCCTATTTGGGCTTTTTATAGATATCGCAAAAAAAAAAAAAAAAAAAAAACAAAAAGAAAAACAAAACAAAAACATGCTAAACAAAAAAACAACAACAAGAAGAAGATTGGTGCATGTTGTGCAAAGTGTATTATATGAAAAAGAAGTCGTACTATGATAGGATGGCAATGAGAATCTTATTTGCACATCATCAATGCTATTTAGGAACGATTTGTAGAGAACTTAGAGCTATCAAATTTAGCAAATATAGAGATCAATACTCGATTGAATTAGATGAAAATATGTGGATAAATGTTGGAAGACACTATGAAAAGTGTTAATCCCTTATATTATTAGAGTGGTGTGACCATATTGCTCATGTATAGTCTGGTGTTTTTTTTTAAAGAGTAATTCTACCTGACTTTCAATTCCTACTTTCATTTTCCACTTTCTATGACATGACATGCCTTGATTACTTAATTTAATAAGGGGTCATGGTGTTTATTCATTCTTTTTTCTTCCTCCAATCAAATTTAGACACAATTGGTCAGGAGTAAATGTTTGAAGTAAGTTTTTGAAAGTCTATGAAGTATTTTTTTTTATTTCTTATTCACTTTTATTTAAAAAACAAATAAGATATTAACGGTCCGGGGTCCACCCACGTTCGCTCCGAGAGGCACAAGGGGAATCGTCACTTGCGGGGATTGAACCCGGGTTCTCCCAGAATTCCTCCCCACAAAAAGAGCTCACTTGCCACTTGAGCTACCCCGTTGGGTTGAATTGCATTTATTATTAATGTAATTCATGACCTCTCATTTAAAAAAGTCATAATTTCGTGTCACTGGACCAACTAGACATAAATATTTATCTGTATTTTACATTTGCTGCTCAATGGTGTCACCGTGTCAGCTTCTAGGTCCATGGTCAACGTTTTGATAGGCGGCCCCTACACTGGCCTGCAAATGGCGGCTGTATTCCCGCTGAGTCCTCTTATTAGCCCCAGGCATTAAAGAACATAAAATCAAGCGCAATGCAAACGCATTGGGTTTTTAATTTATTTTTTTTATTGAAAAAATAAAATTATTCATCAATTCTTGCTATTCTCCAACAACCCCAACATTTTGAATTCAACATCAATACATTTTCTGAGGTATATATATATATATATCAATTTAGGCTGTTGTTCATCGGCTGAAACAAAAAAAGTTAAACAATTTTAATTTTATTAATAATTACACTTAGAGTTTTATGTTTTCAAAAAAAAAAAAAAACATAGAATTTTATAATTATCTAGTCAATTGTCCAAATAATCAGACTAAAATTGCATACTTCTTATCGTATATTATAATTGGTTTGCAACCTAAGTAATGCCATATGATCTCGCTTGTTGTCAATTGACACTCACAAGTCACACCAACCCAAATTTTCTTTTAAGATAACTTTATACAGAGTAGCATTATATTTTTATGGGAAAACGGCGTTTTTGGCCGCTGAATTGTTTTACATTTAGAAATTTGGCCCCTGTAAACTGATTTGAACCAATTTAGTCCTTTAATTGTTTATAGTGTGGCACATTTAATCCTTAAAATTATATAATTACAAATTTGATTAACAAGTCATTTTTTCATGAGGTTATATTTGTCAATTACTCTACCCATTAAAGCTTATTTCTCTCCTTACCAATGTGGTCAACTTGGCTTTCTCATGAGCTTCCGGGTGCCCAAGATTTTCGCAAAATTTTCGGGCGACCAGATTGTCATCTCCGCAGCCTTGGAGCTCCTCGCCGGGCGGACACGCTGCAACCACTTCTGGCAAGACCGCAATGTCACATAAAGTTACTTTTGCTGCATCTTCTCTTCAGGGATAGGGATGCAGGAAGTGTGCTTTCTGAAATACTACATGAAATTCTTTTTTTATGGACCATAGTTTCTTAATATAATGTGGAGAAATGGAAAATGCTTTAGGGATAGATGGATAGTCCTCATAGTCCTGCAAACCAGAATTCATAGCTTTGTGAGTCACCACATTCTTTGTGCCTGTGCATTCAGAAACTTATGTTTTAATGTGGCAGACCAAAAACACAGTTTAGTCTGCACCTTACATCCAACACTTCACTAAATGGGAATATTGAGTATTGACAACATGGTTTGCTGCTTTTGCAGCCTGCAGCTGACTACGAGCCTCCTTGCTTCAGAGACTGCAAAGAAGAGGAAGATCTTAATCCATGTTGGCAAGGAGGCTAAAAGTCCTCTGAAGATAGGTTGGCAATGTAAACAGCAAACATTTTGTATTAGCTCTCAAACGACGGCCTACTTCATCGGCGTCGCCGGATTCCCCTAGCATTACACATCACCAGCATAGGAACACAGTGTGGCGGGCATTAGCATTGATATATTTTAAAGAAGCTTTAATGCATAGAGTAATTGACAAATATAACCCCATGAAAAAAGGACTTATTAATCAAATTGTAATTATATAATTCTAAGGACTAAATGTGTCACACTATAAACAATTAAAGGACTAAGTTTGTTCAAATCAATTTACAGGGGCCAAATTTTCAAAAGTAAAACAATTTAGGGGCCAAAAGCGTCGTTTTCCCTATTTTTATCCAATATTGGTTGGCTCTGCTGTTCTTTGACACTGTTAATTATAATGTGTTCCAAGATTCACCATCTAATCTTAGTATAGATTTTGTACGTACAATTAACATATTATGTAATTTCAGTTAATAGATTATGTATATATATTTAACATATACTGTATTTTCAGTTAACATATTATGTAAATTTTAGTAGCTGAAAGTACATAATATATTAACCACATAAATTTATATCATGGACCAGGGTCCATAATACATTGTAGACCTTGATCTAATATATAGATTTTGACTTCATATTGTACATAAATTATGTTTATAATGTACAAAATCTATGTTCATAATACACATAAACACAATATAATGAACATATATACAAAATTTGACTTTATAAAGTACAGAAGTCATGTTCATAATACACACACATAAACACGGTATAATGAACATTAATTAAACACTTAACATAATGCACATATATAATTCATATTTGTAATGCACATAATTCATATTCGTTATATCTTGCTTATGTGTATGTGTACTATGAACATGAATTTTATACATTATGAACATAAATTTTGTATATTATAAAATGAGTTAATACCACAAATGGTCCTCTGACTATTGGGGTAGTACTCATTTTAGTCCTCAACTTTCAATTCGACCACAAATGGTCCTCTGACTTTCATTTTTGACCACAAATAGTCCTCTGTTAAAATTTCTGTTAAATAGGTGTTAAATCTAGGGGTATTATCGTCAAATTGATATATCTAATGGTCATAAAATAAAAATATTTATAATTTTTCACCAACAAGCATAATTGAAACAATTAACAAATATAAATACTCCTAAATAAAAAGACAATACACTTTTTTCTCGTAATTATGCGTACAAAATGAAGATTTAATATTAGTGCTATCTTTTTTAATTTAACCAACAGATTAAAATGGAAGAATTTTTTTTTTTAAATAAACCTTGCTTCCTTCATTTTCATGATTGTTCATACATGACCGATTAATAGTTTTCATTTTTCATTAGTTGATCAAACATTTTATTTGGGACATAACTGAAGGCTGTCACCGTTGAATTAATATAATTAATCAAGTACAAATTGCGAATATTAATCATGTATTTTTAATTAATTTGTTCATTTATGTAATTTGTCACGTCCATTTTGTTTTTATAATTATTAACTTAATGTTTATTAATGTTTGAAATTAATTATGTTGTCATATAATTTTAAAAAAGAAGTAATCATAATAATATTAATCAATTTGACGATATTACCCCTAGATTTAACACCTATTTAACAGAAATTTTAACAGAGGACTATTTGTGGTCAAAAATGAAAGTCAGAGGACCATTTGTGGTCGAATTGAAAGTCGAGGACTAAAAGAAGTACTACCCCAATAGTCAGAGGACCATTTGTGGTATTAACTCTTATAAAATTAAATTCTATGTATTAAATCAGAGTTCATTGTAGACCCTGGTCCACGATATTACGACAAACATTCACAATGCTCATGAATCATGATGGACTGATCCACACAGTAAAACAATTGCTTTGACACATTGCTAATGAGTCTACTGAGCCCAATTGGGTAGAAAGTTTCATAACATTCTTATCCAATATGTGTTGGCCCGATTGATAGTGTAAAAACATTAGTTATACGATGAAATCAAATTCACCTTGCAATGTAAATTTATCCCAATTTATATACTAAATATTCACAATTTAAATTGTATATATTTAATATATTAATTATATTATTCAATATTTAAATTATGTATTTTGGATATGGATCCAGAATAATTTGTAGTAAAAATATAGATTTGGTTTGACATTACTAAATGGGGTGGTCGATAGTGCGATTGTGGGGCCATGGGTTTTGAATCCAACGGTCCATTCAAAGAGAGCACACTAAACACCGTGTGCCGCAGGAGCAGCGTAAGATGAAAGAAGCTGATGAAGAAACACAAATGATGGAAGTTGAACGGCCATGAAGCGAAGGGTGAAAGCAAAGCAGAGCGTTTCGCTCTGGAGCGCACGTCCAATACTGGCAGAATGTACACAAACTATAGTTTAGGGTTTTCGTGGCCCAGCTTTAGGGTTTTCTCTCTCTTCCAATTTCCAATCCTGTCGTTGTCGATGATGAACAGCGTAGCTAGCAGTGCAGGGGATTCCATAGCTTAGCTTCTTCAATAATCCCTAGCAAGCATCCTCATATATATATATATATCGAGCAATGGTGAACACGAGCTTCCCACCGCAGGTCGAACTCGAGCTGATCAGGAAGGGATTGTTGATATGTCAGCCGGCTCTAACGAACCGCCCCCACAGCGTCTTCTATGGCGATAACCCTTTTTTTCACACCATACCCCGATTTTATGCAACGGTTTTCTTCGTCGCGCTCATCACGCTCTTCCTTCGTATTCTTCTCAAGCCACTCCGCCAGCCCCGAATCGTCTGCGAAATCCTAGTGAGTTCCTTTCTTTACACCCATTCTATTGTTTGCATCATCATCATCATCACCTTCTCTTTTGCTATGCACCTGTAAATCCCGCCTTATAACCCTAGTCACTGATCGCTTAAAAAGCTATAACTACTACCTAATGCACAATGACGAAACTTTATTACCTTATACTTAGGATAGGGGTGCTGGTCTTGGCCCTCTATGCTTACCAATAATTTTGGCATAGTGGTAAGTTTTCAGTAGATAAATCCACCTTACGTTGATAAACTCAAACTAAGAACCTCAATGAGTCGCTCCAGTTAGAAGTCGAACTTAATTTTGTGGTTATCAAATCAGCGTGAACAACTTGATTGGGAAATTGTGGATTCTATAGATTGTATGCATAATAATACAGTGCTTATTGTTTGATGAATTTCAGGTAGAAATTATATTGTAAAATTTAGATTTGAATAATTACATATAGGCATAATATATATATATACTTATGGAGGTGTGTTTTTAGGGTGGTGTAATTATGGGGCCATCGGTTCTGGGACTCAACGCGACCTTCCGGAAATATATGTTACATGATAAAGGTCAATTTCTTACCAGAAATCTAGGGCTTATTGGATTCGTTTATTTCTTCTTCCTATCTGGGGTGAGGACAGATCTTGGGATTCTAAGGAGGGTAGGAAGAAAGCATTGGTACGCAGTGGTTATCACAATTGGTATTCCTTTGCTGTGTAATGTTTTAGTTGCAATAGCTTTCAGAAAGTCCATGGGAAAGGAGCTAGCAAAAGCTTCTTCCCTTCTTGGGGTTACTTCTGAGTTTGCATTAACATCATTTCCAGTTATCTATCACATCATCAAAGAGTTCAATCTCCTTAGCTCAGAGATTGGTAGGATGTCATTGTCTATGGCAGTTATCAGCCATGTGATTGGGATTCAATTCTTAACTGTGTTTGATGCATCCAAACAAATGGAGTTCAAGACTTTTGCTGGTGTGGGGTTTATAGTTTCGTTTATAGTTGTAACGGCATCAATCTTTCTAGGCCTTCGACAGGCCATGATTTGGATAGTGAGGATGACACCTGAAGGGAAACCGGTGGATCAGATTTATGTGATTGCCATATTGTTAGGTGTCCTGGTGATTGGATTTATATCTGATTTTTTGGGATTATCCCTGGCCAACGGGCCGTTGTGGTTTGGATTGGCAGTTCCTGAAGGCCCTCCATTAGGGGCAACTATTGTGGAAAAGTCTGAGACAATTGTTACAGAGGTTCTGATGCCATTCTCATATGCATACATTGGAACCGTCACATTTGTACCTGGCATGATTGGCCAATGGACCAATTTGCGCCCCATTTTCATAATGGTTATAGTTGGTTATACAACTAAGTTGCTTTCTGTTATGTTGAGTTCTCGTTTCTTGAACTTGCCACTAAGAGATACTCTGGCTTTTGGCCTCATTCTGGGTCTTAGAGGCCAAACGGAAATTTTGCTGTATTTGCATTGGATGGATACGAAGGTACTCTCTCAGTCTCTCTGGTTTCTTCTTCATTTATTTACTTATATTAATTTGTATCGCATTCTTAAATCTCCAATGTTATGTATTCCAAGAGAGATGTGGGTGTGGATGCAGGTGATAACGCCTCCTTTTTACGCGATGCTGGTGCTGATGACACTAGTGGTCACAGGCATATCCTCGCCTTTGATCAGTGTACTTTATGATCCAACGAGGCCTTATAGGGTGAACAATCGAAGGAATGTTCAGCACACCGCTGCAAATGCTGAATTGAGCATGGTGGCGTGTATACATGATGAGGATGATATACCTGGGCTGATCAAGCTCATTGAAGTCTCCAATCCAACGGTGAATAGTCCTTTCTCGGTTCATGCCATACACCTAGTTGATCTAGTCGCCCGAGCTGTGCCTGTTTTCATAGATCATCAGGTAGATCAGGAGCAGCAGTCTGACCAAGCTGCTAACCAAAACCCAATACACAATGCATTGAAGCTCTTCCAGGAAAGTAGTACAAGCGGGGGGAACATCAAGATTAATTCTTACACAACAATATCGCCAAAGAGAAGCATGTACCAAGATGTGTGTGAGTTAGCCCTTATGATGAAGGCGTCTCTGATTATCTTGCCATTTCACGTATCCTCTGAAGGAGGGGAGGTGGAGTCTGAAGCAACTCAAGCAAGTGAATCTGTCGCCGCTAGTGTATTATCACACGCCCCTTGCTCGGTTGCCATACTTGTGGATAGGGGCTTTGCTCATAGCCACACCATCAACTTCCCCACGAGGCGCTCAAAGCATCATTTCGCTTTCCTCTTCTTGGGAGGCGCTGATTCTCGCGAGGCTCTTGTGTGTGCTGATAGGATGGCTGCCAAGCCAGACGTATCCCTCACTGTCATCCGCTTCCTCTCTCACGACGGTGAGGGGGACAACGAGATGGAAAAGAAGCTAGATGATGGACTAGTCACATGGTTCTGGGTGAAGAATGAAGCCAACCGCCAAGTTGTTTATAGGGAGGCAGTAGTGAAAAATGGGGAGGAAACCCTGACTGCGATTCAGTCAATGAAAGATGACCACTTCGATCTTTGGATCCTTGGTAGGAAACAGGGCATAAATCCAATGATTATAGAAGGACTAACAGACTGGAGCCAAAACCCAGAATTAGGTGTTATAGGAGATTATGTGGCCAATTCAGATTTAGGCAGTACATCTTCTATTTTGGTAGTGCAACAGCAGATTCTAAGAGGCCGCGAAAGCACTTGTAGTGCTTTCATTGGGAAATTGCCATGGTGTCTTTAGTACTAAAGGTCTCTTACCATGTATGTATTATTAGCCAAAGAAGCATTGGTAAATGTTACTATGTATGTACATCATTGTAAACATATATGTATGTTTTTTTGAATGCTAGATAGCTTACTGTTTGTGCTTCACAGTGTTTCTATATTACTGATTCCCCCTACTTTCTTCTTGCCAGATTCTGTGAACTTAGCAGTTTTTCAGTTTTCATTGTTCGTTGTGGACTCAGAAAATACAAGCTAAGCTAAGATAGCAATCAATAAACTCAATCAAGAATCTGAAATAATACATCATTTCCCTTCTTTAGTAGTTGAAAATCAAGAATTGCCCGGCTAAAGTATACTAACATGACAAAGAAACAGAATACATGGAAACATAAAAGCTCAGGTAGTAGTTAACAAATGATAGAGAATATGAAACGAAACGAAACCAGTACTAGATAGAACTGCAGATAAGCTGATTTTGGCGTCTCGTGGTTTCCATTATTAGTTCAGCAGCGAGGCAGATCTGCTGGAGGCGGTGGAACTGTTTCCCACTCAGTGATTCCATTCTCGACCAAGAAGGACATGGCCAAGCCCCATGTAAGATGGGAATCGATGTGGCAATGCATCAACCAAACTCCTGTTTTCAATCAAGTGAGTCTGCATTATTGTCTGTCATATATAAAATCGAATGATGTGTGTTAAGTAATGTTAGTTTGTTGTTTATAGGGTACATTACCGGGATTATCAGCCACGAAGCGAATAGCTGCCCACCCTCCAACGGGGACATCGATTGTGTTCCTTAGTGGAGGATCAATAAGGTTGAAACTTGCTGGATCTGTGCCGGGGTTGAAGTTTCCAAAGCCCTGCCCAACTATGTAGAAATGGTAGCCATGGAGGTGTATGGGGTGGTCTTCCGTCGAGAAAATCCCTGTATCTTGCAGCACAATCTGCACAGTGGAGCCAAATTTCACCTTGTAGACTTTAGTCCCAAACCGAGGCTGCCACAGGGTGCGAGGAACATTGCCCGTGTAGTTAAACTGCACGGGTGGTACAGGGGGGAAGTCTGTGGTGAAAATTCCAGGAATGTTGTTGTAATAGGCCTGAAGTATGGAAGCCCGTCGAGGGAGAACAAACGAGACGTTGTTCATGCTCGCTGCAAAGCGGGTGCCATTCGGGCCTTGGCATCTAGGCCCCGGGATGCAGTTCACAAATCCTAACCCCACAGTGAAAAACAGGCTATGCTCAATTATGAGAGGGAGTGGAGTGGTGAGCATATTAGTGGGAAGGCTTCTCAGCTGGCTTGTAAAGGCAGTGACTGTGGCTGTGTCATTGTTAGCCGGGAGGCGAGGCAGGAGGGCGCCTGCACTACCCGGAGAAGAAGCTGACGATGATGATGATGTCGTGTACTCGAGGACAGCAGTGGCAGTCGTGTTGTCGAATGGCGCCCCCTGAGCGGTTGCGTAGGCACTCGCCGCCATGTAATAGCGGCCGGGGGGCTGGTTGGCAGTTATGAGGACATTGGTGGTCTGTCCTGGCCCTAACATGATGACATTGGATTGGAAAGGCTTTGTGTATGCAGCATCCACTTCAACCACAGTAAATATGTGGTTTGCCACACTGAAGAACAGCTGTTGGTTCAGTGCAGCATTGATCACTCTCAGAAGAACAGTCTCACCACTGTTCACTTGGACTTTTGTGATCCCTGCATCCAAGTTCAATTCAGGGCGTTGAGCATATAAACGCATGACCTGATACCAAATTGAAGCATGTGCTCCATCTCAACTAAATGCCTAAGCTGATAGTTGGATTGCACATTTATGTTCATATATTATTTATGCTCAACACGCCCACAACTAGAAATCAGTATTTAAATGCTGCAAAATACCTCTGTGGCATGTATACAGATCACCAGGCCAGCCATTGATGGTGTAAGCATCAGAAACATTGGGAGCTGCTCCTGAGAATGTTGCCTGCCTCATCACACTAAAAATGTCTCTCTCCCACCATTCCCCTGGACCATATATAACCATCATTTCTTTGTTAAACATATATACTTGCTATCAGATACAAGCTAGATTCAGAGTTAGTTTTGTTTAATTACCAAGAAGAATAGGGATTTCCTTGTCAGGTTTGGGGAAAGGGTATGGAACACCCAATCTGGGGTAGATCACAATGGCCCCATACACAGTAGCTCTAAGCCATCTGCTGTGTGCATGCCACCATAAAGTCCCTTCTTGTTTTTGAATTGTGAACCGGTACGTGTATTCTGCCCCGGGTTGAATGGGACATTGCGTTATGTATTCTGGGCCATCTGCCCATTGGCTTCCAATCTGTCTTATTCCATGCCTGAAAAGATCATATAAGCTTTACTATCGTACATAATAACTAGTAATTCACTCGTGCGCTGCATGCACAGAATCTATTACCAGTGGAGGGTAGCGTTGTAACGAGCAGCGTTGATGACTTTGATAACAAGAGTGTCACCATTTCTTACTTCAAGGGTAGGCCCCGGGAATTGGCCGTTCACTGTGATAATGCTATGGGTTTTGCACAGCCTCTTCTCTGGGGTTGCTTGAATCTGTTTGCACGTCGAACGGTTAACAAAAAGGCTAAGCTAATAATTAGACTGCACGTATGTTTGATTATAATGAGAAATTGAAGAAAAATAACGTACAACGAACTCGTGGTAATGAGTTTCTCCGGTTAGAAAGGTAGCTGCACAGCTGCTCACAAAAGCAAAAATGGCGAAAAGAAACAGAGACTTTGTGCAAGCCTCCATTGTGCTTTCTTGAAGGTATTGATGAAAGGTGATTCTTGGAGTTTGTATTTATACTAGGTTGATTGGGATCTATCTGATGCGAAGATTCTTGTCACAATGAAAGAAAACAATCATGCATGGAAGTGGTTTTGGTTCACCCACTAGGTTGTCACTAAAGTGTTGAACCAACGACGAAGATTCTAACTAAATCACATGTAACTAGGAGCAACATTACTAGGTTGTCAACAAGTGTTGGAACTACCAAAGATTCATCTCACTACCCACAACACTCTTGATAAAATACAGTTGTCCATAGTTAATTGGAGCTGACCGGCTTAAACCAAGAAAGTCAAATAGATACTTTACCAGAAGTCAAACTTAAAATCCTAAGATTACCAAGTCAATTATTCGACTATAACATAGCTAGAGCACTTGTTAAAGCAGAGCTGCCCATAGCTGATCGGTTCTAACCAAGAAAATTAATAGATAACTCACACAAAGAATCAAACTTCGAACCTTAAGATTACAAAGCCGCCAACTGTCTGACGAACTCAATTGGAGTTTCCCCAAATCGTTACAAAAGACTCATACCTCAAAAGTTACTAATTTTAACTATGGCCATATGACTGTATACTTTACCATCCAATGCATGCCACTTTTAAATTTTAGTCATAAGTTCTTATTTGAGGTCCTGTAACGTAACTATCGCGTTCAGCTGAATTAACTCATGTTGGGCCAACAAATTTTAATAATTTTTTATCAAAACAAACAAATGTTGAGTGTTTAAGATACAAAAGAGTCGATTGTTGTATAGTAGTTAGTGGGTAAAGAAGTATTATTAAAACAATAAATAAAATGATGAGACAGATGGTTAGCCAAACCATGAAATTAGTGGCAGTTTCTTGAACTGCAATTTGGACTTGATGAGTTCGTTTAGAGCTGTTAAGCACTTATCTATAAATGTATGATAATAATGCTTTTTTTAAAGGATAATGAAACAGTGGTTGAAGTTTGAGGTGTGTTAGTTACTAATTTTTGCAATCAATGGTTTAGGCAGTTAGGGAAGGTGATTATTTGGTACGGAGTATTAATTAGATCAATATTTTAAAAAAATCCCTGCTAATCAGCTGGAAATTCAAACAATATTTTATTAATTAACAGATCAATTGTATCGGAATTAAAAATGATATATATACTACTTTGTCTTGCCCACAAAAGGCATTGCCTCGCCGCCAAGCTTCTATCCGCCGGTTCGATAAGATATTGGATGGATAAATTAAAATGACTGAGCGATCCATTAGATTAGAGGATCAGTGTCCACAAAAACCACCACATTTACAAATTTTTTTGTTTAATTGTATGGAATGACATGTCATTCCTCTGTCTTCTTAAAAGATATCTTTCTCATTAATAGTATTTCTTTTAATTTTTTTAAGAAAAATCGAGATATACATTAAGTAAACTCCGTATATAATTTCACGCAAATAATTAACATGATAGATAGAATTTCATGTGACGAGCTTGACTAAGAGAATGTTGGCAAAAAAATCATGCTCCACCCACTTAGTCACTCTTTTAATTATTAGGGAAAATATATACCTTTTGGCTTTGGTTTTGGAAGTCAGCAAGAGATTTAAATTCAATCCAATAATTATTCTTTAGTTGGTTTACATATATATATATATATATATATATATATATATATATATATATATATATATATATATATATATATATATATATATATATATATATATATATATCAAAGCTTGTTATGGTGTGATATAAGAAGTGTAAATGTGCATTAGGTCCCAATGCAGCTAACTATTTTTTATTAAAGTTCAGGATATAATTATCTTTTTTCATAATTGAAGAAGTATAAACTTTTTTTTGGGAGATAGATCTATGTGTGTGTGTGTTAAAGAAATATATTTTCTTTGTTTAAAGAAAAAATAGAACAATATTCGAATTAAACAACAATTATCATTTTTTCATACTTCCCAATAGTAATGGATATCTAATAACATGACACAATATTAACCTCCTTGATGTGAGTTGGTCTTGTCAACTAGAATCACAAGACAGACTACATCAAGAATGGAGCTATATGTAAAGGATACAATATTGTATTACAAATAATAAGTAATAATAATAATAATATGGACTTGAAGTCCTTTCTTGGGTTGGAATCAAAACAATCACAAAGAAATCCAATCTAATCCAGATGCAAAACCTGGATTATACACACTTCTGAAAAAGAAAAACAAAAACACATATAGTAAAGCAGGTAGGCTATAACTCCAGTATTAGTGTGCAGGAATTGAAGATGAATCTCTAGTTCTTCTTTAACTTCTTTCTGTAATTAACCTCAGCAGCGTGGCAAGTCTAGCGGAGGAGGCTCAACAGTCTGACTTTCTCCTTGTCCATTTTCAACTATGAATGCCATCGCCAAACCCCATGCCAGATGGGAATCAATGTGACAGTGCATCAGCCAAACCCCTACATTTCAATTGTGAACATTTAGTTATAAACATTTAGTATATAAATTGTGAACATTCAGTATGTAAATTGTGTATTTTGGACCTGAGTCCGCAGAATAATTTGTAAATTACCAGGATTATCAGCGAAGAAACGGATGACAGCCCATCCACCAACAGGCACATCAATGGTGTTCCTAACCGGAGGATCAACCAGGTTGAACTTAGCAGTGTCAGTCTGAGGATTAAAGTTTCCGAAACCTTGTCCGACAACCCAGAAATGGTAGCCGTGGAGATGGATGGGGTGGTCCTCCGTGGTGACGATGGCCGTGTCCTGCAACACAATCTGCACTCTAGACCCATACTTAATCTTGTACAGCTTCGTCCCAGACGGAGGTTGCCAGAGCCCACGGGAAACATTCCCGGTGTAGTCGAACTGCACCGGCGGCACCGGCGGGAAGTCCACCGTGTAGATTCCGGGAACGTTGTTGTAGTATGCCTGGGCAACAAGGACCCAATTTTTAGAGGATCTAATATTTATTTTTGATCTAACTACTTTAAAAATAAAAAAATTATAATTAATTTTAAAACTTATCATTTTTTTCTAAATCACTTATAACTATAAACAAAAAAAAATGAGTCATATATTATTGTACTTATACTTTTACTTTTGATAAGAATGGTCTTACCTGCAACAATGATGTCCTTCTGGGAAGAACGAAGGAGACATTGTTCATGCTGGCTGCGAATCGTGTATTGTTGGGGCCTTGGCATCTCGGCCCGGGGGTACAGTTCACCAGCCCCAATCCGACCGTGAAAAACAGGCTTTCATCGGGTTGCTTAAAGACCGTGGGATTGTTAGATGGGACACTCCTCAGCTGGGTAGTGAAGGCCGTGGCGGTGGCCGTGTCGTTGAAGAAAGGGAGCTGAGGCATGAGAGGGCGAGAATTTGCGCCGGGTCGAAGGTTTGTGTATTCCAGGACGGCGGTGGTGGTGGTGTTGTCGAACGCGGCGTTCTGCGCCGTCGCGTAAGCCCTTGCCGCCATGTAGTAGCGCGCCGGGGGCTGATCCGCCGTGAGGAGGACGTTTGTGGTCTGTCCCGGTCCGACCATGATCACGTTGGTGGTGAATGGCTTGTTGTACGCTGCATCCGCGCCGACCACTTGGAGCTTGTGGTTGGCCACGGAGAAGAAGAGCTGTTGATTGAGTGCAGCGTTGATAACCCTCAGGAGAACTGTTTCTCCAGGGCTCACAGAGAACTTGACAGTATCTGTGAATCAAGAAAGGAAACACAAATAAGTCATTGTCTGGTCTTTAAGACCCTAGTAAGTCTGAACAATAGGTTGTTCTGGTTGGGAATTGGACTTATATAACTTTGTGGTTACTAAGTTAATAGTCTAAACAATTTGACTGAAATTATTCTTACTGGTACACTTTTAAGTCTAGAGAATAAAAGTAAACGCGGATTGTTAACTACGAACCTTGGCTAGAACATCTGTAGAGGTCACCAGGTTGACCATTGATTGTATAAGCATTAGAGATATTAGGAGCTGCGCCTGTGAATTGTGTCTGTCTTTGGAGTGCAATGATGTCTCTAGTCCACCATTCCCCTGTGCCATTAATCACCATTTTTTAATTACTGTTAAACCAGCTTGTTGATCAACTTATTATAAATGCCTGGATTTTCAAGTTATGGTGAAGGGCTTACCAAGAAGTATAGGGATGTCTTTCTTTGGCTGGGAGAAAGGGAAATGGGAACCCGATTTCGGGTAGATGATAAAGGCTCCATAAACCGTTGCCCTCAGCCATCTGCTATGAGCGTGCCACCACAACGTGCCTTCCTGGTTTTCGATTTTGAACCTGTATGTGTAAGTTCCTCCTGGCATAATCGGGCATTGGGTCACATATTCTGGCCCGTCTGCCCATGGCGTTCTCATCTGGCGCAGTCCATGCCTGCCACGGAACACATTCAACATCAGCACTCGTTTAAACTTTTAGTTGAAACCGAACATACTGTTCACTTACCAATGGATGGTGACATTGTAACGACCTCGGTTTGTAACCTTGATGACGACATCATCCCCATTTCTAACAGCAACAGTGGGCCCTGGGAACTGTCCATTAACTGTGATTATGGTTTTGGTCTTGCAAAGCCTTGTTATCTTTGTTTCTTGAACCTGTCCAAAACATAGCAAATATACATCCCCATTATATTATCATGGCACCATTACAAAAACCACAGAAAAACAGAATGAAAAATAACAACATACGACGAATTCTTGATGGTAAACATCTGCATTTGCTAAAGAAGCCAAGACAGTTAGCATGACAAAAAGTTTTGCCAAGAAGCCATTGCAGAATGGATTCAGAGAGGTGTTTTTCTGAGACTCCATTTGAGGATGTTTTTGTAACGTTGTTGTGCTGCGTTGGAGCTGTGTTGTAAAGAGTGGGTATTTATAGTGATAACAGAGAAAATCTGGAATTTTTTTAATGATGCTAAAGAGGAATTGAAGCAGATTGGTTCAAGAGTCAAATGGACATAGTCCAACCACAAGGAGGATTTGGTGCACCCACTTGCTACTCCCTCATTTTTTAATTCTAAAATGGAAACTTGAATCTTATGAACATAATTTTTTTCTCACAATAGTCATTTACACCTCCATCACTACAAAAATGTTGACTTCAATTCTCAAACCTTATTGCTAAGTTTTATATATTGAGGTACGAATTCTCATCAATAGTCGATGTTTAACACATCACGCACTAACAATATCCATTATTTGAAAGTTGAGGAGAAAGATAAAAATCTTACCGATGAGGTTGCATGGCAAACTTATTGGTGATAAAACTTGGGGGGCCTACTGGATATAATCTCCTCTCGGTCTCCAAGATTACAAAATTTTTCACTGTCTCTAATCAGGTCTAGTCGGGATTCTAGTCACATCTAATTGAAAAATCAATCATGTCGCCATTGAATATGTCAACCTCACGGCCCGTACTTTAACAGCCATCACATTGACAGTGTATATATGTCATGACCAATTTAAGTGCCCAATTAAAAAACATGCCCTCTTCTTGATCTGATGTACACGTACTTAAAAATTAAAATACCTTTTATATTTACATTGTGTCTTAGTTTAACTACATAACACATACCAATGATAAATGTGTATACTTAGCTTAGTCACTTAGATCACTAGATCTTTTAACCTTATATTAATAGAATTTCAAACTTTATCAATTAGACAAAATCTTTATTGACCTTGGTAAACCAAAATAGTTACGGAGTATAAGATTTTGTTATTAGGTCAAGTCATTTCATTTGCAACCGCCCTATTGACTAATGCAATGAAAATATAGATAATTCAACTTTTGGGTCATAGGAATTGAATGAAACTACTAACCTTGTAAACAATGTTCTTGAACTTGAGAGGAAATTAACAAAAAGGATAAGTTTCTTGATTAGGTGGGGAGGAAACTAGATGGCACAAAACACTAAAAATATTCTTTCTTTTATGTCTTTTTGGGTGGAAAAAAAAAACTCGCAACAATTATCAATACGTTTCTCTGTGTAGTAACATGTAAATCACACAGAAGAATTTGATAAGTGCATTCTTATCCATATTTTTGCCTCATATATATATATATATATATAGAGAGAGAGAGAGAGAGAGAGTGTTATAAATATTTTATTTTTATGCAAAATATGCATTAATTAAATTATTCATTTGTTTATATACACCTGTGTATAAATTGTTGAACTGAAGACAATGGTATGTGTTTGAGGTATTTTGAATGAATCTCATGTCAATGAGAGCCAATGTGAAGCTAAGACAATGGCTAAAATACTTCTAAGAGAACTAAAGAATGGTGCTTTCAATGGTTTTGATCATTTGGACAAGACAAGGCAAAAGTGGATCAAAAGATCAAGACATTGCACTTCTCCCACAGTTTGTGTTAGAATATTGTTAATGTTTGATTGGTCACATTCGTTAGCATGTTTAATTTTTGGAGGATTCTTGGCCTCACTGAGAGTTGGGTCAAGATTTCAAACCACTCCTGCATAACCTCTATTTTCATTATGGAAATATGAAAAATAGGGAGACTTAACTTAGATGCTTGATGTGCTTAATTGAATTGAAGGCCTTACAATTGATACATCCGATCGAGAATGGGGTAATTCATAGTCCTAATTCTTATTTAGATTATCACAAGAATGGTTGTTAGACTAGAATTCCTATGTGCACCCCTTACGTCTAGTAGATTTTCCTCCCTAACTTGAGTCTTATTTATTTTATTTTGTAATTATCTCTTGCTTATGTGTTTGTTATTATATCTTGTTTATGGTTGCTTAGCTTCTTGTTAATTTTCCAAAGCTAGTGACCAATTGCTTGTTATTGCTTATTATGTGTCATAACCTCCAATTCCCTTAGGACGACATTGTGCATACCTTGTACATTCATTATCACATCAATTGCTACATCATAAATAAAAGGCACTAAAAATATTTTACAATAGTGTTAATAAGAATCAAATTCGTATCCAATTCATCACCCATTTTGGAACTTATTTGTGTTAATTAATTTCTTGCATATGTTTCCGGTTGATGACGACGCTACACATGCAAATAAATGTAATTTGTTA
This sequence comes from Ipomoea trifida, assembly GCA_003576665.1. Taxonomy (NCBI): domain Eukaryota; kingdom Viridiplantae; phylum Streptophyta; class Magnoliopsida; order Solanales; family Convolvulaceae; genus Ipomoea; species Ipomoea trifida. The sequence continues at coordinate 28,319,122 of CP025647.1, read as the reverse complement.
GCCAAACGACAACAATGTCAACCAATCCCATGCAAGCATGTGGACTTATTAGGACACGTAGCTAGTTCAACCATATGTTTATTAAAAAAAATCATTTGGGTAGAAACTTTCAACATCTGATATCACTCCAAAAGTCCAAATTCGTATTCATACTGCAAAGTTGAACTATATATTACCTAATCTTATTGCATATATAATTTTTTATATATTTATTACTTTATTCACAAGATTCAAATTTTAAACCGTACTTAAAACAAAGTGAAGTCTTTCTACGTACTCTAGTCACATGTATGTGAGTAACGCAAAGGATTAATGTTACTTTATCTTTGTCCCACACTAACTATTTAAGGTGCAATTTTTTTTTTCTTACTTAAATATTATTACATATTTTAAATGGTTTGAGTTATGTAGCTTACACACATGTTTACCTCAGCCCTCGGTGGCGACAACTTAACACTTACTACAGTGAGTGACAAAATAATTTTTTTTTGTCTGGCCGCAAGTTTCTTCCGTTGGGTGCACTAAGATAGGACGCCACACACCAATATTAATCATGCATGTTTGTGTATGTAAGCAGGATCTCAAAATATAACAAAACACTCCCTCATAAGTTTTAAGGTTGTTGGACCCCACACTTCTAAACTAATCATATTCGTGCTAGGTAAAACCTCAAAACTTGAATATGAGACATCTCGTTAAACTAAAAGTGACTCACACCATCTTATCTACACCCCATGGGTTTTAACAAAACATTAGTTTTTTTTTTTTTTTTGAAAGAACAAAACATTAGTTATAATACCCCAAAATCAGAAAAATTAAGATCTTTAAATACCCACATTAATCATGCATATTTATTTATTTATTTATTTATTATATTTCAATAGAGTTCTAGATCAACACTCCACCATTAATATAAGATTATAATGGATTATAATGACTTGAACTTTGAATTATGTTTGCAAAGCTAGCAAGGGCTGCCAGGTTTAAATGGACATGGAAAATTTCCAAAGGTTTAGGTAGTGGATAAAAAAGAAAGGGTTTTCTAATCTCTTTATGGGATTTGGTTGACCTTTTACAAGATAATATCCTCTAGAATATTTTTTTAGTTTATGGGAAAAAAACAATATTTTTTTAACTTCCCTAACTCTCAAGTCACAGTAATAGTGACAATTGCATAAAGACAAGACAGTCAACAAAAGACATTTGCACTAAAAGTACTAGGTTTTGGTGAGACCAAGGAAAATATATTAACACAACATAGAAACAACCTATTAAATATCTGAAGAAAAAAAAAGTACAGTGGACATTTGTCAAGCATTGGAGTTGAACATCAATGCCACCCTTTACATTGGTTATTCAATGGAGAGTAGGTTGAAGAATTGAAGGGGATTAGCTCAGCATCAATCAAGGCACTAAATTGGAAGAATTAATTAATATGTTATTAAAGTGAGGAAGGTTTGATTAGTTCACATATGACATACCAGGTTTTTGTTTAAGAATTCCCAAGAAAAAAATGATAATAGCCCCTGTTTATAGGAGTTAGGCAGCCTGCCAACTTAACACCAATGTATTAATTAAGAAAAAATAAATAGTGTCCACATGAACAGTTCAATTGGCCACAGAGATGAAGTTTAAGAAAAAAAATCAGAAATCAGATCTTACCAGAGACAGTGTAGGAGCAACCTCTCAAAGTGGGAAGCTCCTTGTGCACAGTAAACAAAGGTCTAACCTCTGTATTCTAAGGAGTTACCCAAGATATTTACCTAGTGTACACATGAACAGTTCAATTGGCCACAGAGATAAAGTTTAAGAAAAAAGACTAGAATCAGATCTTGCCAGAGACAGTGTAGGAGCAACCTCTCAAAGTGGGAAGCTCCTTGTGCACAGTAAGCAAAGGTCTAACCTATGTATTCTAAGGAGTTACCCAAGATATTTACCTAGTGTACACATTCAAGCCCTCGTTAAAATTTATCTAATGCACACTTTTGAGTAGTGTTTATGCGTTTTCATCACCACACACATATATGAGGTATGGCTCCTATAAGAATCCCTCTCTATGAAACTGTGAACAAATGCTAGCCATCAATCTAATATATTTAACGGTTGTAAAATCAAATCAAAATTTTCCAAAATTTATGTTGAAAACACAGTATAGTTTACAAGCTGCTAAATTGAGATCTGAGAGAGAGGGATGGAGGGAGAGGGGAGACATTATTGTTTATAGTGTACATGGAAGAAAAAATCAAGCCAAAAGAAAATCCAACAAATGAAATTGCAAAGAAAGAAATGCCTTGAAATAATGAGACAAAGCAAGCAATCTCTTTAACATGGGGAAAATTGAAGTACAAAATACCAAGCCCCAGAGGCGTTGCTCATTGCATTTAGCTCCACCGTGTGCCTAATCCATCAAGCAATCGCCTTCGTAGGCTATAAATGAGCTTTCAGAGCCTGTAGTGATTTTAGTTTCGATTCACAGATTTTGCTGAAGTCGTGTAACGCCAAGACCTGACTAGTCGTGATTTTCCTTACAACATCAGCGGGACTCCAAGACTGCACTGCTTGGGAGATGCGGTCACCCAGCTCCATATCGTTTGCAGAAGAGGCTAATTTGTTTATGGTTTGAAAGACCTTCCCGGGCCCTTCACTTTGTCCGTGAAGAGAAGAAAGTATGCTTTCCAGTTTTGCGTCGTCCGATTTGCTGATTTGTTCCTTTAACCAATTCAAAACCTCCTGTATAACGTTGCACATAGATTGGACAGACTCTTGTATTCCTTGAGAAATCCGGGCGTTTGACTGCTCTGCGGCGGCCCCGCCTTTCTTTTTTCTCTTTCCGGAAGGAACTACTGACCGTGCACACGATTGTATTACCAAAGTATGCCAGGCCAAAGGTTCAGTTACCAACTGCACCAAGGTAGAAAGATCACTGCCGGGAGCTGATGCATGCGGTCCAATTGATCTTATCTTTTCCTCTATGCACTTCTTCAGCAAAGAATTCACAAGTTGCCACATATTCGGTGAATTTGAACCTTTATCCACCTCGTGAGATTGTAAATTCCACGCATTCAAGAAGACGACGAAACTCATCCAGCCAACCAGATCGACGTTCAATTCCTATCAAGGAGAGGAATGATAGTGCGGATAAATATAGTTGTACCACTTGTACAAGACAAAAGAAGATAAAACACATTATGTCCACAAACTGTTAGGGCAAAAGTTTCAATTCAACCCCACCGAGTTGTGTTTGCAAGATTGCATGCCCCCATCACTAGGCAGTACTTACCACATCCCGTATGGATAATCATTTAGCAAAGAAATGAAACTGGAAACAAGACATTGTAGTTAAGCGAAATTTGGTGTTCCATAGAACTAACTTAACATTTGACAGGGTAACAGTTCTAGAAAAGGTGGTATGGCAGATCGAGAATCCTAAATCTCGCAACTCTAGCATAATGTGCTTCTTTTTCTGCCTAATGTATTTTAAGACTATTCTCCTTGCTAAGTATTTGCTCATTAATTAAACGACAGACCCATTAGGTTTTACTTTCTAAACATCGGAACTACTAAAATGTCTAAAATAGAGTATCTACCAGCCAAACAGTAATTGGAATTAGTCATTTTAGTTCTCTGAAATTTATGGTTAGGACTGCCGGGTGAATGCATGTAAACATCGTTTCTATATCAAGAAAACTCCATAGTCACTAGTCAGATGGGGGCATAAATACCTCTAACTGTTTATGGCCGCTTGACACTCCAAAGGCAAGTTCTAAAGCATCTTGGAAGGAAAATCCCAAGGTGTTGGCGTACTGATCGAGCAAAAGTTTTAGTTCTGATGAGAGCTTAGGATTAAAGACCGAGCCATTGACTTCAATATTTTCCTTCACTGACGATGCAGCACAACGCATCGACAGAAAAACCATCCGCGGAAGAAGGGATCTCTTCTCAATGTTCTTAATCACATTTGCATCTGATTGTTGAATTTGCTTATGCTGCAAATAAGAACAGCAAATAAGCTTTCTTTTTATTTTTTGATAAATCTACCGAAAAGAAATTACATTTGCATGGGGTTCTATACCATTTCTTCTTCTTTTTTTTGGGGGGGTGGGGGGGGTGCTTACCATGTTTTCTCTAGGACAATAGGATACTCCTTCGGAAGGACCTGCAACCAAGACGGATTATTCCTATGCACCAAAAAAAAAAAAAAAGACAAAAAATACAAACAAACAAACGCATGGACATACTTTAAGAGTAAACATCCGGAACTAACCTAACAGATAATTTTTATCGCATGTTGGCGTCCACCAAGGTCGTAGTTGTAAATCTTCATTGAATGTCAATGGTTTACTTCTAGTTTCCTTTGAGAGCTCAAGAATCTGAACTCCAGACTTCAAGCTTTCTAGAATAGACTTTAAAAGATAAAGAAACATTGCTTTAGGAAAAAAAATTACTAACAAGCTACGGAAATAAAGCACCGGAGTAATTTTAAGCAAAACGTTAAAACAGAAAATAATTACCTCCTCTTCTTCAATGCTATTAGCATTCTGTTTCATCTGTAGAATAGGTGTTTCAATCCTTGCCATCAAATACTGACTGGAACGCTGCAACCGTTCTTTGAATTGAACGAACTCAATAACCTGGATTGTTCAAAGAAATCACTTTAACTTCCATTAGGTGTAGTTCCTATGTTTCACATCCCAGCATCCAAGCATAACAACATGCAGTGAACTTTTAAATTCGGAAATTGAAATATCCACTCGGATAATGCTATGACAAATTTGATGGCATCTCTATAATCGATAATTCAAGATGCCTGTGGCCCACGGGATTTGTCTCTTACGTAATAAGTTCACGCACTAGGAACGTATGATGCCAGTTAATCACACAAACAACAACAAAACAACATAGGGAACACACAACAAGAGCAGCAATGACATGTATATCATCAGTAGCACTAGTAGAATATGAAGTAGGGAAAAACAGAAAAAGATAAGTTTGGTCGGGAGCACTAAAATTCATGAAAATAAGCCCCATACTTTTGAGTAATTTCTGTGACGGTAGGCAAGAAATGTTAGATCAGCAGATTCTTTTAAGTGGTCATCCATGAATTTCAGATAGTCCCTCAAAATATCACTAGAATCTGCCCACAGGGGAGATGCCAACATCTGCGGTAAAATGAGGTGAGATACCGTTTCCAGCAAAATATTCTTGACATCCAGTGACTTGTACCTAAACAGGAGAGTGAGAACAGTGAATATGAGAGAACTGCTTCCCGTTATAATAACCTTAAAATGGACTAACCAAAGTTAGCCCAAATTAGAAATGAAACAAGTTTGTAAAGTCACTAGCCTAGATGAAACACGTAATTTGGTCAAACATAAAAGTGTATTGATTTACCATTCATATGCCAATGGAAGAGAGCACCAGTGAGAATACAAATGCAACAGAAGGATCTTATACTGCCACACAAATCTGATAACATAAAAGTATGAAGATCGTCTTAGAACAAGTAAAACAAACAAATCTAAGTTCTGACTAACGAAGCCATCACAACATATTCAGGACTTAAATATGTTGTGTTGCTTTATATATATAGAATTATAGAGTGTGTGCGTGTGTGTGGATAGAAAGTGAAAATGAAATAAATAATAATCTTCTAACCTGCGGACTGTCAAACCAAATTCCAAAACCAAGACTGACTCCAACAAATAACCAAGATTCCTTGTACGCCAGAAAAGCTACAGCAAAACAAGGAAAAAAAGATATATACCATTTGTAAATGAAAAAAAGAAATAAAACCCACTTTCCTTCTATAGAGTATTATGATAAGGAAAAGACAAATCAATGCAGCAAGACAGCTTTTTTAAGGCAAAAATTACTATGGCTAGCAGAACTGCGGAAGAGCATTGCAGTCTAGTTTTGTTTATGGTTTACATTATCATAACCATAACCCTATGCACCATTAGAGGTATCAATAACATCTTGTTATTAGTTGGGGTTAAAGTACCTGAACCAACACATTACATGCCATAGACAAAAGCTCTTCGCCATACATACTATCCTGTCCATCCAAGTCTTTGGATAATGTGAGGTTCTTACAGTACATGTCTGTCATCTGAACAGCTAGCTTCTCAAGTTCTGAAGAGGAATGAGAAACATCAATCACTAGGATTATTCATGTGCCAAAGTGTTCAGTAGTCCCTTAAATACATTACTATTAATTGACAAGATTAATGACATTAAAGGGAAAGAATTCAAAAAGCATAAGGTAAAAAGCCAAATGATACCATCTATGGGAAGTGTGAACAACTCTCCTACAATGTTTTGGATCTTGAAGACCGTAATAAACTTCCCAAGAGCCTTTGTTGGAACTGTCTCTATAGATTGACATTCTTTCATCAACTTCTTCAGAAGCTCACACTTATTGTCGTGACTCAAAACTTGAAGGAACATCTCTACATCAGACGCAAAACAAGCCAAATGTCCAAACCTGTGATCAAGTAAAAACAAGTAGCATGAGGACTGTACAAAGCATAATTAGCGAACACTACATATGCAATAACAAAACCAATAACAATTGTCAAAATCCTAATTTGATTAAATCAGTGAGATAGGAGGTTTAGTCTTTTTGATAATTTCAGGATTAAAAAAAACATCTCACAAAGGAAAACAATGGTTGACAGGGGCATCTACAAAGAAAGGAACAGCAAACAAATAGAAGTTTAAATTTACCTGAGAAAGTAATGCACCAATGTCTCCACTAACTTATCACTATCACCTTTCCCATTTAGAAGCTTCCTCCTTTCAATTTCAAGGTTTGCTAAATAAGGACATCTTATGGAATCACTATTTGCCTCAGCCAGCAACTGGTGCACAAAAGACGAAGCATTTGCTATACGAGAATCAAACTGCACCACAACTTCTGGTATCAAATGCTATACATAGGATCTTGACATAATACTTTCAAAATATTAAATTCTATATACACTCACTACTTCATCTGTTAAGTGAGAAATCTTGCAATCTACAGATTTTGACAGATTAATGTGCTCACTATTAGCTTCACTGCACAAGCTACTGTCGTCCTCCATTAGACACCCTAGATAATGGAGGAAACACTCCCAATCATCAGGACTGCCACAGAATGAAACTAACTTCGTTAGATAAAAGCATTAGAAATGATACCAATCAAAAAAAAACAAGATATATCACAGTTCAATTTATGAAAGTTAATCATTAGTAAAATCAAGCTTCAATAGTATCTATGGGATTCTGATCACATGGTAGCAGTACTCGGTACACACCCCCTACCCCCGCAACCAAATAGCTTATAAATATCTAAGATTCTTAAAAGTCCCCCTTAATCATTCAGATTGTATCCTCCATTCAGTAATATAACTCTGTTCCAGTTGATCATCAAAAAACATGTACCACCAAATAACCATAATCAGTCATCATTTCACTCAACATACCATTTTCTCAATACTTCCTGGAATATGTTGCTTGCAGCATCATAATCACCAGCTCTAGCATGAAGCCTCCCCTGTCAACTTGAAGTCAAAGAGGACACCCTTAAAGAGCTGAAAGTTTTAGCTTAACATACAAAGGAATCACTGATAGAGATTGGAATTTTAAAGTGGATGGGTCAGGGTGGCACATAGTGCATAAACAAAAAGAGATGTTACCAGGTGCCATGATGATTGGATATTACAAATAACAAAGCATTAAAATAATAAGCGAGAAAATTCGGGAAGTACCTGTAAACGTAGCCTATCAACTTCAATCATTATAAGGGACCCTAGTTTTCCTGAAAGAACTTCTAAGGCATCTCCATATTTTGATTGTTGTTCCAGTAGAGAAATATATAGGATAAGAGCTGCAACAAAGACCATTTAGTTACTTAGATAAAATGACACCAAAGCATAAGAAATGGTAGTATGAATAGCCATCAAGAGCAGGAAGGGAAACAAAGTGCACCTTCTGGTTCATGCAAACTATGAGATGTGATGTGTTTCTTGAGCAAACCTTCTGCTAAAAGTAAAAGCTTTTCTCCCCCATTACCACAAAGAACCTGTTGAAAGTTCAAAGCCATTTAGATAAGAAATTAAGATAGCAGAATTAGCATAGAAGCACAAGGCCACTATAGTGGGTGCAACTGTCAGGATTCATAGATTTAACAAGAGTTTAAGGACATAAATTGTTACATAGAAGTGATGTTTTTTTAAGTTAGACATGAATATACCAGAATGGAAGTAAGTGTTCCTATTGAGACATTAACCTAAAAGGTCAACATCAATAACCAAACTGCAGTACATTTTCTTCAAACATAATCCACTTATGTCCTGATTATAATGACAGAAACTTCAGGGCACCAACATCCCTTTCAATTTTGCACGTGATTGGCTCAGGCTCTGCATGACCTTATTATGGAGCAATAGAAATGTTCATATTGCTACAGGCTCAACTTTGGCTGACATTTTATCCTTACACTATGCAATGATGTAACAAAACAAAATCTAATTGTTATACCTAGCTGAACAAGGATCAAATGAGCAGACTAATCGTCAAAGTAGCAAAAAGGAGTATCATTTCTTCTTGTAATTTATAAACATAAAATACTAAAAGTCGGTGGGGTGCATTAATGCAATTTTAATTTCTAGAGTTAGTTTTGTGCTTCTTAAAAACATGTTATGTGCTCCCGTCATGAGCAAGAAAACATAAGGAAAAAGAAAGAAAGAATAATAGTTTGAAAAGAAAAAGAAGATAACCCTGGGTTTGCTTGAGACCCAAAACTCCCTTAGACCCCTTTTTGGGATTGAATTTCTGCTTGTCTATTATTCTAAATAACACTCCCTTTTATAGGGTTGATTACAAAGGTTCCTAAACTACGAATAAGTAATTAGTAGTTTCTAAATAATTAATATACCTAAACTAATTCAAAGACTAATAGTAATAAGTTCAATAATTATTTAGTAATTTCTAAATAACTATTCTAAATAACTATTTAGTAATTTATTAATATCTAAACTATGTAATATAATAAAATAAGACTTCCTCAGCATGTATCATTACACCCCTCCTGGACATCAAGCTCGCTCGCGAGCTTGATAACTTTGTGCATCATGTAGCCAACACTTCCCACGATCAAATGGCCTCACCAAAATAATAGAAGGGGTGACTGAAGAGGTCTGCACAAGAGCTTGGGCTGGATAAGCCATTGGAAAATCACATGCCCTTGAATGAGGGGTAGTCATGGGTGGAGTGGGGTATGGTGGAGCATAATGACAGCTGCTTGCTGCTGCATCTCCAACACATTGTGACTGAGTAATAGCAGGATCATGTGGTATTGCCTCCTTCACCTGAGACTTCTCTTGTAGATCCTCAATTTCTGTAAAAAGTGAATCCTCAATTTCTGTAAAATCACCAGAGGCTGATTGGCTGAAACGTTGGCTTGCATCAGTGTTGTCTCCACATGCGGGTGATCAACAATGATTGTGAATGATGAATCATCCACGTTGAGTGATGTAACATTGCCATCAGTTTCCTCAATTCCTAAGGAAGTAGGCATATTGATTTTGGGTGTTTGGACATTGAGGAATTTTGTAATACATTGCTTTAGGTCATTGGGACATTCACCCAATTCTCCAAGGCGACGTCTGCTTAGCTCTTTTACTAAGAGTTTCAACTCATTCACTGATTCTTTGAGAGCTTCAAACTCAGACCGAGTGACGCCCATGACGCCGGCAACGGAACCAATGTTATGTTCTTAACGTCACGGGCATGAAAACATAAAGAAAGAGGAAGAAAGAATAATAGTTGGGACAGGAAAAGAGAAGAAAACACTGGGTTGGGTTTGCTTGAGACCCAAAACTCCCTTAGACCCCTTTTTGGGATTGAATTTCTGCTTGTCTATTATTCTAAATAACACTCCCTTTTATAGGGTTGATTACAAAGGTTCCTAAACTACGAATAAGTAATTAGTAGTTTCTAAATAATTAATATACCTAAACTAATTCAAAGACTAATAGTAATAAGTTCAATAATTATTTAGTAATTTCTAAATAACTATTTATTAGTTTCTAAATAACTATTTAGTAATTTATTAATATCTAAACTATGTAATATAATAAAATAAGACTTCCTCAGCATGTATCAAAACACCACAATGATTACTGAAGCAAACAGCTTGTACACAGATATATAGCAGAGAAAAAGGTAGAACCTGCAATTGAATGCTGCAAACTGCCCAAAGTAAGAACCTTTCTTCACCAGCAATCTTGTACATTTTGATAGCTATCTATGAATTGAAAAAGAAGTAAATGAAAGCCGTAAGGAAAAAAACACTCACATTGAGGAGTGCACTAATACATGGAGACAATACCAAAGAGAAAATGAAAATTAAAAAAATCAGACTATTGTATATAATCAACCTGCTGCTGCTTCACATACGAGTATTCACGAACATAACAGTTGAAAAGACCTATCATTAGTTCCATGTTGTTGGGAAATTTCCCACAAGCATACTCATAGCAACTGGTTGCCACATCCACTAATCAATGTAAGACAAAAAAAAAAAAAAAAAAAAAAAAAAAAAAAAAAAAGAATATTTAGATTGAAGAGAATAAAACCAACTATTCAGGCAGGGAAAAAAATTTATACTGACAGTGATCAAGTCGCTGGAAAACAATCTGCAATGTGCTGAGAGTAAGATCATCAATCAATGCAAAATCATTGGTATACAATAGCTCTTTGGCGTTCAAACAAACAGACAATGCTTCATCGGCTTTCCCCATTCTTTCCAATATGAGAGCCTTTAGTGCCTGCATGACCGACCCCAAAGAATATATAAACAACAGAACATAAGACTAGGTTTTGGACAATATCAAGAAACATATTTACCATAATTCAACCATGAACTACAATTTTCTTCTCGAGACACTAAAAATGAATACATAGTAGTAGTTATAATGAGAATTTCATGTTAGATCACAAAAGCTTAACTTTAGATTGTACCATGAAAATCAAGGAAAACAGATAAACATAAACCCCATGAAGATGAACAAGATTAAGTGGAAAATAATTTGCTAATATATCATTATCAGAGTTAGACTTTTCTTATAGTAATTCATACATCAAGACCAAAAGCAGATTCTTTTATTTTTCTTTCTAGTTATAAAATCAGAAATTCTGCACCAAAAAATGCAAAGTGTACCATTTTTCTTTATTTTTTTTTATGCTAAGTAAATGTGGAAGGAACATAAAGCTTAATTTATCTAAAAGCCATACTTGTAAGCAACTACAGTTCCTAGAAGAGATCATATAAATTTAGTTAGCCAATAAACATTTTACCTATCTGTTATGAAATATCAGTTTGGCCAACAATTAAGTCAGAAGTAGGGCTAATGGCAGCCTAGTTGAAAACTTGAAATATCCAAAAATTTCCTAAACCTGACTCCCTCTTCTCTCTCCCACATGTTTATCCCTCTGTATTTCATTTATGCAACTAGAATTTAATTATCTGGACTTCAGGCTTAAAGACTAATGAAACCATCAGAATTTTCTTTTTCCCTCTCTAATTAATAACTATAGAAACGGGTGCTTTCCTAGCTAAAGGCACGGGCTTTAACACTTCACTTCACACTAGAATAAAATTATGAAAATTTCTAATGCGGGGTTACTATACATGTTTGAACTCAATGGAATTCAATGTTTAAAATTGCATTTCCCCCTATCTAAGTTCTTTCCCAGCTAAAGGTGCAGCAGAAGAAAATTTCTAACGGGTAACTATATAGCGTTTGAATTCAATAGAATTGTGCAAGAACAACACAGCATTGTAGTGATAACAATAGAAGCAACAAGAATCAGTATTCCAAGAATGTGAAAGCAAGTTCTATGATACTTACAAGAGCGTAAGGGGAGTTGGGGTGTTTGGAAAGCAGATTAGTGCAGTGCTTAAGGGCGTTCTTGAACTGGCGAGAGTCGATGGCGTCCCAAATAGGTCGGACTCGTCGCTCCGGTATCCCTCCGGCCAATCCGAACTTCGATGCCATCCCAGACATTGCCCAAAGCTCCTTGCGTCACCAGTGTAAGCGGAGCGGCAGAGATAGCGAGAGTGAGAGAAAGGGCAAGCAGTAAATCGATTGAAAGCCCTAGGAGACGAAGGGGAGCTTATTTTGAATTGAGACGAGATTACGCGGCGTACAGAGCACTACACAAGTACATAGAAAGTCTACCGGGCGATCTCCGTAGCGGCTAGTCTTGTCGTTCGCACTCCTGCGCTGAGGGTTCTAGCTGGGCATTAAGGGCTTCTTCCTTAATTCGATATTAGCTTCTACTCAAACTAAATTTATTTCTAAATTAAAATACTGAATTTTTTAAAAGAAAAACATTTTTTTGAAATATCTGTTCAATCGTTATGTGAAATTGAACTGGGATGAAATTCGAACATGTTAGCAACATAAATGTTATCACTTCACAATATTTTTTTTAAAAAAAATGTTTTATATAATGTGAGAATTATATCTTAATTTTAAAAATTTATAAACAAAATTTCTGTATTTATGTTTTATTACAATTATTTTACTCAACAATAATGTCTAATCACATAAATAATTTAATTCTCTTGATTTATTAGTGTCAATGAAGCATAAAAATGGTTGAAAGAGTTAAGTATGAATAGCGTTCAATTGGAGAACAATTCCTTAAAGGCAATCAATGGAATTCATGAGGAGTCTTTAATTACATTTTTTGATATTGTCGCTAATGACACTAGAGAAAATATTTCACTAATCTTTGCTTTTTGTTTGTTAAATGGTTCGCGAATAGAGTCGCCTACTCGCTTGCTCGGGAGGCTCTTTTTAGTCATGACCGTGTGGACGATTTCTTGGTCCATTTTTCTCTCAGGGAGAAAGACAAACCTCAACAAAGCATATCGTCAAGATCTTTTCTATATGTGGGGGAGCATGGAGAATATGGTGGATGTTAACATGGGAGCGCAGGTGAAGAAGTGGCTTGGTGCACAAAACAAGCCAAATGTGCAGTCTGTATTCATCGGACCCTTAGTGACTAAATTGTGTCGAGGCTTAGGACTCGACAATGATCTTGAGGGCGAAAATGTTGAAGCAGTGATGAAGCCTTTTGAGGTGCAGGATTTCTTTGCTATGAAGATTAAACTGGGAGGTTTAGATTGAAGTTATTTCCTTTCTCCGTCATTGGGGAGGCATCTAGGTGGCTTGATAGTCAAGATGACCATCATTCCCGCTCTTTTGCACATGTTTTGGAGCTTGACTCTTGTTAATTAATTTGTCCTTGTTAAAAAAAAAATAAACATACTTTCATACACATAGTCACATGTATATATAAGGGAAAATTGTCAAATAAACTCCCAAACAGTATACAAAAGTGGTCAATTCTCGCACATATTGATCATTACCATATATGAGCCTAGAAATATCCAAAATGAAGTGATTATTGCGCAATTAGAAATAATACTTAAAGGGCTACAACTCTTATGAAGACATCACTGTCTATACCACAAGGGAAAAAGGGTCAAAACCATGCTACAAACCAAACCTCGCGTCACAAGAAGATTCTCGACACATTGATATGAGGCAGAATGGTCGTTATTTCACTCCAAATTAACTCGACGCGTCGAGCCCAGGTCTCAACACATCGAGAAGCCCCAAGTCTGCGAATTTCTACTCTTAACAATTGTCATTTTTACCCCCATTCTCCACACCACTATATATAACATCATTTCCTTCATACCCGAAGTTTTGATGCGATTTGAGAAGACAAATGGAAACAACATATGTGATTATTCACACTCAAAAGGAAGAATGAAGGATACCCACACCTTGGAAGAAGAAGCATAATAACTATTGCAAAAGCTTTAAAAGGAAGATTTGATGATCACAAGCTTCAAACAAGTTGAAAGAAAGGGGCTTGGAAGACACATTTGAGATAATCTCTTCTTCTCTTATTTACTTTAAGTTTTTTTTTTTTTTTTTTTGAAGATATTTACTTTAAGTTTTATTGTATCTTTCTTTATATTATTGTTGTTGAAACTATGTTAGTCATGATTAGCTAAAACTACGTATGAATTTTTGGATAAAAAGTGTTTATGAACATATATGCATAGTTCTTCAATTTCTTAATGATATATTTATATTTGGATTTTATGACTTGTATTGCAATTGTGATTTATATTGATGATGCTTGTAATTAAATGGCGAGTACTACTTACTCTTTGTGCTTCAGTAGGTTGAGAAAATAGCTATGAACAGATACTACATTGTAACAGAGTAAACTCATTTATAGATACACCTTATGTTTGAGAAAGTTAGACTATGATAGTGTCTACCCATTAGCTAAAACAGTTGGTAATTGGTAAATATTGTTAATGTATAATACTTTGCAAGAAAAAAAAAATACTAATAAGACTATGTTTGAGAATTACGTTGAACCCATTTAGACACTCTTTTGGAGCTATAAAAATAGTAAGTTGACATTATGTAATTACTCCGGTATAATTTTGTTTGTTTTGGTAAACTAAGGTGTTAGGGCATAAACCTCATGTCCTAAAGACGGTTGAAATTTCTATTTTATTTTATACTAATTTTTTGGTGCTAAACAAATTCTATCCTTCAAAATCAGTTTTCCATCCTCTTCCGCCGGACCACCTTTCGCCGCCCTCCGGCGAAGATACCATCGCATTTTCGGCATCCGTGATCCAAATTTGAGCGACATTTTCATCGGAAAAGAAAATGATGGGCCCGGAGAGCCAGGGAGAGCCTGACCTCCCGACCTCAAAAGATGCCTCGATGGAGACCTTGGCTCTCGACGATGAAGAAGATTTGACCTCAAAGTCCTACTCTAATGGCCGCAGTGCCGATAAAATGGTTTCCGACTCCCGGGAGCCTCTATCGCCGTCGATCGTCGGCGTCTCTGCCGACTCCCATCCCCTCTCCTCTCCGCCGCACCCTATACAGTCTCTCGGAGCTTCGGATTCTCGTCAGGACAGCCATCTCGGATCTCCATCCTGTGCTGTTAGTCCTCCCGAAGACAACGCGAGTTTCGTCGGAGAAGTTAATGGCAGCCATAGTGCTGTGATAGACTTTGATAATTCGGTTACCATTTCGCGGTTTCGCTCTTCGGACTCGACGTATTTGAAAGTTGTGGTTTCGGATCCGGAGAAAGTGGTGGAAGCCTCGAGTTCAATTGTTCCGGGAGGTAACACATTTTATACGTATTTGATTACCGCGGAGACGAACCTGCCGGACTACGGTGGATCCATATTCACCGTTCGGAGGCGGTTCAATGACGTAGTAATATTAGCAGATCGGTTGAGTGAAGCTTATAGAGGGTTTTTTATACCTCCGAGACCGGACAAGAGTGTAGTGGAGAGTCAAATGATGCAAAAACAAGACTTTGCTGAGCAGAGGAGAGTGGCATTGGAGAGGTACTTGCAGAGGCTTGCAGTTCATCCGGTGATCAAGAAGAGTGATGAGTTGAGAGTGTTCTTGCAGGTGCAGGGGAGGCTTCCACTTCCATCTACCACTGATGTAGCATCCAGGATGCTAGATGGGGCGGTGAAGCTCCCCAAGCAGATATTTGGGGACTACGGTAAGAATTCGATTGAGCCTCAGGATGTGGTGCAGCCTGCAAGGAATGGTAGGGACTTGCTGAGGTTGTTTAAGGAAATGAAGCAGTCGGTGGTAAATGACTGGGGTAAATCAAAACCACTAATTGAGGAGGATGATAAGGAATTCTTGGAGAAGAAAGAGAGACTGCATGATCTTGAGCAACATCTGAGTAACTCATCAAAGCAGGTTCTTCTATGTTCCACTTCATCAATGATTCAATGCCATTGTTACTACTTCTGGTGTTCGCACTTCTAGCACTGATTATATATTTATATGCAAACAGAATTTCCACTTGGAATATTGTGATGGTACCCTTAAAGCTCTCTTTACAATTTTAGGTTGTGATATTATCAGTTTGGAATTAGAGCTATATAAATGCTTTGATCTACGATTATACCCTGCCGTTGAAGTTTTATTTGATTGCTGACTTGTTTGTCATTGAGAATGCTGATTACTGTTATTCCAAATTAGGCTGAATCTATTGTTAAAGCACAACAAGACATGGGGGAGACATTAGGACACTTGGGGCTTGCTTTTGTCAAGTTGATGAAATTCGAGAATGAGTGGGGAAATTCAGATACTCAGAGAGAACGGGCAGCTGGTATGAAAATTGTGGCAACTGCAGCTGTCAAAACAAGCAGATTATATCATGGTCTAAATGTGCACACTGTGAAATATCTGGTAACTATTTTTTCTTTCTTCTAGATATTTAGTAAAACACTAAAACGAATGAATTTTTTCATCAAAGTCTCTCTCATTACCAATTATTTTACAAAATAGTGAGAGACAACAATGAAATTGCTGCAGCCCTTAATTTTTATACTATTAGCATTTTCAGTTCTTTCAACATTCAGCCTCTAGTATTATGTGAAAGTTTTTATGTATATTTTGCAGGATATCCTGCACGAACATCTGGGGTTAATGTTGGCTGTACGCAATGCATTTTCTGATCGTTCAAGTGCTTTACTAACAGTACAAACTCTTCTATCAGAAATGTCATCTCTAAATTCAAGGGTTGAGAAGCTTGAAACAACATCATCCAAAATATTTGAAGCAGACAAATCAAGGAATCGGAAGTTGGAAGAATTGAAGGATGCTATTAAAACCACTGAGGTTGCTAAAACTTGTGCAGTTAAAGAATATGAACGCATCAAGGTATTTAAGATCAAACTTTGGACAAATGAAATTCTAACAACTGTTTTTTGAATGTGAGCAATACCTTACCACCTGAATCTCTGCATTTCCTCTTTTTCACATGTAGGCTTTCATGAAGTTATTATTGGTTTACAAATATTCTGTTTATTCATTATATATTATAATAATAATCTAACTTAATTGTGTGAGTGCAGGAGCATAATAGAAGTGAAATAGAAAGGCTAGATAGAGAAAGACATGACGACCTCATAATCATGCTGAAAGGATTTGTGATTAGTCAGGTACTCCTTGCATGACTTGATTATTGTAGTGTCTGAGGATAAGAATGATGATTACCCCATAAGATTGTTGCAAGTCTAATTTGGCTAAGGCTTTGCTATGAATATTACAGGTGGATTATTCAGAAAAAATTGAAATTGAGTGGGCAAAACTCGCAGAGGAGACTCGTCAGTATGCAAGAGATGCTGCATAATGCAGACTGTAAAACACATCTTTGACATTTCTTTTATTCATGTGCCTACATAGAAAATAAAACAATTAACAGCAAGTAAATCCTATTTGTCGAATTTCATGTCTGCTCTACAGAGCATAATATATTTTTATTTTATTTTAATTTTTACACATCCTCTGCTGCATAATACAGTTTAATCCTTTTGCAAATTTCTTGGCTGAATTTTTAGTCTTACGTGATTAAACTATGAATATCATTAATCATTTTGAATCATTTGTTTCTGGTACAAATACCATAAATTAAAATAAATATTCATATCAAATTCTTAAATAAAGAGAATTAAAAATTTATAAATAATAAAAGTAAAGGACTTCTGAATCCATTAGAAGCTGCTAAACGTCCTACTTGTCTTGTTAAGGACATGGGAGTTATTGCTTAGAAATGGAAATTGAAAGATACTAATAGATTTTTTTTTTAAAAAAAACACAGAATAAATTTTCCAGTGGCTCATAAATCATAATATTATTGTTGACGATTATAGTTCTATATCACTAAATGGAGCATCAAAATCTTTTAAGGAAAACAGCTTCATTAATGAGCAATTAAGAGAGGAATTGAGGATTTCAGTGGCAGTGAGTTTGCATCCTGTCTATCACAACTTTGTGGTCTGGGAAGCTTGCTGAGAGGCACATCAGGTATAAGAGTGGAGGATTTTGAAGCCCATATGAATGGGTTGTTGACTTGTTTCAAGTGAATGGTGACAGTAAATAAGAGCAAACCAAGTAAGCAAGTGATGCTTGTGCTGTTTAATGATGTCTGCATGTCACGTAGTTGTAGAATTTTCATTGTACCATCATGTAATCTTGGAAGCATAGACAGTTGGCTGAGAGAAAAGTACTATACTACTATTTCTTAGTTGCCTCATTTATGCTTGGTTCAGTTGGTTGTATAGAAAGATATACATTTCTATATAACTATTTGGATACATTCTATTATATTATCTGAAATGAACAGATTCTGTACATTTTTATGGCCATTAGCACTAATTAATTAATGTCATGTAGCTCATAAAGTTGTGTTCAGTGGCCACCATACCATATATGTCTGTGCTTTGCAATATTTCTGGTTATGTACACGAAATTTATTTCCATCTGGTTGGGGAACTGAAATTAATCAACCGTTGATTTTGAATATTGCTATGACATACTGCCTGCGGACTGCTATCTGCTTTTTCTTAAATTAAATTTTGATTTTGATTTTTCATTTTACTAAAGTATGCAGAAGTTAATTAATCGGTAAAAGATGCTCTAATATTTATTATAGAATTGGTGCTCTAGGTTAGGTTATGACTTGAAACCTAGTCCTTTGAACTTTCTATTTTGGAATTCTTGAATCTCTATGAATCCATCAATGACTATTATTAACATGTGATAAGCCATGAAGCTGCAGATTATTTAGAAGGAATTCAGTAATATAGCGGTATGCTGATTCACTGGGATGAATGCTGTCCCAGAAGAGGTACTGGGAAGAATCTGTGCATGTTGGACGGCGTGCAATGCAAAGTGGACCAGCTTCCAGTAATCCAGTACCACAGCATCCTTCTCCAGTTTCCACAAAACCTGCAACGTGATAGAAGTATTTATTTTAAACCTTGTATGCATTGCATCTCTAGGCAGATACTTACAGATGAAATAAATTGTGAATGTTCTATAAAGATTCTCAAAGGATACAAGTTACCGTATCTTTGTGGATCGTTGATAAAGTTCATCATAGGAGTGTAAGAGTCTGAATACAAAATTGTGCTCCCTGGAAGGGCCCCTTGTATTTCGGGCAGCAAAGTTACAAGCTTCGCATTATAAACTTGAGCATCTGTATTCTCCTCTTCAAGGCATTCCCTTACAAGTGGAGAGTGAGCAGTCATTTGTATTGGCAGACAACCGATTGGAGGAAGCCCAGAGACGAGCATAGTACGGCACCCAAGGTTATAAAGCCCCTTTAATTTGTGAGAAGCAAAAGATGTTCTGATACTGTTAATCTCTGACAAATAATTTCTGATAATTGATTTATGTATACTTGTATTGATTCTGTGCAGTATTTAGCTCTAGCAGTGGATTGATGCATAGCCTAGCATATATCTCTTGTGATTAATTCATGAAATGTAAATTGCAGGTTTTTTGCTTACCTCAATAAAATTTTGGAGCTTATACAGCAGAAAATCTTGATAGTCACTGATGCTAAACTGCTGCCTTCTTGTAGGAATGTCATAATAATTGAAGATGAAATCATTAGTTCCAGCACTTATGATGACCAAAGCCTGATTGATTATTCTTTGAGCCTCTTCCTCTCCTGCTATTATGTTCAACCTCTCTATGTACTTCCAAAATAAATCCAGTTGCATGGACATTGGGATTACTCTAGAAGCAACAGTAGTTAACTCATCGAATCCTGACCCACCCGATGCAAAATTGACACCTGTCAGAAGTTCATACTCAGATAAGTATGGCTGCAGGAATGGAGGAACACTATCCTTGAGGCCTAGCACAGATGCCATAAAATCCGGGACAAGTTTTCCATCTGAAAACCTCCCTGTGGGGATGTGCCCCGGAAAGCGTTGCCCATATGGAGGATGATCGCATTTGAATGTGGTTAAGATGTAATTGTTATTTCCGGTATCAACACTTGAATCTCCGAAAATAATGATTGCAGGGAAGTTTTGCAAGGATTGGCCAAAGCAGGAGTTAGTGATGGCAATAGAAAATTGAACAAAGAAGATGAAAACAAAGATGGAAGGAGCCATGGGATTGGGAGCTCTAGCCCCTTCTGAGCTTTGTGTTCTCTCCACTCAGGTAAATGCTCTGAGATTTTAGATTCTGAAGTTGATTTCCTCTGAACTTCATATTTATGAAATTATCATAACCTCTTATCCTCTGAAATTGTTATCTCGGGAATGCACGTTTTTATCTTGAGTCAAGTGCTTGATAAGATCACCTTAATCTGAAAAATTATTGCAGAATAATATTGACTATTCTTTCCCTGCATTGAATACTTCCTTAAAATCTGAAAAGAATTGGAACCCTTTAGTGCTGTAACTACTCGATTCCATTAGTTTTCACATGTTACACGACTTTTTGAACTTTTTCCCTACAACATTTATTATAGATTATTATTCAAGTCTAATTACATTTCAAGCATTCATGTTCATCTGTTTCCTTAAGAACTCATTTATTGCTTTCAGCTGGAGTAATATGACTCAGCCCAGGTAGGTCTAAAAGGCAAATTTTCCCATAGACCATGAATACAAGGTACATTTTTAATATATTAAAAGTACATTATTTGTGTACTGAATGTACATTATTTGATAGTATACAACATAATGTAATTTCAGTACTCAAATAATGTACTTTCCATTGATACAAGGTACACTTTTAATATACTAAAAGTACATTATTTATGTACTGAATGTACATTATTTATGTACTGAATGTACATTATTTGATGGTATATAAAATAATGTAGTTTCAGTAATCAAATAATCTACTTTATATAGACAAATAATTTTTTTTTTTTATATTTATTTATGGACCACAGAATAATGATTGGGCCTAAAACATCACTCCCGAATTGAGGGCAAATTATTGTGTGGACTATGGTCTTAAACGACAATGTACATTATAAGTTAGAATAATGTATTTTATGTATAATGTACACTATGAGTTATAAAAATGTATATTGGACCTATGTGAACCACGGTCCACACAATAACTATTGCGAATTGAGTAGGTTCTCAGGCCCAACAGGACTGAAGCCCAGCATTTGTGCAGTATAGAATTCTCTTTAAGTTAATCCATAGGACCATAGCCTATTTGTGTGACATGGAAAGCGGGCAATTGAAACAATTAGAATAAAGGGGAAAAAAATGAATGAGATAAAATTATAGATATGAAATCTGACTTTCTCTTCTCAATGCAAATACATTCATGCAAATGAATATGAAATGCTTATATAGTTATATGTGGACAGGATATATTGGCCTAAGCACTACGCCCATTTCTGGAGAGCATCCTTCCATATATAGTCAGCCAGAGTGCGGTAAGCCACTTCAGTTGGATGGACAGAGTCGAAATAAAAATACTGTGTCGAGTCTGAGCATACTTTGCTGAGTTTGTTACAAAAGTATGTCACTTCCACTACCCCACTCCCACAGCAACCTTTGTTGGTTTCCACAAATCCTGTTTTATCACAAAATAAATAACTCCATGTTAATTAATTAATCCAATTTTATTAGTGATTTTTTACAAATCAGCACCACCAAATCCTATAGTATCAAGTATACTCATGTATATTATCTTTTGTTATACTTGATACTATCAACATTAATGGATACTATCAACATTAATGTCAAGTATTATCAGGTATATTATATATGGTTGTATTTGGGTACTATCAACACTAAAAAAAAAGACCTTATTGGGGGCAACTCCAGTCAAGTTGGCCGGATTGTTGACTTGGTAACTACAAGATTTCAAATTCGACTTATTGGAAGCGGCCTATTGGCCTTCTTGTGGTCCTTTGTCGACTAGGGTTACAAAGCGAGGTTCATCTAGTATACATCTTCAAATAGTGACTGCGAGCTACTCTCTGGTCACTCAAAAAAAAAAAAAAAGAGCTTATTCTTTTAGTAAAACTCACTAAAAACCTAAACAAATGTTGTTGCTCTAAGAGAGTTGCTCTGGAATGTGATCTGATCAAGATTAGATTTGGCATGAAAAAACTTGATATGTTGTTTTACGTTACCATATTTTTGTGGATTTTCAACCATGTCTAGCCAAGGGGTATAAAGATCTCCATAGACGATTTTGCTGCCTGGAAGTGATGCTTGAATTTGAGGCAGCAGTGCAATGAGCTTCTGGTTATACGACTGAGAATCTAAATTCAAGCTCTCTACGCACTTCCGCCCAAATCCTATTAAATTCGTCGTCACCAGCAACGGCAGACACCCCAGCGGCGGCAATCCAGTTATCACCATGTTGCGACTTCCCAGACTGTACAATTCCTGCAGGTACACAATACAATACACATTTCAATTTCAATTCCCACATTATACATAATATTCATTCTAATTGGCAGGATTTGATGTTTTTGAATTGAAGCATGCAAACTGATAGTTGGAATGCACATTTATGTTTATATATTATATATATGCTCAACATTTTGACCTTAAGAAAGTCTTGAAGATGTTGCAGAACAAAATCCTGGTAGCCACCGATGTCATACTGCGCCTTTCTGATGACATCTCGGAAGAAATTGAAGCTGAAATCATTGCTGCCACCCACAACCACCGCGAGGGAGTTAGAAACCACGTCGTGCGCCACCCCACCTCCGACGAAGCTCTTGAGCCGTTCGATGTAATCCTGAAAATAATCAATCTGTTTAATGATGGGAGTGGCCATGGTCTTCACACTGGTGAGGTTATCAAACCCGGCCCCGGAGGAGGCAAAGCAGACGCCGGTGAGGAGCTCGTCTTTCGGCAATCCGGGGTCGAGAAACGGGGGAACGGTGTCTTTGATCCCGAGGTCGGAAGCCAAGAAATCGGAGAGGATTTTGCCGTCGGTGAAGCGGCCGTTGGGGAGATGGGCGGGGAAAGAGTGGCCGTAGGGGTCGTGGTTGGCTTGGATAGGAGTGATTAGGAAATTGTTGTTGCCGGTGTCGGCTAAGGAATCTCCGAAGATGAGAATGGCTGGGAATCTCGGCCGGGGAGTGGCAGCGGTCCAGCCGGAGATGGCGGTGAGAGAAGTGAAGAGTAGCACCACGAGAAGAATGAAGGAAGACGCCATGAATAATTAAGGTGGCAGTTAGTGAAGAATGTAGGGTTGTTATATCCACTGCCATGGGAGAATGTGAATATTTATATGCATGCATGGTAACTTGCATGAGTCGAATTAGGTACGTAGCTTGAATCTGAAGGCTAAAATTCGTGTACTTCATTCAATTCATAACAACGATGAAAAAGAAAACATAAACCTTACAAGCCAAATTAAAGGCATAGCGTTGGCTCAATATAAGTTGCAAACATGCAATTTAATTGCCATGCAAATCCATTAATCACGTGGATAATAATAAGATACAACTCCTTTAAAAAAAAAAAAAGAAGAAAAAAAGATACAACTGTGTAGGGTATACCTATTTATATCAGATACTGTACTATTGACACTAATGTCAATAGTACTTAATATAACAAAAAAAAAAAAAAATACATATAACTAACTGTACTGGTGCTAGTGTTGATAGTAATTGATTTGTCATTCTCTTCTTCATTTTCAAGTGTCTTCAAATTACCAATGGTTTATAGTATAATTTCATTTCAATATGGTTATTTTTTTTTTCTTTCACGCATAATTAATATATGATGCGTAGTGTCATTACTTTTTATATTTATTAGTTGCATTATATTTATTAGTTGCATATGAATTAGTTGGTTGTATTATATTGCTAACTACTTAAATTAAGTTATAATACAAAATTTGGTACAAAGGTTTTGATAAAAGTAAAGAATTACATATGACTCGCTCTCTCTTAGCTTAGCTTGTATATGAGTGATCTCTTGAAGAAAGAGATTAACCATAACAATAGCTCACGTCAGGCAATTGGAATGAAAAGTAGTTAAAATTAATTAAGTGTAAATCGTTATGTTTAAGGTTTAAATTTGGTTCATTATATTCCCACCTAATATTACCAACCTAGCGCTTGTTATTACTTGCGTTAAACCTCCTTCTTGGGTCATTAATTTGTGCATGAATAATGAATTCACGTGGGAATGAACATATACAGACTTGCAGGCTTAAGACTTAGGAGTAAGACGTTTTCAAAAAAAAAAAAAAGACTTAGGAGTAAGACTGTTGGATATGATAAATTAAAATTGGAGGATACCAAAGAAAATAAATAAAATTATTCTATCTATAATACTTGGACTCTCCATATCTAAGAAACAACTTGCGGAGACAATTCCAACCAAGTTGCTCAGATTATTGATTTGGTTTGGGGAAAGATTATTTGTTTAGTAACCACAATACTCCAAGTTCAACTCTTAGTAGGAGTGATCTATTGACTTTCTTGGTTTGAATCAGTCAGCTATGGACAACGTAAGCTAGTTAATTTAATTACCTCATTGTAATTCTTTGCCGTTTAGGGTCACAATAAGAGGTTTACTTAGTACATGCACGCCATTGAATAGTGACTACGGATTTTCATCATTACCAACTATAAAAGAAAAATTGATGATGATATCTTCACAATCATATAATAGCAAATTTTGAGCGAACAAGGGAGGGGATATGATAATGCCAATGCAACACACACAAGGCTATAGGATGTAAGGGATGCACACACAAGAAATTAAAGATTGAAACTCTGCTTTGCTGGCAATAATAAACATGATAAGGGTTTTTAGACCTTTATCAAGAATCAATTTCAGTCACTCTCTCTTAAAGATCGTTTGAATAAAATCTAATAAGAATAAATAAAGCAATAGATTGGTCTAATCAAAAAAATTTGAGCCTAAAGAATAGATGCAATATAATTAGAGTCCACTAGAAGCAATCTAACCGCTACCATCCCGATTCTCTCAAAGAAAGTAGTCTACTAAGACAAATGCAAATACATGTTTTGCTTGTAACCTAACCCAACTTCAAATGAATTAAATTCCAATATATATAAAATTATCGGATACCTAATGTAGTTCAATCCTAATCATTGATGAATTTTGGCCATATGCAAAACATAGAATTGAAAGCTAGCTTTTTCTTTTTAATCTTTGTATTGGAGATTATATGCATGTGTATGTTGAATTTTTTTATGTATCATTTGATTTAGTGAATCAGATATTTTAATGGTTAAGATTAATTATCTCATGCAAACCTCGCTTGTTCAAATAAAATATAGCCAGAAAATTTGTATGTGATCTTCCAAATGAATGCTGTTAAAGTATGGTGTGTGTGTATATATATGAGATACCATCATGAAGAGGTTATCCATCTCACCTAACCAGGATCTTCTCAAGTTTCGAGATTAATCATCCCCACGATTTGTCAGAAATAAACTTTGAAAAATATCTTTGAATTCAATTATCATTTATACAACTCGTATCGAATCAAAAAAATCTTTGCTAGAGATTGTACTCGATATAAACATGATTAGTCTTAGAGAATGGTCATAATTAAGTATATGTCAAAAGTTTTTTGTTGAGGTGGAAAACTATGACCTATTCTGATATCAATTGTCATATCAATTCAAACATTTATCGTTACACTGAAAACTATATATAGTTGGTAGCAAAGTATTTTCGTATACTTGTGTAGTAAAATGCCACATTTTGATAACATGATACGAGGCTCAACCCTCCAAGCCTCCGGTAGCACGAAGGAAACCTATCGTTAGACTAACAAAAAAAGAATTCAACAAGTGTGATGGATGGCAAGAGTATTATCATATTATTTGAAAAAATAATCCTTAGCTTTAACATTTTTCATATTGTAATATCAATTGTCATATTAAATGTTTACCATTACTTCAAAAGTTATAAATAAATGAGTGATGTGTGACGAGGATATTATTTTTCCAAGAAAATCCTTTTACATTTTCCATACCACAAACTATCTCACCAGCTCATCAACTCTTTCAAGGCTTTATATCCATAAATCAACTTAAACAAATCTCCATTACTTCATACAAAATGTGATATTTCTTAGCCCAAATGTATATATTTTAATGCAATGCTAAATCAAATCTATAAGTTGTTAGAATTATTTATAGAAGTTCAACTTGACATTTTATTAATTTATTCTATTGGAATTAGGGTTAGTTTACAAATACTTTAATTTATATGTGAATAATATAATTATACTAATTGATTCTTTGCCACATTATATTTTTGAAGATAACCTAGCTACTTAACTTCATGTGTATATATGGAAAATAATAACTAATTTTTTAATTTTTTTTCTAGTAACTAATTTTTAAAGCTTTTTGTGAAGTTATGTGTGTGCCAGTGAGAGAGAGGTTGAGCAAATGTGTTTTTTTTTTGGGTTAAAATTAAAACTCAATAATATAAAAGGAAAGGATTTGAGTGTTTCAGAATTAAAGATGCTAGTAGTACCTTAGCAGGCATTATGTAAAGGTAAACAAAACAACTTTGTTGGTTACAAATGATTAATGATTTATCACCGTCAATTTTGCATAAATATTTAGTCAACCTACTGAAACACAAAGAGACCCACCCCATTTTATATAAGAGTGCAACGGGGTGTCACTAAACCACAAGGTCTTGACGAGCTATGATTGATTAATTGAATCAGACCGACTTTTCAACAAGAGTCAATTAGTATAGTACAATGTGCATGTTTTGTGAATAGTGATTCATGAATTAGACTAGATCCGAATTTCAATTCTTATATATCTTCTATCAATGTATGATTTGTTTATATTTGAGTTTGAGTCAAGAACTACAGTGTGCCACTAGTACATAAGTAGAAAGAGAGAGTGTGTTGTAGTGTAGTGGTGGTGATGTATATACAATACATACACTGCACGAGGTACTAAAATGATATACATCGCCAACCATCCATTGATGCTGACCATTTAAGGTTCAATACCACATTTAAGAATCTTTTCATCGATCATAGCGAACCCCTTTCGTGCGCTGCTACATCACCACATCATTATTGTTTCTTATTTCCACTTCAAGTTTCTGTCGTTATCTTCTTAATTAATTAAACTTTTTGGTTAGACGACTATGAGCTGTCCTGAGTAAGTCTTGATGGTAGGAGACATTTTTAAATTCGTACCATACTTAAACTAATCTCCATTCATACCGGACTAACTCAATAAGGGCTTGTCCAATGACGATTCTCTTCATAATCAGATCGGGTAGCAAGAATATAATATAGGACAATTGTAACAAACTCAATATGCATGTCCTCGTCAAAACTAGCAACTAGGAATATGATTGGATATCCCGAGTGAAGTTGTGACAAGTATGTCGAATTTCTGTGAAGTTGTGACAAGTATGTCGAATTTCTGAAATATACTCTGAAACTCCTTAAATTTTCTGTCATGCTTATTCAAAATTGAGTCAATAGTCTATTATCGAGTGACACAAATTAATAATATCAACCACAAGTCCACAACAGCTATAATTCTTAATGATTTAATCATATATGCCTTAATTAGTCAGAAACCAAATTCAGTTAATCACATACACAACGGTCGGTGCTGGAAACCAAAGTACCACGAAGCTTCCTCTTAGGTAGTCCAAACCAAATTCAGTTATCCCTTCATTGTATCTAATCATACTCTCATTACTTTAATTGCTAATAATTAAACTCTCACACGCCCAGAAATCTATCTCGGCAATTACAAACTATATATATTGCGTTCTTCGATCTGCATGCCTAGCTGTTCCTGTCAATCTATACTTTCTTAATACTAGATTTGTAATTTTCTTACCCACACCAAATTTTGATTTACAAAAAAGATCTGTAATCATTATCCAAAGATGCGATTTAGATGACACTTGCATTGTAAATTTAGCTAACAAAGAATCACAATGAGATAAAGCAACTTAGGTTGTTTATAGATAGTTTATAGTTGAATCAAATTAAAACAATAAATTATTTTAACTGTAATTGATTCAAACAATCTATTTAAAATTGATTAAAACAATATTTTGAATACACCCTAGAAAAGTGTTGTACGTACTACTTTAAATGGCCTGGGAATATTGCTTCGATTATTGAGTTTGTTGCGTTAAAGGAAAGATTTGTCTGCGAGCTTTATTTTATTGCTAATAATCAAATGTATAAATAACAAATATTAGTTTTTTTTTTTTGGGAAAAAAAAAATAAAAATCAAGGATGAAAGGCTCAAAGCCAGCTGTCTTGTTTGGACTTTAGTACATAGAACGTGCAGATATGAACTTAGCATCACCTTTTAGGCACCTAGTTTTCTCACTGCCCAATTAATTGCTCCCTTAATCATAGGAATGATTCATTTCCCTTCATTGTACCTATATTTGCGAGGCCGTAGGTTAATCGAGTCACATTTTACGAGTTATTTTATCTATTGGTCTTTAAAATAAGAATGATAAGAAACTTTTAAATTTAAAATTTAGACTAACATACATATAATAACTAATGAACTATCATTTAGCTAGAAAATTATAGGTATTGATTAAATTGAACAGCTCTCATTTAAGATGATTATAGTATTATACCAAGTTATTTATGATCAAATAATCAATTAATTATAAAATATCACATCAGATGTGACTTGTGTAATGTGAGAAATGTATAGTATTACAACCCTATCAACTAAGGGTGTGTTAATGAGGGTCGTTGGAGACTTGGAGCAGTAAAAAGATTAGTTGAATGAACTATGATTAAAATGATTTAACATTTCAATTGAAAAAATAGCAATGGTATAATGAAAGTTATTAGTATTGTCAAAGCGGGACGGGACATGCCAATTCCCAAGGACCATCAAATTTCTTAAAAAGATTAATTTAAATGAAAATTAATTCAAAAATCAAATAATTATAAAATAAAATAACTTAAATAGTTTAAATAAATATTAATCCAGAGTTTTAAATTAAAGTAAATAATATGCTTAAATAGTCCAAAATGAAATTAGTAAAAAATTAAATTTCAAAATGCTAAAATCTAAACAGAAGATTAATTTTTGGTGGGCAGACCCGTATAACTCAACTCTTGGCAGGCCTCTAAATCTATGTGAGTGTCTCCACCTTATTATGTGATTAGATGAGTTGCATTCTCAAGTGAATAGCTCACAAACTACATAAAAGAAGACTCAATCAGAAGAGTGTTGACAAGAATCAAACTCGCAACATTATGATATAAAAATTACGTTTCACTCATTCGACCACCGTACTCTTTTCAAACAATATAATGATGGGTAGCTTATAACTAAAGGGTGAGGATATCATTTCTTGTATGTAAAGGTGCATAGTGATATGTATTATCCCATTCCGTACCTAATAGGTTAATACGTTAATACGGGTCTAAGCTATATAGAATACAATATAGTACGTAGTGTTTTAATAAATAAATAAATAAATAGAGATATTTAATAAATGGAGTTGTTTTGTCGTCGTCTGCGCTGTTATGCCTATATTCGCGATGACTCATGTTGTGGGACCCACGAAACCCAATTATTATAAATGAAGAAGACTACAATTTTTGGTGGTCGAGATGTAACATGTTCATGTTCTACTTTGGATTACGACCCAACTCTCTCCTTCCAAATTTAAATTCATTAATTAATTAGAACTACTTCATCATCATCTTCTTACTTCCATTCATCAACCTACTTTTCCTTTAAAGTCCCTGCAATGTTACAAATGTTACAAATATGGTCTGAATTAAGCGTCTATCACTATGTCAAAAATCATAATCAGTATTGAAAGTATAATTAACTTTATTTCTTTACATTCTCATAGCATCATGTAGTGTAGTTTTTGATAACAAGATGTTGAACTTGGTTTTTCAAGTCTCTGTTTAACAACCCTTCTGTCAACGCTTGCTAACCTCAACTACAATCTGCTCATTTAATGCTAGTTGTTAGTTCAATTGTTTACTAAATTACTATACCAAAAGTTATAGCTAGCTAATCGTGAAAGTGCACCTTTATTTTTTTTTATACTTATATAGTAACTAGCATCACACTTTAATAGTAGAATGTTAGACTTGACTCTACGTACAAACATATGTCCGAATATCATCAAAAACTCCTTTTACCACACAAATAAGGTATTTTCTGGTGAAGGTATCAAAACATATTTGTCTTAGCTTGCTTGAATGTATTGTTTAATTAGTTGCAAATAAATAAAAACCTACAAGCTAGCTAGCTAGCTTCTATTGTTATTTTCCCCAATTATTACAATCTTAGCTTGCACTTAATCATGACTGCCTAGGTCAAATGCCCTTAAAATGAAGGGCATGGTGACTTGTATTCCTCTTTAAAGAAATAATCCCACTTTCTAAAAAGACTAATATAACCTAGGGGCATTTTTGTAATTTCGCTTAGAAGCAATATTGAAAAAATTGTTTTCCCCATGTGTCGGGTTGGGTTGGTGCTATATATAACATTGAATCGTCTTCTCCATCCACTTGAGCGCTGAGCCAGAAAGCTAAGATAGAAAGTTTGAAGAGATCAGAAAAATTTTAAGAGTTCTAATTTTGATTTTATTTTATTTTTCTTCAAAAGAGAGAATGGGCAATAGTCTAAGGTGCTGTTTGGCTTGCGTTCTTCCTTGTGGAGCTTTGGATTTGATCCGAATAGTGCACTTGAACGGCCACGTGGAGGAGATAACGCATCCGATCACCGCCGACGAAGTGCTTAAGAACAATCCAAATCACGTTTTGAGCCAACCCAGTTCTCAGGGCATGGTTCGCCGGATTCTGATCCTGTCGCCGACGTCGGAGCTCAAGAGGGGCAGCATCTACTTCTTGATTCCGGCGTCTTCCGTCCCCGCCGACAAGAAGAAAAACGCCGGCGGTGCCGTGAAGTCCGGTAAAAAGAGCGGCGAGAAATCGTTCCACGTTAAGGGAGCAGCGACGGCCGGGTGCGGCGATCGTTATTCCACGGAAAAGAAGTCGTCGCCGGCGTCTCACCGGCGGCGCCGGAGCGGTAAAGTCGGAGAATGGAGGCCCCATCTCGCTAGCATTTCAGAAGATTAATGAAACAACCTTTTTTCTCGTATTGACGTTTTTGTCCTCCTCGGCTTTTGCATGGGGAATTTCGATCTTGTGGATATATTTTCTTTGTTTCTTTTTCTTTTTCTTTTTTTGGGTGTTTATTCAACCTGGATCTGCATGTAACAACGGCTGATCCATGTGTGAGTGGAGACGATGATGATGATGGAGTGTTACGTTTTTGCCCCCAAGAAATTGACAAGAGAGAGATGGAATGGAAGAAAGGGGTTTTCATGGTTTGTACTCAAAGGATGGAAAGTTGTACTTTGAGCAACAAAAACCCTCAAGTAAAAGAGGAAATGCAATATTCATATTCATATTTTTCCTCTTTCTTCTCAATTTTTGGGGCTAAAATTGACTATTAACATTTCACGTAATACAGACTTTATTTTCTTCAACTATTCCGTCTTTCCCTTATTTATTATTATTTCAATGTCAACTGGATGGATCATATCATTTTCATACATTTTTCTCACTTATAATTTCTTTTAAATTCACTCTTTTGCGCTTAATAATAAATATTCTTGATTTTTAAATCGTTTGTTCATACTAAATTAGGTAATATTGAACTAACCACGTATAAAAACAATTCAGATTGGGTGTATATATGCTTTTCTCAAACCTTGAATTCAAAGAAACATTATATATTTTCTATATATAATAGGGATTAGGCATCTGATCTTTGTAATATCAAATCAGTATTTCAAGGCACGACTTTCTGAACTGCTTAGCTTATTTTTATTTTCATTGACTATATAATTTTGAATTGAATTGTACCTTCAAAAAATATATATATAATTTTGAATTGGCTAAAGCTGGCCTATATGTATAAGTTGGAGGTGTGGTTGGACATAATTAAGGGTTGAGAAATTGTCAAACTTTATATACATATATATATATATATATATATATACATATATATATATATATATATATATATATTTATTTATATTTATATGTAGGAGCTAGAGAAAAGAGTTATCAAGTGCATGAACCAGAGCTGTAGGCTAGCTTGTGATGTTACATTTGATCTGTTGCATTGGGGTTGCAATAATTAATTAGGAACTGATAATTGGGGAGTGGAGGGACAGGGCTCGGAACATGTATTAAATTAATTATTATCCTTAATAATCGTAACATAATTTATTAATTATGACATTTCTGATCGAGCACAGTTCGACATTTGGGTGATGATGAAAATTCGTAATTATTATTTGATGACATGATTAAATTGGATAAACTCAATCTAATTCTATGTAGTAACATGTAAATTTTTTTTTTTAAAAAAAGAAGAGAGATAATAATTAAATCTAGTAAAAAGATCATGCGCAATAAATTTGACTGAAAAAACATTAAAAAGAATTAAACTCCTAATATTCTAGGTAATATAGTCATTAGATAACCTATTTGGGGCAATATATTAGTAATACTAGATGTGGATGATTTGGAACTGGGGTTAACGAATGATGCCAAATTAACGAGTCTTAGCTCAGTTTGTGGTGCAGACTGCAGAGAGACGAGCGTGGAACGATTCTATGTATGTCCCACATGGCCACATGTGCATCTCAATAAAAATCTTTTTTTTTTTTTGTTTTTAAATTACTTTGAATTATTAATTTAATATGACTAAGTAACCAAATGAGCCAAAGACCTTCTGGTCAAGTAGTATCCGATGTCCTGATTAACACACCCATATGGATGATGGGAGTGGGTTCGAGCCTCAGTGGAGGCAATTGTTGACTCGTTGTGCTTCAGTACTTTGAGAAAGTAGCTATGAACAACTACATGTTCAATTTTCACGAGTGACTATTTCCTCTAGGCCAATTCTCGTACCTCTTGGAGCGAATTCGGTTAAGTAAAGTTATTTACAATTTAATTTTTCATAATATTAAGTAATACTCCGTATTAAACACACAAAAATTAAGTTTATAAATTAATTTTACAATTTATAAGAAAATACTAATAACATTTAAAAGAAATCCCAAATTAACATTGTACTTTTCGAAATATTATGAATCAATCAATTCAATCGTACCCCGCCCTATAGCGACAACTCCAAACTTCGTACACCTAATTGAATGCAAACAAGTAGCTGGAAATTTATATCTAAAATAATTATAAACAAAAAAAACAAAAAATAAAATAAAATAATTGAAACCACATACCCTTCTCAATATCCCAACATCTACATGTTAATGTTAC
The DNA here is from genome assembly GCA_003576665.1 of Ipomoea trifida. Classification (NCBI taxonomy): domain Eukaryota; kingdom Viridiplantae; phylum Streptophyta; class Magnoliopsida; order Solanales; family Convolvulaceae; genus Ipomoea; species Ipomoea trifida. The sequence continues at coordinate 28,285,913 of CP025647.1, read as the reverse complement.
TCTCGTATATGAATATTGCGTGTGTATAATAAAAGAAAAATGATAGTACAAAGAGTATGTCACATTGAGAAAAATTATAGTACAAAGAGTATGTCACATTAATATAAAATGTGAAAGTGATGAAGTATATGACAAATATATTGGTACGAAGGCAATAACTTAAGTTTCAATCACTTTAGACTTTCTTCAATCACTGTGATTGGGGAAACTAGTTATGGTAAATAGGGCGGTGAGTTAGGTATGTTAATTTCACTGTTGGTGCTCTAGCTACCTCGTCAACGATCAACACATGTCATGAATGTTTTGAGTACCCGGCTAAGAGCACAGTTGCTTAGGTCAGACCTAACTACTAAATTTTTGGCATTTATTCTCTTCTCCGTCATTATAAATAGTGGCATTAACCAGCTTGTTAGGGATTGAAATCTCCACTTTTCTTGTACTTTCTTCGATCAAGTAAAGACTAGAGACTATTGAACTCAAATCTAACATTCGAGTGAATTTTTACTCAATCTCATTAATCACAATAAAGCACGCATTACTTTTCACAAAATTCATTAAATTTTTATATATTCAACCTAGCATATCGATACCAGATCTAATTACATTATTAGGAGCTGAGTAATTATAGTATTACTAGTACATTTATTAGCATATCCTTGTTAATATATTTCTCCGTCCTGAATTGGGCTGAAAATGAAGTTTAACACGTTTGTATTAAAGTTGATGTGAAAATGTGAAATTTTGAAATGTTTAGGGGTCAAGTTTTAGTTTTCAGAAATATTGAAATGTTTTTTTTTTTTTTTTGGAAATAGAAATATTGAAATGTTGTGCACCATATTTAGTGCAGCATACGAGCACATTATAAAGTGCATAGTTGTTGACGCTTCATTTTCATAGCATTATGGCTGTGGGACATATCATAATAATTGCATGCATCAAACAAAATACTTTTATAATTATAATTTGCAATATGATTGTATACAAAAATTTCATTACAAATACATAATAACGTTTTGCAACTTGAAAGATTAAATTTGTTGGAACCATCAAACTCTTACTTCCATTTTTTGGAAGCAATAATGTTAAAATTATCCCTGAAAAACAATGTCTTGCAAGCTGACATGGAGGGAGAGAGAATAAGATTTAATTAATTTATTTTTATATATGATATGAATTGCAAGCTTGCAACCTGACGAAAGGTTGTCATAGGTCTTTTGTACTTTTAAAAAAAAATGTTTTTGTTATTTATTTATTTTGTTTTGATTTGATGTGAAAGTGAGGTCTATTTTGAAAATGAGGAGTATTGCAAAGATGAAAGAAAATAATAAAGAAATTACAAATTTGATGATGTGGGAGTAGAATCTACTTTTAAAAGTGAGAATATTGCATGGATAAATTCAGCCTAAGAGGCATTATGTAGTGCAAATGGTCTTCCTCATTAAAGCATGCCCGTAGAGAAATAACACATTTATGATGATGCATCTTATTTTGATTTAGTGCTCTGTGCTCCTTGATGCTAAAGATTTGCTATGTTCATTTGGACATGTAGCTATCTCTTATGTTAGTTGTACTTCGAATAGGGTGGCTCATAATCTAGCTAAGGAAGTCTGTTATATGTCTGTGCGTTAGGAGTGGATCTTTGTCCTTCCGTTTGTTATTGTCAACGATCTATACTTTCATTTGAATTAATGAATGTTTCGTTTTCAAAAAAAATCACGACTACCTGCACCATTCAGAGGGGATTCAACCACTTTTTCACTGATATTGTCCGTGTTGCTTGGCTTATATTTATCCTTAATTAGTTCTGATTTTTCGTGGTGTCCAAACAATTCAACTATACTCTATGTCTTTTAGTACAAAAGATGGTATAAAAGCTTCAATGCAAAAAATACTATTCAAATTTAAAAAAGTACATAAAAAACTATAACTATATAGCACTAAAAGTGGTGAACCAGTGAATTAAATATGATTTTCCTACTTGAAATCTAGCTAAGGCTAACCTCAATCTAGGTGAGGTGGCAAAAAAAGAAATAGTTTTTTATTTAGATGTTTGCCACGCTATTTAGCAAACTTGCTACTGCAGCAAGTTTGCTAAAGATTTGATTTTTTTTTTTTTTTGCTTTGCAGTTGTCATGTTTCCCCCCCCTCCCCCCTTTTTTTTTTTTTTCTTTTGTTTTGTTTTGGGGTCTACTTTTGAAAGTTGATTGGATTTGTAGGGATGTAGTATGAATAGTAAATAATTTGTAAATTAGGTGATGTAGAGGTGAGACCCATTTTTAAAAGTGAGAGAAAGTTTCAAGATGAGGATAGTCTAATATATTCTCAAAAATCATTTATGCCTAAAGAGTTTGTGTAATACATGAAATCATCACCAAATTAGCTCTGTATGTGCAAAATTCACCTTTGCCCAAAATGGAATTTTGCCAATCAAAGTCATTTATTACCTTTTTATTCCTAAATTATAATAACATTATTTCGAGAAAACTAAGTTGGTCAACTAGTGAGTTTGGTAATTACAATATTTCAAATTTGATGGGCAACTCCAGTCAAGTTGGTCGGACTATTAACTTAATAACCATAAAAGTTTCAATTTTTAATATGAATAATCTATTAGTCTTCTTAGTTTGAGATTGTCAAACAATCTAATCTGATTTACCTCTGTATTTCTCTCGCTACTCAATGATTTCAAGTTCAATTTTCTATAACAGCGGCATACTAACCTATTGGAACAGATTGGTTTACCTCTATTCCGTGTTAATATATTATATTTTTCAAAAGAGAAGATTCTGTTCATTCTTTCTTCCCAAACTGCCACATTCTGTACAAGAATCACAACAAACATGTCTGTAGCTACTATCTATTCAGTGAAGAATCCGAGATTTACAGAGACCTAAAGAACAGAAAAGATGAGTGTTACCAGTCACCACCATTGGTGCACAAGAACACCACTCTGTCTGAGAGAAACAAGCATCTGCAGGCACTGAGCATATGTTCTATGATGCCTTGGGCTCCTGACACCAGGGCAACACCTCTGCCACCTACTATAATGGCATTCAAGAAACAATTCATCCACCAAACAGATTGCCCCAGTCTCAATCATCCTGGGAATCAAGTGAAACTCAGTCCCTTCCACATCCATTTTCATCACAACATAATCATTCTCCAACCCCAAACTTCCCAACCAGTCTGCAAAATCAAACCCCTGAATCTTATCCATATTCCCCACAAACTCCAGTGATGACTGCACAGTCTGGATCCTCCCCATTCCTCTGCTCCTCTCCTCTCTGTTCTTGCTTGGCCCTCGACTTATCTCGAAAAACAAGGTTTCATTCCTGATCCAGGCAGCATAAGGAAGAAGATTAACCCCCTTTTTCAACCTGTACTCCTCATGGAATGTGCTATCAGCCTCAATTGCATAAATCTGGAAGGGCTTTTCCTGCTTTGGATAGTGCTTCTTGAACCAGGTTCCAATGCTGGAACCATAGTTCCTAGCTCCAACATCAATGTATATGTACTTGTTCTTGAAGCTGATGTCCACCATTGATGAGAGATACTTGATGTTCTTTAGATTTCTCTTGAATGTCCGCCATGGCTTCAGAGGCTCTTCAGTGATCAGTGGCTCTGCGTTTCTGATCAGTTCTCGTTTGAATCCAGGAACTTTGCAGTTTTTTGTCTTATCCAGAGAGGTTTTGATTTTTGCCTTGTTGTGATTAAGAAGATAGGTTTCTTTCTTCAAAACGATTTCGCGGACCGATTGGGGCGAAAAATCGACGCCATTGATTTCGCGAGTTCGGATTAGGGTACAGGAATTGAATAATTGGAGTAGGGAGTTGAGACTGTACGGATCTTTCGCCGATGTGAGGATTACGAAGAAGGCGCCGGGTTTTAGCGTCCTGGAGACTTCCTTGGCGAGGTCGATCGGCGTTTTGACTCGCTCCAGGCCCCGATCGCCGGAAAATATGAAGTCGAAGGAATCGTCTCTGAACGGGAACCGGGAGGGGAGGCTGTAGCGGACAAACGGCGGCGATGATTTCCTGGCAATGCCGATTGAATCGACGACGCCGATGTCTCGCAGTGTGGCGACGTCTTGGCCGGTTAGGGTTTCGATGCAGAGGGTTTTGGAGGTGAGGGAGAGGAAGCCGTCGGCGATGAGGTCTTGGAAGACGGAGGAGTAGAAGTTTCGGAGACGGGCGGCGGCGGCGGCGGCGGCTTTGAAGGCGTCGGGGGCGACACAGTAGTCGTCGGAGTGGCAAGCGTTGCCTCTAATGGTGATGACGTAGGCGAAGCGGGCGAGGAAGACGAGAACGATGAAGGAGAGGATTCTGACCAGAATATTCCCCATCAGATTCTGCTTCGCGACGGTTGTCTCCATGGAAGCATGAAAATGATCGCCAAAGTTTTGGCGCCAAGATGAGAATTTTTGTAAATTGAATGTGATGTAGGGGCAGTATCGAAAGAGAGGACTAAAATGTGTTCGTTGAAACATCTCAACCAAAAATATTCTTCTATTCTTAATACTTTAATCGAGTTTGCTTAACTTCGAGCACTACATCAAATTATATATTTTTAGGTGTAAAGAGACCAATTCCAAACTAAATTGACAGATCTCTATCTCCAAATTACCTTTACTATTAATGGTTGATCTTTATCTCCAGATCTCTATCTTCTTCAGATTACCAGGATAATGTTAGATTCCTTGAACCAAACGCCCCCTAAAAGAAAATTTTGAAAATACAGCTGCTCGTTCATTAGGCTACCTACAACAAGACATCTATACTATTCTTTTGGAAGACCGATCAAAAACAATAGTTTAAAAATAGCCACGCCAAAAGTCTTTTAAGTGGGTGTCGAAAAATATAGACTATACAAAAAGTGATCATGATTCATCGTCATCCCATTACAAGAATGTGCTTCCACATGAATACATTTGGCTCTTGTTATACCATCACTAAGAATACAATTATAGTTTTTAAGTTGATAAACAAATGGATACAACTTCAAGTTTCAACTATTTATGTGTCATTCTTAACTAAGTACAGAGTATATATAGGCTCACTTGCAGTAAACTTGAAAAAAAAGACATGGCTGTATAAACAAATGAATAATCAACCAAACTACTGGTGACAATTAAGAATCAAGAAACTCATCAGGGCAGTAACATCTGCAGGAACAAGTCATCTCTGAGCCGGTCTTCCCTGGATCCAGAGAACACGGTTCCCTGATTCGCGAAATTCCCAGAGCCCTGTGTTGGGAGAATGCCTGCAAGAAGGCTGGATTGATGAGACATTGCAGAAGGCCTAATGGCAATTGCTGGACTGTTGTTGCTATTGCTGGGAATTGGTCTGTTGAGGGAGTGGCCGCCGCCTCTTGCCGCTGGAACATCGTGGTTGTGTTTCCCTTCGTATGTTGTAATCACAGACCTCGTATCTTGCGGTGCTCTTTCCACATGTTTCCTCACTGGGCAGCCCAGAGTAGTGCATTTGTAATAGCTCCTGTAATCACAATGCAAACACAGAATTTCAGAATAACCCTTTGCAGTTTTGAGCATATAGACGACTTATAACCCCACTATTAACTTAGACTTTTAGTTGAAACGGTTACATGACAAAGATTTTTACAATGTAACTCAGACGAGGAAGAATCAAATATAGGCGTCAAGTTGGTTGGTAACCACAAGATTACTTCCAATTAGATCAGCATATTGACCTTCTTGGTTTGAACTGATAAGCTAATTGTAGTGCGACCTAAGTTGGTTAACTGGTCCTTTGCTGGCTAAAGTTACAATGTGCAGTTTACGTGGTGCACACCTTTGAATAGTGGTTGTTTTCTTCGTTATTAAAAGAAACATAAGCAGTTAAGGTTAAGGTTTTTAATTACCTTGGATTGGGGTTGCCCTTTACTACTTTCTGACCATACTTTCTCCATCTATACCCATCATCAAGAATATCAATATCACTCCTGGTTTGAACTACAACTCTGGGTTCTCTCACAGTCCTACTTCCCAGTGAAGAAATCCCTTCATTTTCATTTCCAGTTTCAGCTTTCCTGCAAAAACACAACTCCAAAACCTTAATCACATTCTTGAAGCAAAACATTGCCTGGTAAATGATAACTGATGGATGCTATGAGCCTATAATGAAGCCTACCATCTCTTTGCATTTGAATCATATTCATGAAACTCCTCTCCCCCTAATAACTCTCTCTTCCGGGAGCTTTGCTCAAAATCATCATCCCCATATGACACTGAAGAATTCTCTGGTGTTGCAACAGAAGAATCCAGCTGCCCAGTGCCATTAGAGACATAGGAGGAAGGCGGAGAAGCGGCGGATCTCCGAGTGGTTTGAGGCATAGGATGGTTGTGAGAACCTTTGTAGACAATCTCAGTGATTTCACCTTCTAAGGTTGTCTCAACTTTCTTCTTGGTGGGACAGTTTGGGTGTGTGCACTTGTAATAGCTTGTTGGATTCTCGCTTCTCTTCACCTGTTTCTGCCCATATTTCCTCCAGTTATACCCATCATCTGACCTCTTTAATGCCTGTTTTTTTTGGTGATTGTAATCTGAACAATTTCCACTATTGCTTTGAGAGTTCACCACAGTGTTCAGCTCTCCAATGGCCTTTTCTGATGATGCTGCATCTTCTTGTTCATTTCCTTCTTGATAAGCCCAGTTCAGTTCTCCCTGCACCATAAATTCAGTGTTTTCATCACCTAAAACACTCTTTTTTTTTCTTTAGGACAACTCCAATCAAATTAATCAGGTTATTGACTTGACTAAGTTAATTTTTAGCAAATTATGAGTAAGAACATAAGATCAAGTCATAACAACAGAAGCATGAGAGTTTCATTCTCATTTACTTTTCAATAATTCTGTCGGGGTGTGAAGACTCTACTCTCAATTACCCCTACACAATTCTGTTAGGATGGAGTGAAGGCCTTGGGGCGAGAAATTTCGTCATTGACTTAACTTCTAATAGGAACACTTTATTAACCTACAATTAGCTATAGTCCTACATATAACGTAAACTAGTTTACCTTTTAATCCTTTACCTACTAAAATGACATGATTTATTGATTTACCTAAGTATAGTGGCTACAAATTTCTTCCTTAACTTTAAAATAAAAAAAAAAAAAAAAAAAAAAAAAAAAATCTTTTAGCCATACCGCAGAAGCAGGGTTGGTAAGGAAAGAGAAATCAGAAAAGCCGCCATTGTTTTCCTGCTTCAGAGCTTCCCGGGTTACGTTGGCAGTGCTATTCCAGCTGAAAGGCTGAGCCGGAAAAGTTCCGGTGGTCGGAGAAGGCAAAAGCTGCAATCAAGCATTCATTCATTCATAAATAACAAAATCAGTTATCCTCCCCAATATAATAATCATGAAAAAATATAATATAATATAATATAATATAGATTTGCGGTTGAGTGGCGCATATATACATTGGAAGCGGAGAGGAGAAGCGGCGAGTCCAGTAGCTGGGTGGAAGGAGAGAGAGGCAGAGAAGGCGGCGACAAAGACTTAACGCTGGCTGGGTAGACATCTCCGGCCAAAAGCTCGGTGAAGGCGGTGGAGTATACAGTCCCTGAAGAAGCAGCCATTACAGAGACGTAAACTCTATGGGAATGAAATGTGCCCACATCAACACCACTTCTGTATATAATTTATACAGCACTCGTCGCTATTTATACTAATTTCAATCTCTTAATTAATGGTTGACTCCATTACTATTTGACTATTTACAAAGCATGTTACTTAATACTTAATAAGACTCTTTCCGTCACATTTTATCTGTTTTGATTATTATTTATTAATCAAATCAACTATTTCTTCTTTATATTTTTTGTGTTTAAGGTAATTTTTAAATATATAAATTTTGTATATTAATACTAAACTTAATATTATAAAATATTGAATTAAAAATAGTTCCAATCAAGTTTTTTAATTAAACCAGACACATAAAATGGAACGAATGGTGTATAAAGTTGCACATAAATTAATTCAATCCATTTTTAGTTAATAATCATAAAAAAATTGAAGATAGTCCTACTTAATTAAACATTAAAATAAATAAAATTTTGTCAATTTTATAATCAGTAATGAATTGTTGCACAGTTTTAAATTTGGGTGCTCAATGAATCCTTTATCATAAAGATAAAGATAAGTCGATAACTAAAATAGTTGAATTTCTTTTATCTTCATAAAGGATAACTGAGATCAATTAATTTTGTTCTCACCTTAAACTATAACAGAAAAACTTCAATTTACAATTGTAAGTAACTAAAATCTTTATTAACTATTAAGCACCTTGTGATGACATATAGTAACTCTCCCGTATAGTTTGATCATAAGATCAAATTTCAATGGAGCTAATATTGGGCTAGAGTTAGTTGTATTTAATAATAAATGAAATTACATTGAGTCTTTGAAGGGGCATCTTGATGATGATATTGTTGGAAGGAAGTGAAAAGACGTTTGAATGTGGAAGATATTATTCTTTCTTTCTTTGTTTCTTGTTAACGAATAAAAATGGGAGAGTCGTTGGTCAAAGGTCGTTGGTTTGACCGGAGAATGGAGCAGGACAGATAAGTTAACGTCAGTGGAGGCTACAACGAATGGATTAATGCGGTTTGTAGGTGGGGCCCTGCATGAACGTCACGGGGCACATTTCTATCTATGTATCTATCTCTTGGAGTCGTGCATATATACTTGGATCGGTGGTTAAGTCATAAGTGGTTTAGCAGACTCCCATAAATCCCAGAAAGGATAGATACGACAAATATACCAAGTGGAAGTGGGGAAAGAGTGAAAGATGCGTGGACTTGGAATAAAACACATTCAATGTACGTTCCCACTATGAAACCATCCATACAAGGTAAGAGGATCGAATGAACATATTTGATTGACTAGTCCCATGGCAGTAGTTATATTGTGGACTATGGGTCATGGCTGATACTACAGTTGTGTTAAAATGATACTGCAGTTGTGTTGAACGAATACTACAGTTGTGTTGAAAGGAAACTGCAGTTGCGCGGAACAGAGACCGTTTCATCCGTCTGGAACTGCAGTTGTATTGAACGGATACTGCAGTGATGTTGAGCGGATGAACGACATCTGTTCCGCGCAACTCAGTTTCCTTTCAACACAACTGCACTATCAGCTATGACCATAGTCCACAATGACCCTGGTCCGCAATACAATTTGCGAGTCTATGGAGCTAAACACAATTTCCACATCCCCATCTGCTCCTCCAATCTCCAAAATGCATGCATACATACAATCACGGAATTCGTATTCACTGACCCCTTGGGTGAAGTGGGAAACTCACAGTAGTCATTATTTGAAATCATGCATTCAATAAATTTGATTCCTGTGTAATAGTTTGTAAATTACACAATAGATATAAATTGTATTAGAAAAATCTTATACGACGGGTCAAATGTTGACAAGAATGGAACTATGAACTTTGATCACTAATTCTAAGATTTGACATTTTTTCCCTTACTTTTTCCTTGTCTTTTCCAAGAACATCAAAACTATTCTTGAGATCGGATCTTCTGTAGTTCACACAATCAAAGTAAACCCTTCCCCCTACAAAATAGCCAATCAAGCTTAGCTCTACTAAATCAAAGTTAGAGATTCGATACCAACTTAAGCACCACGCACTCTCCCATTTCTGAAGAAGCAGACGCGATATCATAGTACTCTTAACTCCGATCCAAATTAAATAGAATTCAGCTAATAAATTGTTGCAATTTGCTTAACAATAATCCAAGTGGAGATGAGTCAACAGAAGTACCTAAAATGGCTTGTTTCTCCAATGAAATATGCAACCTTTTGCTTCTACATGACTGATTGCCTCAGGCAGCAATGGCCTGAAGAAGCTGTTGAGTTTTACCTTTGTCAGACCTCTAAATGCCATCAGGGAAGCTGCAAGCCCTTCAGGACTTACGCCATTAACATGCAAAATCGTGATTTCCTGCACACGGTTGATGCAGGCAAGCGCCACAAGCCCGACGTCTGTTACTGAACAGTAGGACAAATTTATCTGCACAAAAGGAAACGCATAAAACATCGGTCATGGTACATTAGTACTGCCATTACTTCTTTCTAAGTCCTAAGGTTCTTGAACTACCATACCTGTTTTATGCTGTGTAAGCATTGCACCAGAGAAACCATTCCCGTGTTGTCGATATTGTGGCACTTCTTTATGTCTAGCTTCTCCAGTTTCTTGCATCCAGCAGCAACTGATGACAGCCCGACAGAAGAGACACGAGGACAACCTCGAATCTCCAGTGTTCTTAACCTCGTACATCTTGACAGTGATATCAGTGAATTATCTGTGACTTTTTCACAGTATGCCATGTTAATCATCTCCAGAGCTTGGCAGCCTTCTGCAATTGCTGCAATTCCCTCATCAGTTATCCCGACGCACCTAAAACACAAGACAACGAGACAGTGAACTTCTATCTGACAAAACCAATAGGTTACTAGTAGAGGAGTAAGAGGTAAAGATGTAAACCTGTACAGATCAAGCTCCTTTAGTTTTGAGCATTTCCCAATCTGGGAAAGTCCATAATCTGTGATGTTCATGCATAGACCGAGCTTCAGACTCGACAGATTGCAGCATCCAGAAACTGAAATCAGACCTGCAAATGCGAGATAATTTGCTTGTTTAAAAGCTGCATTCATAAGTGTTAGGATCAAACGCTTACCACTAAGCCAAAAATTATAGCTGGTAGCAAAGACACAACTTTATGGGGTGCTGGATTTGGCCCTTCACGGGCCTCTACCCAACAATAAGGTAAAAAAGACAGGTCCAGTTTAAAACCTTCATCGCTGATGTCATTATCTGTGATGTCCAAATCCTCAAGGGAATGACACTTCTGACCAATCAACACGAAAGCTTCTTTCGAAACCAAGCTACAAGACTCCATTCTTAGCGAAACGAGGGAGGTACATGATTCAGTAATGCTTTCTATAGAGGCACATGTTATCTTCCGGCAGCAGGTAATGTCAAGCTTCTGCAACTGGCCATGTTTCTGAATGATGCAGGAGAGGTTCTTATCTGTAACTCCTGTGCACTTACACAAGCTCAGATCCTTCAACGATGGAACCCAATCTGCAATGGATTCCATCCCGGAACATGTTACTGTGCAACCATCCAATCTAATTGACTGTAACTGTGAAAAATGCTGCAGAGATTTTGCTAGATCAGCTGTAACCTGAGCAACCAGCCAGTATTTATAGGAATGTTAATAGAAGTGTCAAAATAAACACACATCCATGTTCCGTAAAACAAATCTTGGACTTACATATGATCCATATGATAAATTCAGCTGGCGTAGGGATGAAATGCTGCTAGATAGAGAAGACAACCCGACATGGCTAATGTTCTGGCAGCACGATACATTTAGTATCTGCAAGAACACCAAAATTGTTCGTCAGTCTGTGAACTTGGTAACCATAAAATTATAAGTTTGACTCTCAGGGAGCAACCTATTGGCAAGAACACCAAAATTTCTGGTTTACCTCTTTATGGTCCTTTGTGGGTTAGGACCACAAAACGGGGTTTAACCAATGCACAACATTGGACAGTGGCTGCGGGTTTTCCAAGAACATCAAAATTGCAGTGCTTCAATTTGAAAACATGATTGACTATTGGGAAAAATGTACAGAAACAAAGCAATATGGAAAGATGAGAAAGAAACAGATACCTCTAAAGAGTTGGAGCCTTGTTTTAAACTTGCCAGGCCATCATCATCAAGACCAGGACATCCTACAAGAATCAACTCTTTGAGATGTTGTAGCTGCAGGATAGGCAAAAGGCACATCTCTGTAATCTGTGATGACCAGACAGGTAAAGAAGATACATCAGTTCTGGCTTTCTGTAATGACAATGAGAGGAATCAAAAGCGGGGCAACACTAGTTAAGACTGTCCACAAAGCAGGAGTGACTTATTGACCTTCTTGATTTAAGCAGGTCAGCTTGTCAGTTATGAGCAAGCTAAGCTGATTCACGTCATTTACCAGTTAGGGTAACGAGACGAGATTTAACAGGTGCACACGTTTAGAGAGGAATCAAAAGATTAGAAAAGAGGATTTACAGGCAAGTAGGAGAGATCCAAACTGCGGATTTCCTTGCACTTGATAGCAATCAACCCTACACCTAAATCCCCAACTCTCACACACCACTTCAGAGACAGCAATCTCAGCTTCTTGCACCCCACCGCTATGCACCCAATCCCTATATCCGATATCAGCTTGCACCTCCCCAACCACAGCTTCTCCAGGTTCTTCGCCTCAGCTATGGCGGCCGCCGCCGAGTCCGTTAACTCCGTGGCATTACACAGATTGATCTCAACCAAACCGGGGCACCGCAGAACCAAGCTGGACAATCCCACATTGCTGAAAAACCTCGAGCGCGAAAGGTCAACGGACCGGATAATGGCGGCCTTGCAGGAGTTGGAGATCGAAACGAGCACTTCATCGTCCACTCTGGGACACAGGGTGAAATCAAGACGGGAGACAAAAGGGTACCTTTGGAGAGATTTGGCAATGAGGTTAGTGTCCAATGGTCTTAGCACTCTCCTGTGGCGTGATTCAATGGCGAAGAATGATCTGCAGGCTTGAGAAAACGACTTTTTGGATTCTGGGTCGGTGTCTAAATAGTCTAGGATTGAGAAGATGATCTCTTCTGTGAGAGATTCAAATTGGGTGCTGGATTTAGGGTTGTCTTCTTGCATGATGTTATAATTTCATGGGAAAATGCCAGAGAAATGGGGGAATATAAAATGGAAAGACTGAAACTTTGACGATGTTGATGAACCAAGACAGGAGGGTGTGGGGGAGAGAGACAAGAATGCATTGTTTATTCATGCATGGTAGCAGCCAAGTATGATAAAACAGTTTTTTAATAATAATTTAACAGGAAAAGGAAACTCATCTAGGGGAGTTTCAGAGTGGGGAAGAACATGTGCCAAATTACACTAACGACCTTAGAAGAAACCCGCAGCCATACACGATTGCATTATTATTAATCTTAATAAGTGTATTGTCAATTATTTGTAGATATATATCCACGAATGCATTATTATTGATCTTAAGTGTATGTTTCCAAATACATGGTCACAAGTACAGAAATACCATCCATAGTGTTTTTAATTAATTTTCAGTTCTTAATCATATTAAATGAACAGATAAAATTAATCTACGCATTCTCTAAGGATGGTATGCATGATATTAGTCTACATATTTTCACGGAACATCATTCAAATACGAGAATAATGTTTCACCTATTCTAAAATAGGTATTTCTCTGTATGAAATGGTACGGTCTTTGAAGGTGTGAGTTCATCATCCTAAAAACAGTGTGGATAAGGGGATGCATTAGCACCATGGAGATATATGAATATGACGATTCCTGCAAAAATATCTATGGATGGGTATGGTGTTTGTTGTTAGTTATGAAGATTTAAAAAAAAAAAAAGTGATCGTCAATTAAGTACTACGGAGTACTTAGTGCAATAGTACGCCGTACAATATTTTGTAGACTGCATGAGAATTTGGCATGCCACTTCTTATGGCCCCACCTGTAAGATTTTACAGTACTATTTTAGTAACAACAGAAGAAGTGGAAAAGTTGCCATTTTCAGGTGGTGCCCAGTCCCACTGGCTGTAGAGGAAAAACGAGACTGTTAATGTGTGGGGCATTGGGCAGAGGATATCTTCAACTGCAAATCTTTCATACGGAAATATCATACTGCATTTTTTTCAATTTCTTTGCCATAAAAAAAATAATATTTAAGTTGAACTAAAGGTCAACTTTTTTAAAATGCAAGAGTTAAATGAATGACCATAACAAAAATATAGAAGACCTTGGCACCTTGAGCATGAGAACCTATTTCTTGGCATAGGAGATGGCCATAGGATTCTGGGGTGTAATTTTGAAGCCTTGAAGGGCCTGCATGGCAACTGAGGACTGGACATCATCTTCGAATTCCACAAATGCGATGCCTGGCTTTGCGTCGATCATTCGAACTTCCCTAAAACCAGGGTACTGATTGAAGAGCACTTCCAGCATCATGCTCGTAGTCTCGTGGGGCAGGTTCTGTATGAAGAGTATGTTATTTGGTTCTGCCGTTTCTTGTGCTCCTGGCTTTCCTTGGCGGGCAGCAACCTGCAGAAGTTTCCTCAATTTCGTTTATGTTCAGTTGTGATACCAAAAAATGATTCAATGGATTAGACAATGTATGAACTAATCACATCAATGGGAAATTTTTCATGTTCACAAAACCAATGCACAAAACAGTTTATTAAACATTGGGCAATTTGACCATCTATAAAACAAGTAAAAATGAAAAGGTTGCAGAAACTTACAGCTGGGCCTCCATTTGCATCAGCTCTTTGGCCATTAGCAGTGCCAGAATGCTGTGCTTCTTCAGTGCGTTTCCTCCTTTCAGCTGAACATTAATGTCAGTGAGGTGTGACCGTGTGAGATTATCAATATCACACATAACAAAGAAGTGAAATGAAGAAAACCCAAATAAAAAATAAGATTCCTAGATCAGCAGTTAAAAAAAACGATGTTGTTCATTCTTTACTAAAGATATGGAGGTTTCATCACTAATTTTGCCAGTCAACGGGTGGAATGTTCCACCAATAAAGGGCATAATGATTAATTCTCACGGGTGTTGAAATAAACATCACTTAAAACCTATATATGTATTTAAAGCTATCATCCCCTACAAGTAAAGTCTTCCTCATTAAATGAGCAAGCCACTCTAGTGCCTTCTCTAGGTTTGCTATGAGCCGAGGTCTCTTGGACCAATGAAGTGTAAGCTCCAAATTTGACTCCAGCTGGGCTCTGCATTAACTTTATATATGACAGAGTAACAGAAGACCCATTGCAACACAGCGTGAAATTTATCCGTACAGTGTTCCACTACCAACATGCACGACATAGAGTTTAAACTGTATGGAAAAAAATGAAAGGGCCTACTACTATGAAATTGATGTTTACCTTTTTCATCCTGCTTCTTCTTCTTGTCATAGGTGCCTTCAGCTTTAGCAATGCAATCGGACTTTGCTTTTGCATATTGTATCCGCTGCATTGTGTCAAACAGTGATAAGCTCTATCATTTACTTCTTCAGAACAGTTCCATTGAAATGGTGTATACTAACCATTGGTTTATCATAAAACGGGAAATTCTGCATCTGTCTCACAGCATTACTTGCAGCTGTAACTTCACTGAAGACAACCCATGCCTGCCCCCTGAGCTTCGCTGTCTTCAAGGCTACAATGTCCAATATCCTACCATACTGTGAGAATAAACAATAAAGAGACCTCTTCAACTCTGGCAACAAAAACAGAACTTACATCAGTAGCATATAGTAAATACTTAAACCTCTCCAGCATCAATAGCATGATTTATTGTAGCATCAAATTATAACCGCATAAGGAACTACCACAATGACCTAATCCATGGAGATCCGACGAAAATCTAGTTCTAATTCTATGAAATACTATATGTCCCCATTAGCAATATCCAACGAAATGCTAAGAGCACAAGGAAAGCTACTGGCTAACTTTCCGTTGCTCAACGGACTACGAACCTGAATTGAGAGCAGTTCAAGTAGAAAATAGCTAATATAGCAGCTGAGGAAGAAGTTTCAACAAAAAGTAAAACCCTAGAGCCAAACCCGTAAAGACGCTAGTAAAAGAAACGCGTAATACCTACCTTCTTTCTTCACCTTCTCGCTTAAGTTCTTAATGTAGATTGTTTGATTCGGCGGTATATCTCCAGTGAGCTTCATCTCCGACCACCTCCGCACCTCGCTCCAAGTCCGCTATTCTGTCTGCGCTGAGAGAGCTTCCTTTGTTTGAATATACTGAAACATTGTTTCCAAAGCGAGTAACTTCTTTAAAGTTTAAACTGCTTTTTTTTTTTCTTTTACTTTTTAATTTCTTGTTATATTTATGTATTCTGAGAGTAAAACTCATTTTGTGATTTTTATTTTTTTTTAGTATTACTAACTTAGAAGTGACTTCACATTTGGAAGAGCCAGTTCGTGCCACTAAATCATAAGGTTATTGGCCTCATCCAGTTAGTACTATTAAATCACAAGATTATTGACATCATCTTAACTAGTAAAGATCATAAGAAAATAAATCTTAACCAATAAAGGATCAAATAACTAAATAAAACTCATCTGGTAACCTTAATGCCCACAAAAACCTTGTGGTCTCATCTGGTAACCTTAATGACCACAAAGACCTTATTTTCTTGGCCAACAAAGAATCACAAAAAGATAATCTAACTTAAATTATTTATAATTGATTAACTCAAACTAAGAAGATTAATAGACAAACTTGAAACCTTGTAATTACCAAACAAGTATCCAACCAATTTGATTCCTACTAAAACATATAAATGAGTTATTATAATGAGTGTATACTAGAATGTTTATAAAATTAGAGAAGTGAATCTAAATGCTTGAATCAATCCAAATAGCATATGGATCCTCTTCATTGTTAGTTATACGACCATAATGAAGAGCATATCTACACAGTATTTATTTATGTAAAAACAGAGTTAATCATCAAAACTTTAAAGCCTTGACCGTTAGTCAGGCATGGAAGTGCCTGGAGTAAAACTTCAAAATAAGTCGTAATCTATGATCTCCTTTAAACTCTCTCAGCTATCCTTCTTCCCATTTCGACAGAGTGCCAAGATCAGAGTGATTCAACTTGGTTCTCGTGCATGTATGTCCATGGCGCATCTTTACCTGTCAAGTGCTTTAGTTGGTCAGCCACATACAAAGGGACACAAACCTTAACATCCATAGCCAATCAAGTTAGTGCAGGCATGGAACAAAATCTGTCAGCCACCATCTTGAAAATGTAGCGCTGTGGTTTAAATGACAAAATTAAAATGGTGATTGGCACAGCGGGCACGTTGACTTGTGAGAAGTTGAGAACCACTTGTAGAGGCAAGCCGAGTGAAACTTGTGCTTGCAGGTCTTGCAAGCTAGGCGCGGGAGGCTATGGTTGGAGGTGTGGATAACGCTGTAACATATGGGACATTCTTCTACGCCTTCGAATTCCTTGTCAAAGTTGCTCTTCCATATCTGTATTGCCTCTGCTAAGGCTCCATTCTTGTATAAGAAACAAAATAAAGTATCAGCATTCTCTCTTCATAAGTTTCACATGATGAATTATGCTATGCATTCAAGACGAAAGAACATCTCAAAAGATCACAAGTGGTAAAACAAAAATTACTTCATTATCCCAATAAATCGGGAATCTGAAAATGGAATTGCAAAAATTATTTTCTTGCACGGAAGAGAAACATATGAATGGAAAGACTGACAAAGGAGGAAAAGGAGAGGGTTAGGTGCTGACTGAAGTGTTAATACAGTGGACAGGAGATACCTGATTACGAACAAATGACATCATCGACATCAACCACTTTCTCTTCTTCACTTCACTAATACCAAGGCTCCTAGTGCAATCTACATCAACAGATCGCAAAGGATAAGACGCAGGAAGACGAATTACAAGGTCCATTCCTGTTTCATCCTTTGTATAGGTAGCCACAATTTCATTGGCAGATTTGCTAACACTGACCGAGAAATTCTCATCAACAAATTTTGCTTTCTTGATCTGCAGTGAAACAAAATCATCAACTTATACTGCTATAGCAACATGAATTACAATAACAAGGTAACTCTTACCCATGGCAGTGCAGCACTATGCTTTAAGTCGTACACTCAAAATTACAAGATTTGTAAATGAATGAATTAATGAAGTTCATAAAAATTTGGAAATTTTACTTAAATTTCACTCTCAAACTGAGCTGACAAAAAAGCAAGACTAGTAAAATGAAGAGAAATAGGCTCCTAACAGAGTCGTTTGAAGAAGATATAGCAGAACTTAGAGTCCTTTAATTTTAGTAAGAAATTATGAGAGAAGCTTTAGAAATTAAGGTCAAGCACATTATGCCATGCATACCAGAGAGAGTTCATTTGCAATGAGAGGTGGGCTACAATATGATTTGGTAAAGAATTCAACCGCAGAAGATGTAGAGCGATCACGTATATCACCAAACCACCCACGAACATATGCTGGAAGAGTTTGAAGAATGAGACCAAATATTGCACCAGCAAGCATAGCAGTTTTCTCTGGTCCAACAGGCCAAAGTGATTCAAGAGCAAAAAGAGCTGAACTGCAAGTGATGGCACGTGTTGCAGCTCTAGCTGCTTCTGATACTGAAGCAGGAAGTTCTAAATCCTTCTTTTTCACAGCTGAAGGTGCACAAAATTCCAAAGGAATATGCTGGAAAAGGCAATCCAATATTGTTGAAGAAGCAGAATCTTGAATGTATTGGACAATTTTCTCCCTTGAAGGTGATGATGATGGTAAAGAAACTAGATGTGAAAGCAACAAAGACCAAGCTAGAAAGACATTAATCTGTAAAATTTAAAAAGATGTTAGAAAATTAAGACTGTTAGCATTCTTGCATTCCCTCTTAGGTAATATGAATTCAATGTAGACAGTAAATGAGGAGAGATGTAAACATAAGCAACTGACCCGTTCAGATGACAGTAAATCCATTTCAAGAACTTCAGTTGGAAAGTTTTCCAGCTTGGAGGAAATTTCTTCCCTAAGATGAATGTTCTCTTCAGCAAATGGTTCAGGACTGCGGTAATCCTGGTTATTGGAAGCATCTTCATCTGATGAAATTTCTTTCCTCAAAGTGCCAAAAGCTAAGTGTGATACAGGTTCTGTAGAAAGAATAACATAAGCAGCAAACTGCAGGGAAGGAAGTGGCTTGGGAGAAAAAACAAGCGCAAAAAGAGAGTTAATTGGCCCTTTACTTAGCCCCCAAATTTCAACTGATTTCACAGCCTTCTCTCTCACATGTGAAGAGGATTTGACAACATGTGAAGCAACTAAGTCCCAAAATTTAGAGTGATAAAGCCGAGAGGATGTTATAATGGAATAAGCTTCAGCACAATAAGAACTTGCTATTGCCTCAGCAGCAGCTGTGGAAAAAAATAAACGAAGAATCCCTTCCAAAATCCTGTCTACAACTATCTCCCATTTATCTATCAAGGAATGAGAATTTTCTTTGTGCTCTTTCTTTTGGAGTTCAATGACTTCACAAAATAGGGAAAAACCAACAAGAGCATTTCTAGCAAGTTTTAAAGGAATAGGATCTCTAACAGAGACAGTACTTTCAAGCATCTCCAATGTCATTTCTAAGTTGCTGGAACTAGAAGTATGAGCTATAGCATCATTTACATTCTCGGCAACTTCCTCCATCATAACAACTGCCAGTTCAATCCAACGCCTCAAATGATATAAAGCAAAATCCCAATCTTCTTCATCAAATTCTTCCCAACAGTAAGCAACAGAAACCAGAACTAACTTTGATAACAAAATCTGCACAACTGGCAGCTTATTCACAGAAGATGATGCACCAGAATTCAATCTTTGTTTCCGATATAATTCAATCAAAAGCATCTTCTCCTCAGAGCTAACACGTCTTTCAGAGCTTAACCGTTTCTCTCCTCTCACACCTCTTATGGGGTAACAGGACATCACCAGGTGGAACCAATCTTCCATGTCTGAAAATAAATAAATAAATGGGGCCATTATAACCCGAAGGACAAAAGTACTAAATTCCTAAAATTAAGAAAATTTCATTGGAGGCGTAAAACTGCCATAAGCCTTTTAATAAGCAAGGAATTACTGGCTCCCTGAAAAGAGGACATACCATAAAGACAAAATAGCACACATTGGAAATGTAGTTTATCACATGTAAATTAATATATCTATAACTATTGTATACATGAAGCCAAATTCCTAAATATAAAAAGCTCAGTTATGGTCAAAGAATGTTTATATTATTGCCTAATTACTAATATAGGAAATTTGCAACCACTAAAGTCAAGATAGTATTTTTTTTGAAAGTCAAGATAGTATTAGTAATATACCTTCTCCTGTTAGCCATACATTTAATGGTGGAAACAATAGAGTTCGCTTGAGCCAGTCCATCAACACCTCTTGCACTTCACTGCCCTTAGAAGAATCAGGCTGCTTTATTACATCATCTTGCTCAAATATAATGCTCAAGGGCCTAATGAGGACGTCAACAATTGATGGAAGTATCCTCAAGCAATTTGCATTTATTGTTTCACCAATATACAGTTTAGTTAAAAGCAGTTTAAAGTAAAAGATAGCTTTGTCCTTCTCCCATATATTTTCTTCAAAAAGAGTAAGCAGTAAAGACACATGAGCTCTCAAGAATGGTTCTGCAAGACTGTCCACCTCATCAAGTGTAATAGGCCATAAAATACATAGAGTTGGCCCACAACTTCCTCCACGGACAAGTGCACCATCAAGAAGGATTGTGACAATGGAATCTAACAAGCCATCTTCAGGAGAGTAACTCTCACTCTTCACATAAGTAACTAAGGAAGGTAAGAAAGAACTCAAAGCACTGCCGCTAGGCCAGTTCCATGTGCATAATAACTCTGCAGCCAGCCAGGCACGTGAATAATGAGAATCAGTGGTGGTCAGCTCAGTGTGAGACAACTCTGTTGAACATGAAGGAAGGACAGAACCCCCAATAAATCTGTGAAAGCCAAATTTCGATACAAGCTTGTCAATTAATGAAACAAGCCTGTGATCTTCAGAGGCCTGTGCCTGCAAAAAGTATGCACTTGCATGCTTGAGCTTTAACATTTTGCACTTATGACAAGTTTTAATAGCATAAAATCCACATAGCTATGTAAATTTGTGAAAATGTGTCCGAAAACTGCAAAATGCCATAAAGATGCAACATTGACAAGTGTAAAAGGCAAAGTGATGCTATTATCCTGCAATCAAGATATGGCTACCATAGATTATCGTGAAACATTAAAGAAACAATTAAATATTGTAATCATTCCAAAAGCATGTTGCAACAAATATTACTGTAAGAAAATCTAACTTACATTAAAAGAAACATTTTCACATTTCAAACAGGCTGTTCTTTCTCCTGAGTTAAAATTTGGCAGAACCCATTTAGGCCATGAATCACTCTGGAGTAGAAGCTTGTCAAACAACTTCTGTTCCTCAGATTGCTCTTGACATAGACATTCAAGAAGTTCACCAATCCAATTGCAGCATAGAGATGTGATTTTCTCCAGGTCTAAGTTATCTTCCTTAAGGACAGCATTCCTTACAGACTGAATCAAAATGTTTTCAAGATTATTCTGGATACTCGTGCCAAGGCTCCTCAAGAATTGGCAGTCAATATGGCTGCGGGTAACACTCACAGATTTGCAGGAACTCAACCTTGTTTTGATATTTTGTTTATTATCTTCACCAAATTCATCATGGCACACAGTTACCAAGCTACATTCCCAATCAATCACAAAAACTGCAGATAATATTCCTGAAACTAACCAAACCTCATCAGCTAAAAGCTTCAACCAAAAGAAACTGACATCAAGTACTTCTAGTGCAAAATGAGCCATATCAAGAGCATTGATAGAAGATTCAAATCCCATCTCAGACTCATTTTGTTTGATGGTTATCAAGGAATACGCATCTTTAACCCATGTAAAGGAAGAATCTTTCACGAAAATCATCAACTTTCTAAGAATTTCCTCAAATATTATAATAGTTGCATCCCTGGACAGGAAGGAAGTTCCACCATCTCCTACCAACCCACCAAGAGCAGCACTGTGAAGAGAAGATAAAGAATGAGAAACTCAAGGAAAAACTGTTTGCAGTATACCACTAAACAATAACACTATAATAAGGGAAAGAGCTGCAAACTTACTTTTACTAATTACTACAATAATAACAATAACAATAACAATAATAATAATAATAATAATAATAATAATAATAATAATAATAATAAAGGTCAATATTCATAGTACCAGCAATTGGGCACATCAAATTTATTGTAAACTCTTGCTGCAGAGAGCATAAATCTATAAAAGCAATTAAAGATTAGTTCTAGTCACCTACCACACAAAACGAGCACTACCAGCTCCAAAAGAAGGAAACTCACGGGCAACTGCAATTGCAGTAGAATCCAAAAGTTTATGATGCCAATGTGCTGCACAAGAGCCTTGCAGATAGCAGATACTTTGACTTCTCTCTCTTGCTTTCTCCAAAAGCATAGCTAACACAGATATGTTGTCAAAGTCCAATTTTTTATCTGTGCTTTTAAGTTGTTCTAGATTTGTTGCATGAAGAATAATACTATCCCATTGTTCTGAGAAGCATTGGTCATCAAGTAATGCAAGAATGAGATCCAGTCTAGAGCCAATAGAAGGACTGTGATCTAGTAAGCACCAAGGAATAAAAGTTTCATTGAAAGCATGCAAAAACTCTTCCTTTCCCAGCTTTGTACACAAAAGTTCTTCAACTATCTTGTGTGGACCAAATATATAGACACTAGCCACCATGAATCTAACTGCATATGGGGAATCCTAAAGGCCACAACATAAAAATAAAACAATAGGATGATGAGATAAACTGTAAGCTTTCATAGCAAGAAATAATGGTAAAAATAGAAGTTCTCTTTTAGTTTCTTTTTTTCTTTTCAGACGGAACAAGTGAACAACTTACATGTTTCTTTATCAAAGGGAAACACTTCACCAAAGTTGGTCCCACCAAATCAGAAAAAGGCCAACTTTCACCCTTCCGCACTACTTGCTGGTCCAGTAATAACAAGAACTCAGTCACTCTTTTTATCTGCTCTACATCCTTAATAGAGCTCTCTGGTAACTGAAATATACCCAGGCAGGTCTCTTGAAATGCAGAAGAGAAAAGCAAGAGCATATTATGTTCAAGGGAATTGATCCCTGACAGAATTTCAATAATGCAATTCCCAAGATCCTGCAAATAGCCTACTGAACTGTTGGTGTTAAGAACTAGTGTTGATCCCTGGTTAAAAGATGAATCCGAGGAAGATTCATCTTTATCCTTTGAGTTCTCAAAAAGCAGGTAATCATGCCAAAGGAGCTTAAGAAGGATCTGATCAGTTAGACTGCCATGGAAATTACTTATGGCACCCTCTTTATCACAATATCTGGTGTCAAGAACATAACAGAAATCAGATGAAAGAAAAGACATTCAAGCAGAGGGGAAATGCAAGAGCATTCAGCTTAGATTGCTACAGTATATAATGCATGTTGTAGAGGATAGAAGATGGAAAGATGCCATCAATCAGAAGGAACATTAAGAAGGTTCTACCTTGAAGCATTTCTGAAGACCCAAAGGAGACACTCTCTTATGGCATGAAACAAAGCTTGACGATCTATACTTGAATGACAAAAACCTTTTCCTGCCCAAAGATTTTGAAAAAACTCAAGTAGAAATTTCTGCCCTACAACAACTTTAGGAGGTATAACATCTAAAAATAGAATAAGAGCAGGGTAAGATGCTTGTTGGGATCCAAAACAACCACTCTTTAGAAACTGCCAGAACCGGTTTAAAACATTTTTTTGGACATTAAGATTTGTCCAACTGTTGGGAAATGTCTTAGAAAACAGTAAAATCATCTCCCACATTGATGAATGGCACAAAGGTTCCTTTTCCTGGAAAGCACCCAGTATCACAGGTGCAAGGTTTTTAATGTTTGTTTCATTAATAACACTAGGAACATTTTTTATGTAGCTTCTTATCACTGAATACACAGCTGATCTAATTGCAGGGCTTTGAGACTTAAAGAACTCTAGAAAATACTTTTGAGCGGAGAACAACTTTTCAGCATAAGAGATAGCTATGCCCCTGGCTTTCATTACTCGTTTTGACTCAGCTTCTGAAACAGGCCTTTCAGACAGCATGCTAACCACAATGTCAAGAATGGTAGCCAGTGCCAACAGTGATGAAGAAATTACCTGGAGTGAAGTTAAAAGTGAAAATGAGAATAAATGACACCGAGCAAATATCATGAAACAGAACAGAATTGTGGTCATAAGTAAATCAAACCTAGAGGAAAACAAAAGTGTGAAACTCACACCCTAGATAGAAATGATACTCTATGACAACATGCATACAGTCGGCTGGCATATACAGGTAATTGAAATTTCTATTCCCCTTCGCATGGAAAATCATAATGAACTTATATTTATAAACACAAACACACACACACACCCCAATGAATATTACCTGCCGGTGCATCTCTTCCAATTCATCTTGTGCTGTCATTTTATCGGACATACTCTGAGGAGTAAGCTTCAGATTCTCTTCTATGTAAATAAATATCTCAGATATGCATAAAATCAAAACATCTTGTCTCTTTTCATGTGTTGGGAAAGCTCCCTGTTCCATATTCATCAAAGTAAAATCAACCACACAAAGCAGACAAGGGATGCAATGCAATAGGAAGTGATTGCAGATTTTAGTTTGTACTACACTATGAGTGGTATGTTAGTTATCTCCTGTCCCTTTAGTTTTATCAGTTTCTAAAGTTTTTTTTAAGATGGATTAAGCAATAATAATCACTTCCAACAGTAAGACTCCTATCTATAGAAGACCTGAAATGAGCGTTTTGCTGCTTGAGAAACTTCAATGGCTGAATCAAATTGAGAAAGCCACCATGGTCCCATCAAAGACTTCAAGTGTGGAGCCAAGTCTCTTCTGAAGTTGTAGAAGAATGGGGAATACAAAATAAGATTCTCAAAGCAAGCTTATCCAACATTCGATAGAAGTATAGAGTACATTAAAGTATTTGAAAATTTTCAAAAAAGGCAAAGATTGGAAGTCCCAGAGAACTAGCTACAGAATGATACACATTGATAACAAATTCAAAGCACAACTGAATGTCTGAAACTATGGCAAAGATGTCAGCTACAAAAATCATGAGATCCTAAAACTAAAAGAAAAGCCATGTAATGGAAACTCCAGTGAGAATCAGATGTCTTCCAGTCCTGCCACAATCTGACAATTTTATTCCATTTCAGGGGAAAAAGAGAGGTTTCTCAGTATTGAAGCAATTAGATTTGTTTATTCTATGAGCCTTTGATTGAGAAACCAATAGCAAATTACTACCTCCTAAAGAAGAACTAACCAAAGGTTTGAGCCACGGCACTATTGGTTCTCTAAACATTTAGAAAAACCTATTCACCAAAAAAAAAAGGCAACATACTAACATGATATATCAATAAGCATTCAAAACACCAAAAGTATTGTTGATAAGAAACAAGAGGGAAAAGAAGGACTGGAAGCTAGAGATAACCAGAAAAGGTAGCAGTTTCAGACCTATGGTGCACAAGACCAAACAAAAGGAAGCTAGAGATAACCAGAAACCAGATAACTCTAAGTAGCATAATTTCAGAAAAGACATGCATTGCATAAGTTCAAGAAAACAAGTACCTTATAAAATACACAATTATTGCCTTTTATCTAAAATATAAACAGCAGTTAAGCTACAAACAGTTCTAATAGGCAAAGATAAGATGCAAACCCAACAACATTGAAAAGATTAGTCATGGTTTCATGAGTCGCCTTCCGAACCTCTCGATTGTAATCCAGCAACAACTTCTTGTATTCAAATGCCTACCATAAAATTTATGAACGCATTATGCTACTTGTGTTTGGTAATTTTGGGAGGGGGGGGGAGCCTAACATGTTAAATATATGAATAATGTGTTGACAAAACCAGGTACCATATACTGTAACAAATTCATAAGCAGTATTTGTTTTCTGAGATAGTTAACATACCCATTGTGGAATGATAGGTACTATCTCCTTTGCAGTTTTCTGTTTGAACAACTGAGACAGTGATGTCAAGGCTTTGAGCTGAGAAGAATAAAAGATCAACGAAATTTGTCAAGGACATAAGAAGAAATATAGATACATGCTATAAATGTTTAAAATTCAAATCAAAGGTAAGCCCGTTCCTCAAAATGCATCTAAAAGAGTAAATTTAACATCTTAATATTCTGAATGCAATATTTTTATATGATGCGCCAATTATTAACCCACAACAATTGCAGAGAGCCCACATGTCGATCAAACATAATGTAGCACACGGAGAATAGCTCATCCTTGGTGAAAAGTTATTAAAGAGTAAATAAATTTTGCAGTGATGCATTACTTTGGTGGTAGGGTCCTTTCTAGCAAGCCTTTTCAAGTGTTGTGCTACTTCACTGTCAACATCCTGCATCGCCAATTAGCATCATTAATTAAAGCCATACTTTGTAATAACAGCATTAACTATTGCACAGCCACCTGAATTTGTGTCATCAATTTGCTTCCACTAAAACTCTAAAAGACAACAAAAATGCAAAAGATAATACAAGCAACAAACAATAAACAATTAAAACAACTAGTTACACCAAAGTCGAAAGGTTTAGTTGTAAAATGTGGGTTCTGGAATACAGCTCGTCCTGTTTGGCAAAGCTTACAGATAAAGGTTATGATTATAGTTTTTCAAACACCAATTTACGAATTCCAGTTTAATATTTGGATAACACATTGATCAATAAAAGATATATAATGCTCCTTCAGAAGTTCAGTACCAGGAAAGGAGCAGCGTCTTCGGATGGCAACGAAGACTCGACGCGGGAACTACCTACGAAGCCACCGAACCCTACAGTTGTTGCACCTTGTGGCAGTAGAGACGCAGCTAGACTGCAACAACATGAGCAGTGTTTTCGGTTATTCTTTCAATCAAAAGCTGTGATGAAATTAAAATGAAATTATATATAAATTACTGTGATAAAGAAGGAAAACCTGCTGCTAGAGGGACGCGACTTGCTTCTAGCTCCATCTCCTTTGGGTCTCCCCATTGCTATGCTATGCTTCGGCTTGAATCGTTTTCTGTTTTTTCGCCTTGTATGTTTAATTCATTTGTAATGTTTTTCTTACGTTAGTACCGGAATATGCCGGCGACGGTGGACAACGCCGGTGAGGGAGCTGAGAGCCTGAGAATTCGATTGAAAGAAGAGGAGGGCTTTGCCGGACTAGGGAAAGGGGTTATAATCCCATGCGGCGAGGACTTGAGTTAACGACGATGAACGGTCCAATGACACGTTTGCCCTTCTAAGCCTTTTTTTTTTCACGCAAACAAGATGAAAAAACAAAAAAATACTTATGTGTATTTCCAAAATCATCCTCCCAACTTTTATTCTTACTTGTGTTTAAATTTGATTGGAGGAAAAAAAAAAAAGAATGGATAAACATTATGACTTTCTACTAAATTAAATAATCATGTCATGTCATAAACAGTATAAAATGATAGTAAGATTTGAGAATTCATGTAGAATTACTAATGAAAAAACAAACAAAAACTATGGCCGAACTAGCTTAAGTGGTCAACCGATTGACCTAAGCTAGGAAAAATAAGTTGTAGCAGTGCGTGAGGTTTATAGATATACGAAGTACGGAGTATCATTTATTGATTTGTATTATAAGCTAAAAATAGTTGTCACAAGTTTAATGTTGAAAGACTTTTTATTTTGATGTTACATTTTAAATGCTAAGAATAATTATTATTGAGGCTGACTATTTGCTAGCAACCCAAAAATTGCTCAAAGAGGTTAATGGTCGAGTTCAGTTTCCCCTTAGAAATATTTTTATAGATATTAGTCTTGTTTTATATGTCATGTTTACATATAAGCTAACATATGTGCATGGGATTAGATGGCTTTCTATGATATAGTCTTTAAACTAAAGTTGCATGTGGACATGTGGTTGTCTAGTTGAAGAACCTTAGGACGAATACTATAACGGGGTGTTTGGTTCACGGAATAGGCAGGGAATGACATATCATTCCCAGTAATAGCCTATTCCGTTGTTTGGTTCGTATTTGTATTCCCAGGAACAATGTTCCTGGGAATGAGCTATTACCCTTGCAAGGGTAATAGCTATTACCAGGGGCCCCCTGGTATTAGTCTATTCCTGGCCTCTCAGGAATAGCTATTTTAATATATTTTCTTTTTTTTTTATCCTTTTTAAACTTAAAATAAAACTTAAATTTTACACATCTCACCTCTACCATTACAAATTGGACTTCTTCTTCAAGGTATTTTTCTAATCTTTTTTTTTTTTTACAGATTATTATTTAAATTTATATAAATATAAATAAATAAATAAATAAATATATATATATATATATATATACACACACACACTGTTATTTAGATCACAAATCTTTATTTTTTATAAAAATATTATTTTTTTAGTAATATTGCGCAACATTGTTCATCTACACTATTTGTTTGTATTTATAGAAGAGGAATACAATTAACTGCAAAAATGGGAATCAATTGAATGAACAAAAATGTTGAGTTGTGTGTATTGGACATTATGAATTATTATTCTGTACAGAAGAAAACTAGGGAGACAATCCCATAAACATTACTACACTGCCTTGGAGCTGCTGCTTCTTTTTCCTCTGCAATGTCGCGCGGCTTTCAATTTTCTATTCTTCCTTCCCGCCTCTATGGTCGAAGACAAGTGATGATCTTCTTGAATTTTTGGCTGCTTCAAATGGCGTATAAAACTTGTATTCTCCTTAGGATAATCTCATAACATTTTATAGTAATATTAGACAAGTGATGATCTTCTTGAATTTTTGGCTGCTTCAAATGGCGTATAGAACTTGTATTC
Source organism: Ipomoea trifida (assembly GCA_003576665.1). NCBI lineage: Eukaryota > Viridiplantae > Streptophyta > Magnoliopsida > Solanales > Convolvulaceae > Ipomoea > Ipomoea trifida. The sequence continues at coordinate 28,257,299 of CP025647.1, read as the reverse complement.
TCCTTAGGATAATCTCATAACATTTTATAGTAATATTAGGACTACCGGATATTGATCATTTGTTGCATGAAGACTCCTTGAAATAAGGAGATACACACATCTAAAACTAACTTCCTGAAGACTTCATAATCTCTAGCTTCTTCTAAATATTATTAAATGTACTTTAAAAAATTTGGTTATTTATATGATTATTTTATTTCATAATTTTTAGATCATTTTATTAATATTGTAATTGCTATACAATAATATTATATAAAAATCTTATGTAGTAATAATAATAATAATAACAACAACAACAACAACAACAACAACAATAATAGTAATAATAGTAATAATAGTAATAATAATAATAATAATAATAATAATAATAATAATAATATAATAATAATAATAATAATAATAATAATAATAATAATAATAATAATTTTGTACAAGGGCATTTATGTCTTTTAAATATATATTCAATTTCTATTCCTTTAACCAACCAAACGTGGTAATACAATTCCCAAGTCTATTCCTTCCGCGAACCAAATGCTAGAATACAATTTCTATTATATTCCTTACCTATTATATTCCTTATGCAATAGTATTCCTATTCCCTTAAAATTCATTCCGTGAACCAAACGTGCCGTAAGAGTATCTTGGTCTAGATTTATTATATTTATTTATTTATTTAGTTTGCAACAAGAAAGGATCAAGCCAAGTTACAAGTGATGAAGATATGCATGAGAGTTTCTGCCTCACCATCCCCATGAACACAAGTACTGAAGCAATTCATGTTAAGTAGTGAGCAGAAAAATGAAAAAGAATGGCCAAGAAACAGAATTTTAAGTAAGGGTGTGTTTGGTAACCTGTAAAATGACTTCCGGAAAATGTTTTCCGAGTTTTCTGTGTTTGGCAACGTCCGGAAAATGTAGTCAACGGAAACCAGTTCATTTTTCCGGAAAATGACTTACGAAATTTTTTTCCGTAAGTCATTTTACGGAATCGCCAGAATAGCTATTTCACATGTTTTTGACCAAAATCAAGCCATATCACCCATGACCATGGACCAAGGAGGTGGGAAAACTACCGAAAACCTTTGCTACATTTAAAAAAAAAAAATTTAATTTTTAATTTTTTTTTATAAATTCTATTTTTTATTAAATACCATTATTTTAATAACTATTATAATTTTTTATATTTTAAATAACACAATTACAATGTTTAATTATACAATTCTATCCATTTTCCAGAAAATGAACCAAACACACAAAAACAGTTTTCCATAATACATCCAAACACTGGAAATGAATCTGTTTTCCGGAAAATGACTCATTTTCCAGAAAACATTTTCCATAAGTCATTTTCCTGCTTTCCAAACGGACCCTTAAATTTTGTTTACAATCTCTCAAGCTTTTTTCTAGCTTCCTTTTGGAAGTTGAGAAGCTAGAAAACACAAGTAAACTTCACCTAACTCACTTCACCAAATTCCATTAGCCTGCATATAATGTTGATCACCACACAGTACAGTCCTAGCATATACAATTATTTGAAAGATCAATACACATAACCTGTGACAACCGAAACGTTTTATGTTCCTTTACCAACATCCTTTTCTTCTTGAGATTTATTAGCTTCTTCCTTCTTCTCCATGACTTGTTGGATACCTTCTTGATATCCTTCAATGAAGCTTTTGAGGGCATCTCTGTATGCTGACGCTCTAGTCATATAAACCCGCTGCAGGGCAGGCCTAAGAGTTTCCATTCCACCTCTCGCAGCCACAGCTAATGGGGAAAGTCCATGCAATGAATGGAGAAGAAATTAAACCAAGTTCAATTGTACCCAAGAAAATATTAAAGAAATGCACAGATTTATCATCTATGTATATGTAAAGGTAATGGTGAAGCATTAATATAAGAAGTTTTGGCAATGTTAGCCACTGTAAAAATATTGTTGGAATTATGGGTTTGCGCCCCAAACCCAAGGGCCTCCACCATCTATTACCCTACAGCCACGGTGGCGGAGTAAATGGCAGGATGTGCTCCATTGGCCTAAGGTGAAGCGCTTGTACATTGATGTCCATAACAAGACAATCCATACCACTCTCCTAGATGGGATTCAAATCCCCACAGACGACCAGCGAAGCAAGCTATTAACCTTACTTTGGATTGATCAATCAATTGAACTGTACCTAGGGCACATTGTTTGAATTATAAAATCAGCTGGTTGAGGCTCTTTACCTAGGTCCTCCAATGTTGAGGGTTCCTTCTCCTTAGCTGTACCATTTTCTTCATGAGGCATGTCTTCATTATATTGCTCCTTTTTGTAGTCATTAGGTCGGAGTTCAGGGCCAATGTCCCTTACCCAGCTTGCAGCGTAAAGCCTTGAAGCTTCCTTCAACACCTGAACAAAAAAGTTAAACATCAAAGGTAGCATCATAAGCTTCCTTCAACACCCGAACAATAAAGTTCAACATCAAAGGTAGCATCATAGAAAACACCATAAAGCATAGTTGTCTAAGTTCCAATCCTTGCTCCGAGTGCACCAAACCAAGGATCATTGTGCAACACTATTTGGCATTTCACATTATCAGCATTAGATTTCCAACTATTGACCTTCTTGGTTTGACCCCGGGAGCAGACTATTGACCTTCTTGGGTTGAGCAGGTAAACTATTGACAACTTAAGCTAGTTTAACTCCCTGTGATCCTTTGGCGGGTCACAAGGCAGGTAAAGGTAGTGATTGCGGGTTTCTTGTCATTCAAAAAGGCATCTACTAGCTTCAGAATGAATGGAAACCATAAATGTATAGGCAATCACAACTACATTTTAAGCAAGAGAAATGTAATTTGTAATGAAATCCATAAGACAAGCAATACATATTACAGAAGACTCACAAGGTAACGCTCCTTCCACGTTAGTTTCCTGCGCTTTTTGATATGAGGGGGGTCAGGTAAAGATGAAGGGAATGCAATTTCCTTCAGGTCGTATCGGACATAATCATATACTTTCCGGCAAACCACCTTGAGCTTCATTTCGACTCTTGGGTTGCCTCTACATGCCGTTTGTAAACAAGAAATTGATACACACGGGCTAGCTTTCAGGAAGAATCCACGAAGAAAAGAAAACCCAACAAGAAAAAAATGGGACTTGATGAATTTACCGGCGAAATGGAATAGTCGACCGCGGAAGAGAAGACGACTAACAAGATGCGAGAAGGCAAAGCTGCAGAGTGACTGTGATGGGCAGGAAATAGAATTGAGATTAAACGACGCCGTATAAAACTCATACTCTATTTAGGGTTTGGTTTCCATTTATGGATTTTGATGATTTGCTTTGGATGTAAAACGTAGTAGAGTTTTGTTCAGGTCAAATTTATTTGGGTTGATTTTTTAAATTAGGGTGTGTTTGGAAAGTATGAAAATAATTTTTAAAAAATATTTTTTGGAAAATGAGTCATTTTTCAGAATATATGTTCATTTACAGTATTTGAATGTATTTTGAAAAATTGTATTTGTGTGTTTGATTCATTTTCTGAAAAATGAGTAGAATTGAATAATTATATATATATATATATATATATATATATATATATATATATATATATATTTAAAATATTTATAACAATATTAAAAATAATATTTTTAATTAAAAAAAATCCCAACCCCAGTTTTCCGCGGAAGCCACATAATATGTTAACCACAAAATATAACATGTTAGTTATATTTCTAGACACATAATATGTTAACTGTAGACACATAATATGTCGTTAAAATATTATTCATCTGCATGCAATTAATATATTATTTGTATATGATTAACATATTATGTATTTGAATCCAATTGGGTAGCTCAAGTGGCAAGTGAACTCTATTTGTGAGGAAGAATTTCAGGATAACCCGAGTTTGATAACTCGAGTTTGATTCTCCCTCGACCAATTTTCGTGCCTCCCGAAGCGAGCGGATAGAGCTACTCGTGGCTTTACCAAAACAAATTGTTAAATATATGCATGTATACAATATGTGAAACGAGTTTACCAAACCCTTACAACATCATTTAAATTTATGAGTAACAAACCAACTCTTTTTAATGATTTATATTAAAAAAAAAAAAAAAAAAAAGGCTCAAAGAAAAAAACAAAACAAAACAAAATGGAGCAAACACTAATAAAAAGAAACCAATCCATGAAAATGTTGCAGAAATCAGCAGTGGATATATTTAGCAACGTGGCATTCCATTATCCGAGGACCATTTCTTGAGAGCATCCATTTCTTCATTGAACGTAGCCATGGCGGCTCCAGGGAGGGAAACCAGCACCCTAACTCCACCTTCCATGGCAGGGTTCACTCTGCAGGGCGGCAAGAAAATGCACAAGTCCACATACCCAAACATCTCCCACGGCAGCGGGATCATGTTCACCGACAATCCCCAACCGAACTCAACCTCCTCCGACAACCTCAACTGCCTCCAATCCGTCAGCACGAACGCCGCCCCGCCGCCGTCAACCTTCCTGTTCCCCTGCACGAACGCCTCCAGCGTGTCGATCGAGCGGCGGATTTGGTCGTTACTCGAAACCGCTTTCTTGCTTTCTTTGATCATCTTCGCGACTTTATAGATTGGGCCCTGGTCGAGGCTCTTGCATTGTGAAACGGCGTTGGCGGAGACGAAAGCGTTGCCGTAATACCCCGCCGGCAGAGGGGGGTCGGTTAGTAGCTTTCTGATCCCCACGGCCAAGCAGAGAATGGTGTTCCCGTCGGGGTTCATCTTCAGAGCTCTGATTCTCGACCGCCATACATAAGCCGCCAGAACCTCCAGCGTCGTGAAAGCTTCACCGGTTAAACTCTCGCCGTCACCGTGCGCTGCCGCTTCTTCTGTAAAACGCTTTTTTAGCCATCTTATGCTCTCCGCGTCTACATTGAAGCATTGATGCAAAATCGCATCTGTCTCATATGTAATGGAAGATGATAGATATCGGACAGAATTCATGTTTTCTTTACTTTCTGTCTCACTGTAGACAGAATTCTTATTTTCTTTACTTTCTGTTTCATTGCAAACATAACTTTTGTCTTTTTTACCTTCTGTCTCATTACAGACAAAATTCTTGTCTTCTTTGCTTTCTGTCTCATTGCAAATAGAATTCTTGTTTTCTTTACTTTCTGTTGTTGTTATTGTTATTGATTTTTGTGCCAATGAGGTTTTGCGGATGAAATCGAGCGGATCTTGGCCGGCGGGGGAGCTAGCTTTCCCTACTAATATCTCCCTTTTCCAAACGGGTTTTACAGACGGGTGTTCCTTTCCGGTAGCCAGCTCCGTCATGGCGCGGAAGAACAGGGCGGCGCCGTACCCGTCGCAGACGGAATGGGACAGCCCCATGCCGACGGTGAAGCCGCCGCAAGAAAATCTGGTGACCTGCAAAACCAAAGGGTGGTACCCCGCGGCACTGTGAGACGGCCAATAAAACACAAATTCTCGGCCGATTTTCACGTCAGTTCCGTCAAAATAGTTGAGTGAAGAGAGGGTACAGTCCGCAGTTGCTTCCATGAACGGCACGCCGTCGCCGTTACAAGTGATTTCAAGCCTTCCATTTGAATTCCTCTTGAGCTTCCCAGCCAAGGGGTAGTAGTAAACCAGAGCCTTAGAAAGAGCCGTTTTGAGCACTAAAACTGGGTCTGCAGATTCACAAACTTCTGCATGGCTATTGCCATTAGAATGAGAAGTGGGATTTGCTTGGTAAGCGTAGAGGGTTTGGCAGAGAAGTTCAATATTGGGATCATTATCTATGGTGGAGAAAGATAGGATCTCAGATGGGGTAGGTTCTGCAGGCTTAACAAGCACAACATCCTTCCTGTTTATCAAGAATGGAGTAGCCATGGAGGTGGGGATAGATTGTAATGGTAGAAGAAGAAGAAGGTGGAATGTGGGATATGATGAAATGGGAGATGAACTTCTCAAGAATTTATAGTGAATGTTGTGACAGACTTCATCCACATCCCATGTGAGCCTATCAACAAATTCATGACTCCACTACAAGAAATTTTTTAGTGGGACTCAGGACATTGATTTAGTGGATAAGAAACAGTACTTGAAGGAGTTGAAGACATTTTTTTTTTCTGCAACAAATTGAATAATAAGACGGGTTTGGATTTGGATTGGTCGGGCTCCTTGGGCATAGAGAGTTTGGTAGTTTGATTTTGAATCTTAAAGTTAGATTGTCTTAATTTACCATATTTATGAGTTCGAACAAATTAATATAGATTCAAGAAATAATTTAATAAAGTCGAGGAAACTAGAGTTATAAATAAATTTACCATTTTTTTTCCAAAGAAAAAAAGAAATTAGTGGGTAGTACACGGAAAATCTTGAAGATGGGAGTGTCAGAAAACTCACTGGAGCTGAGGATTTTTGCGCGTGAGGACCAAAAACACAGTAGAAATATAGCCAGTATGCCATCTACATCCCACAGTCTAATCTTTGAGGGTGGGGAGTATTATCCTCACTAACGTATATATTGCAAATATATATTATTTGATAGCCTCTTTGACACAATAACTCACATAATATGCCAAATATTCTTTCTAGAAAACAATGAGCTCAATAGCTAGGCCAAAAACATCCCAAACAACAATAACCTAAACAAGATGTCAAATCTTTCTTAGGCCTAAAGATTAGCCTTTTAGAATACCAATATGTGAGCTAGTGAATATAAAAACATGTCGGTCAGTTCGAATAGACTTACAACAACCAAACTAATCGTAGCACGAATGACATACACATATCATTATAATTATTTAAATATACTGTAATGCACCTTAATATACTGTAATGCACCTTAACTGATAATTCACCATATTAACCAACTTTTAAAGTACCATCATGTCATAGGTAGGTAAGATAGTTTAGAGATATTGCATATATATAGTGCATCAGTCCCACATTAGGCCTTAGAGTGCAGGTAACAAGTGGAGTGTGTTATGGAGTATCTTTCACCATTAAAATATGAAAAACAATCATGAGCCAAGGCCACATGTCTCTCCCATACAAGTCATGGCTAGTTCTCTCTTATCTGTAATCCTTGTTCCATCAAGAAGATGAATCATCCTTTATCCAATAATCTACTAAACCGTGTTGAACTTCACTCACTCACTCATTATAAACCCCCACCCACATACAAAATGATAATAGAAAAAAAGCCCAAACAGCTAAATTAATAATTAGGTGATAGATTGCGAGTAATAATGCAAGATTGAGGTTTCTTAGTCATAGTATGGAATTATGTCATGTGCTAATCTTTCGACTTAATAGGTCGCTAAATTACCATGATCTGTCCATCCATCCTGTTGAACCGGGTGCAATGAACTCTTTGTGGGCATCTTGCATTAGTTCTCTCACCTCAAAAATCACCCAGCCAACGTTATTTATTCTTTCACCATCCTGTCGGGTCAAAGTGTGGAGTCCTTAGGGCGAAGAGTTGACTTTTGTGGGCAATGACAAGATAATAGGAAAAAAAAAAAACCAGAGCATGCAACAACCCAATATGCTAGTTTTGGATGCTTTGCAGACTGCAATCAACACTGGCAGACTTATAGACTTGTAGTGCTGTGGATGGCTTGAACAGTAGTTTTAGTTATGGCTTCAAAGCCCAATTTAGCATATTCACTTTTGTTTGAGAAACTGTACAAGGACTCGTAAAAATGCAGGCTGGAGAAGAAACTGCAGACTTATATTACCAAGAACATGTCAACATGAACATATATAGTCTCATCTTTACAAGGATCACATTTAAGCACAGTTTACACATTCAAATGAAACACAACAGTACAAGATGGAGAGAGAGACAACGAGGTGATGTCTCACAATCTCCCTGCCATGTATGGCAGTTATTTGTTGACAGAACATACAACAATATGTGCCAGAGAGTGATCACCTTCGTTTCACGAAACGCCATAACAAGCAGAAAGATCCCTTCTTTGTCGCCCCCGCTTCACAACTTTGACATGTTGTAATCCATGACATCCACAAGGAAATCTAAAAGAACGATCAAGTGACATTAAAACGGTGAGGGAGATAAAGTCAGGGAAAGAATTGTTAACAAAGAAAGATGAAGAACGAACCTGCATCGTCCTTGGTGAAGCAGAGCGGTGGAGTGATTCTGAAAACGTTACCAAAGAATCCACCTTTCCCTATCAGTACTCCCATTTCTGGAGATAATAAATGTTCGTTAATCGTCACATACCATTTGAGTAAAGAGATTACCGTAACTCAGTGAGGACATTAAGCTAGAAGATGAGTGGAGACAAGAAAAACACACCTTTCATCTGTTCCATTAGATGAGCTATTTCAACCTTTGCTGGAGTTTTCGCCTTCCTGTCGGTCACAAGTTCAACTCCTAACATGAGGCCTCGTCCCCTTACATCGCCAATAACTGCAAAAAGTATGGTTACTGGTCACGTAGAAGCAAGATAACAATCCTTTATATTCATGGCAACATTTGTATCTGTAATAAACACAGGCTCTTTCTGATACACAGAGTTCTTAACTTGTATTTGTATAGAATATAAATGAAGGAAAATGAAGGAAACGTACTTTCATGCTTCTCCATTAGTGAAACGAGACGCTCTTTGAGATATGATCCCACAGTGAGCGCATTCTGTTGGAGCTTCTCTTTTTCTAACACTTTAAGAACAGCTAGGCCGCCTGCTGTGCACACAGGATTCCCACCAAAGGTATTGAAATAAGTGCGATTTGTTAAGACTTTTGCAATGTCGGGAGTAGTGACAACAGCACCAAGGGGAATGCCGTTTCCAATTCCCTGATGTAAAGCAGAAGCAAATGCATCATAATCTCAAAGGTTGGCACAAACCATTTGCTCAAATCATATATAGCAGCCACAGATGAACTTTCTAACATTGCTCAAGAAAACTTTTTGAAAATTCAGGAATCAACCTATGAACAAGTAAGCAATCTTGACATATGAGTGGTACTTCTCAAATGGCCCATGATTCGTTTGCAGTGTGCCAGTGTCACCTCCACACCCACCCCACATACATACACATAAATTTAAACGATAACATAGACATACAAACACATAGATAGATTTAGAACGAGGGTGGGGAGGTTGGGGTAGTCCCTTATCTAATAGCCCAAATCCCAGCATAATTTAACTTTGTTACTTTCACATTACAGTGTTTACAGCTCAATGCTGTGGGTTTTCGGGATCTCAAACAGAACAGTGCAAAATCATAGGGGAGAAAAGATTATACCTTTGCCATGGTAACAATATCAGGCACAACTCCATGGGCCTCGAATCCCCAAAAATGGCTTCCTGTCCGACCAAAACCTGACTGCACCTCATCCGCTATACAAAGGCCCCCCGCTCTTCTGATACTGCTATAGACCGCTGGCAAGTATCCAGGGGCCAATTCCATGATTCCCCCCACACCCTGTCAAGAACGGGAATCATTAGTAGAATTCAAACGATGTAACACATACAAGGATAAAACGGTACATGTAATAGGTGTATGTCAACCGTTAATACCTGTATGGCTTCAGCAATAAAAGCAGCAACACAACCAGTTGTTCCATAGGTAATAATCTCATCCACATCCCTGGCATATTTTGGTCCATCTGAGCCAAAAAGACCTCTGTACTGATCTGGATTCAAGGAATGGTGGATTCCAGCCTGTTGAATTTGGTTAAGACAACATACAATCAATCTTCTTCGCTCCTAAACCCATTCTCATCACAACAGCATAACTATAAACTTGATGGTTGTTAACAGCAAGTCAACAACTACCGATAGCAGTCTTTATTTAAGACTGGCAGCCAGTGTGACAGTTTCACCCTCTTATATGAGTAACTCCTTTGATTTACCCCTCCTCCACAATCCTGTTAGGCAGGGTGTGGAGGCCCTTGCTAGATGGTTAATTAGATCAGGAAACTAATTGACACAATACTTTAGCAAACACATTAACAAAGTCTAAAGCACAAGAACATCTATGCAATTAGCCACATTCATATGTCCAAACAGAAAAACTCATAATAGCATGGATGTACCTGAACTACATTGAACTTGTAGTTAGATTGAGCAGTAGCATTCATTGTAGCAGCCGCATTACCATGATAACCATTCCTGATTGAAATAACATCATGACAGCCAGTATACAACCTCGCCATTAGCAAAGCCAGTTCATTGGCCTCTGTCCCAGAATTCGTAAAATAAACAACCTAAACAACAATAAGGAAATAAACAAAATGTAACAAAAAAATAAAACAAAATGAAGATGAAGAGACAAAGAAGGTAAAGAGTGAACCTTGAGATCTCCAGGCATCTTGGACGCAAGTGCTTCGGCAAAATCAGCTACCGTGTGATTGAGATACAAAACGGTGGAATGTTGGAGGCGCTTTGTTTGGTTCACAATCGCCTCCACCACCTCAGGGTGGCAGTGGCCGCAACACACGGTGGCGATCCCTCCAAATGCATCCAGATACCGACGCCCATTCTCGTCGAACAAGTACTGCATCTTCCCATCCACCAAATTCAACTGCCCACGCCATAAAACAATCAGAATTTCCAAAAGTTTCAAACTTTTTTTCCAGAAGAATGGGGGAAAAAAAAAAAAGAAAAAAAAAACTCGTCACGTATAAAAAAAACTCACCGGGTTCTTGAAGAAATGGAAGATGGCGGGGCTGAGATAACGCTGGCGTTTCTGAAGGACCTCGGCGGCGGAGGGGCCGGTGTACGGAGGCGGAGAGTAGTCGAAGGGGGGCATTTTGGGGAGCAATGAGGCAAGAGACTCGTCGGGCTGAGCGGCGGTGGCGAATGGCCGGTGAGGCAACGGTGAAGCTCTTGCCGATAATGCCCTCCGCCCTGATACGATAAATCTCTTCATTTTTCGGATGGAGAACTAGGCCTACACAAACTTTCGCTCTTCGCGCTACTCTGAGATTGCAGAGATTAACGTGAACAAGTAGGAGAAGAAGAAGATAAAGATATTCAATGAATATACGAGAGTACGAGACAAGAGATTTGAGGGCGATGGGGCGATGATCACGTGGGGAATGCATAGTTGGCTACGTCTACGTGGCAAACTCGTGGCGGTCAGTTAAAATAATATGCAGGAGTTACGTATTGCCATCAAATTCATTTTTCGGTATATCCATTTTTTATAAGCTCAATTTTATTTTATTTTTTAGTTTTGTCGTATTGTATTATGAATTCTAATTCACTCTAGAAATTCATAATAAGGTAAATTGAACTAATTTAATTTTGATACTCAACACCAAAATATACGTTTCTAGACATAAGGAGTCCATCTCAAATCAAAACTCCTAATTTTCATGTTGAAATGTATGCATATTTATTGAGTTACTACGTAAAGAAAGCGACGAAAAGTTCGATTTTGTGTATAACTCAAAATGATTAATTAATCTAAAAATGTGCACAAAGTACTAATATTTATGCACCACCTAAAAACTTGTCAAAAATATTTTAAGTAGAATTTGGCTTGAAAAATCATTAGAAAAACTAATAAATGCGGCAGAAAATAAAATCAAAGGAGTAACTAATAGTACATGAAATATCAATTGATGACTATAAGTAAGAATATCACAAGAGTCGATAGACTCAAAATATAAGAAGCTTAAAATTTGAGTATGTATTTTTGTCATTTATTTTTTAGATATATAATTAATAATTATGCATGAATTGATATCTTAAATGATATTTTTGCTATAAATATACTCCGTATCAAACAATAAAGTTATTGAAGGTCAAAAGTTCAATTCTTGTCAACGCTTTATTTTTATCGTGTTCATTGTATATTATATTTTTAGTGTGATCTATATTTTATTTGTGAGTTATTATACATGAATAACTCAAAAAAAAATACATGAACAAGGTTGGTTGTTCCAACAAAATAATGTTATTCAATTTTAATTTGTAGTATATGAAAATGCTAGTGTAATTATTTATATATTTATTATTGGTGAAATATTTTTAATGCAAATATGGCAATGGTCGGATATGGAGGTTGGGGATGTTGCGAATCGGCATCTTATAGCATGCTGACTCACACTCCTTTGTCCTCACACCTAAATTCTCACGTTCTACAAAACTATAGTGCCACCTTGCCAGTTTGCCACCTAATTTTGTTGTCTTCTTTTGAGCATCATCATTCATCCACATGAGTATAATTTTTTATTTTTTATTTTTGAATACTAATGACCATGTTACATGTAGTATTTGTCAATATACTTTCTCAAGTCAAACAAGTCAACATTACTCCTAATGAGGCTTGAACCCATGACCTCCCACTTGGAAAAATCACTTCAGATGAAAAAAACTCATTTTTCCCTCTCCTCGGTCATCTCTCATACTAACTCTACCCCTACCTCACCCCAAAATCCACAAAAACCTTTTTTTTTTTTTTTTCTTTAAAGAAAAAAGAAAAAAAATGGGCGAATAATGTGAGAATAAAGTGGTAATTTAAATTTGAGTGTTTGGTTTGTAGGAATATTTTTTTGAGTACGAACCTGTGACCTCTCACTTGGGAGAGCCACAGTTATGCCGCTTGACCACAAGATCTTTGGCTGGTTTGTAGGAATATAATTATTGGGAATCTCAATTCCAATTACAATGTTTAGTATACATGGAATTGAAAGAAAACAAGTACTGTAGTATAAAGTAACAAAAATGCACATACTTATTATTATTATTAATCCTAAATGACCAAATTCATATTTTACTTTTGAAAATTTATGTAACAGTTGTAAATAAACTCTAGAATTGCATAACGAAAGCAATAAAATAAATAAGGAAGTTTTGAGAAAACATGCATATTTGGTTGATGTTGGCTTACTGATTGACGTTATGTGTTGAGAGTATAAGAAGAAGTCACACTATAGTCAAAAGAGATATGTCAAACAACAATTTTAGGTTAAAAAGATATGGGAAATTTTGTCTCAATTTTTTTTTTCTTTCCTAAAATTAATGGAATTGAAATATCAAAGGAGACATGGAAATATAAATCTATGAAAATAGGGAATTTCAATACCGTGAATTGAAATTGCAATTCTCTCCAACCAAACGAAGGAATTTACTTGCCTTCAGAATTATGTGAGAATGTAATTGTAATTCCCTCCAACCAAACGCTCTGTTAGGTTGCTCTTATACTAGAACTTTGATTTACAATTCAATACTTTATAATATTTAATATTTTCCTTTTTTAATTAGTGTAAAATTGATCACTAGACTGATCAGATGTTTTCTTTAAAATAATATGTTTTTTTTTTAATTTTATTTTTGAAAATATGTTGTTATTGCTATATATATATATATATATATATATATATATATATATATATATATATATATATATATAATAGGGAGAAAATATTATATGTAAATTAATCATCTGGTATCGTTACATTTAGTTTTTTTTTTTTTTGAAAGCTACATTTAGTTCAAATATGTAATTGTGGATAGAATATATATTAAGGATATTATTTAGGTTCAATCTCTTCCTAGAGCAAGTCACTATAATATTAAAAAGAGTATTTTTTTTTTTAGGTTAAGTCCTTTCTTTTGTAGAACAAGTTGACTTTTATAGTATTGGATCAGGAAATAAATGTTAAAATTCTCGTTGATAAGGAGTAAGTGTGATGACTGAAATGACACTTCACTTATGGAGTTGCTGCTACACACTAGTGAGGTCAAGAAAAACCCATATTGTCCTCATCAACATGTATCCAACTCTCTAAGGTACCAAGTCATGTGCTATCATGAGAACATACAATCCTATTTCTATGAAATGGAGGATAATTATAACAAAGAAAATTTTAATCGAAGTGAATCAAAATGGTCACAATAACGACATCATGGTTGTTTCAAGAATAAATAAATAAATGGATTAAGAAATCTGTGTCTCATTTTTCATGAAAAACACGTTTGTATTTGCCACACTGAAAGAGCAAAACATTCCTCATAATAAATTAAAGCACATTTATTTAGCAATAACCACACATTACACTTTTAGGGTGTGTTTGATTAGGGACTTTTACACTCTACTATGTGTTTAGACAATCATTATCATGTTTGTTTGCATACTTTTGTTATCTGACTTATCTCCATGTTGGATCAAATTCTTTAACAGCCCGTTTGGTTCGCTGGAAAATATTTGAAGGAAATGGAATTCAAATTCCATGAAAAACAAATTACCAGGAAAATAGATTCCATTGTTTGGTTGGTGGAAAAGAATTTACTGGGAATATCAATTCCATTGTTTGGTTGGATTTTGAATGGTAAGGAATTATAAATATAAAGACCAATATGCCCTTAACAATTAATAATGATAATAAATTATATTATTTTGATGAGGGCAAAGTTGTCCAATTGCTCAACATTTCTTCCCAAACCCTTTGGAAAATAAAATACCAACTTCTAACAAAGAATTTGTTTTCCTTCACTTTTGGGAACTCAAGTTCCCATGGAAAACATTTTCCATCCAACCAAACAATGGAAACACATATTTTCCTTCACTTTATGGAAAATCTTTTCCATGGAAAAGATTTTCCATCCAACCAAACACCCCCTAATAACTAGTTGATTACGAAACTCATTTGTCCTTTTACACTTCTACTTTTAGTCAATGGAGTCAAAAATAAGGGAGAAAAAAATATTTAAAAAATAAAAAGATCATTTTTCATGCATTAAATATGAAAATATAATATATATATATACACACACACACACACATATGTATGTATGTATTATATATTTATTTATTTATTTTGATTCCAATTCCTATTCATTACAAAACAAAGTGGCTCCTTATACTTAAACTCATTGTCATGACCAAGTATTTGATTCTCATTGCCACTCCGAATCCAATGTTTGAACCAAGCACACCCTTACTAATATATTTCCCAATAGAAACTTTCTTTGAAGCTAAAATCCTTTATATGGCGTAGTATTTTTTAGGCCCAAACTGCTTTTATAAATGGTTACAGATTGAGGACGGGCGGTTGTTATGCCCTGGACCCGGGTCCACCTTCCTAGGACCGGAGTCCATGTTCACAATTTTAGAACTCTATATTTAATAGTATAACACAATTTTTTAATCTATATAACAAAATTGTGAATATAAAGTTAAAAAATTGTGAATATTGAGTAATGTAATTTTATATATTGAAATCTAAAATTATGAACATAGAATTTTAAAATTGTGAACATGAACTCAAGTGCACCTTGCAAGATTGACCCGAGTCCATAGCATAATTTGCCGAGGGCGGAGATGGTACCTCAATTAAGGTGTGGACTGTGGAGTACAGTTAACCTTGGCTTCCTAAACAATATTTTTCCTTGTGTTCAAACTCCAATGACTTGTGTTATCGCTTTAGATCTCAAGTCTTCCGATGCCCCTGCTGCCTGTCCATTTTAATCTTTGATTTTCGTTTGTTAAACGATCTACGAATCTACGAATAAAGCGAATTAATGAAAAGAGGTTTGTTTGTTTCAAAAAGAAGAAAAAAAAAAAACAGTTTTACTTGGTAGTGTAAGAATCCACTGAACCTAAATCTGAAAGGGAATCCATATGATATCAGACAACTACAACTAGCAGAAATCACATCCATTTGTCTTCCTCACCAAACATCTTCACCAGAGTCATACAAGTCACATTCATCACCACTATAGATATCATCTTCAACAAATGGATCCCCGCCATATGAACACTCGAATTGACTCAAATCCTCTCTCTCGCGAGATACATAGATGTCAGTTTCTTGTTCGTCAGAGGAAGATTCACTCTCAGCTTCTGACCGGTCATTTGAGGATAGGCTTTCTACTTCATCCTCATCTCCAGATGACTCTTCATCTGGATAATCATTACGGGGGTTGTTTTCATCTGAGATACAAATAGTTTGACAATATCAAACCATGTATGAGCTGTGGCAGCATAATTCATGAAACGTTAAAGAAAGTAAGGCTAGTGGTACCATTAGAATCATCAGTTCCATAATCTGAATCATCAGGACCATCATAGAAGTCATCATCGTCATCCACTTGAACCCTGTAAAATCAAAGGTGCTATTTTTACAAGAAATATGGCACAAACTAAGATTAGGATAAGCATAGACTGCTATGAATCCTTACAAAGGAAAATGGTTTTCAGTTGATTCCGCCATGGTCTCAACATCATTCTTAACGGCATAGAAGTCATAGACAAAACCATCTGAAGATGCTGCACAAAGATTAACATTTTCAGTAAAGAATGCTGCACAACAATTTATGTAACCTATAAAAATACTTATTAAAAACAATAGGTGTTCTTTCAAAAAAAAAAATAAAACAATAGGTGTGGACATTGAAGAACCATCCAACAAACCCCAAACCATAACCTAAAACTAAACTGAAATGACTAAGTTCTATCCACAAGCAAAAAGGTTTCATAGAAAAATTATTAATGCCATTTCATCTCTCTTTTTATTTTTATTTTTTATTTATAAATAACTAGATACCAGAAAAGACTAGAGAATTTCAAGACATAGTATTGCAGGTTAAAAGCCCCAGTAAGCAACAACAATGCAACTTTCATTGAAGCCTTCCAACCCCAATAGAGAAAATAGGGCAGAACCTTGTTTGAAGATATAGTCATGTATGTCAGACTCAATTTCTTCAGCGGCACTTGGCATGACTTCTCTTAAGAATGGCAAATACTGAGACATCATCTTGTGATCTTCCAACTCTGGATCTCTACAGACACACAATAGAAGTGGTTATTTTCCCTGGCACAAGAAAAAGACTTCAAAAAATAGAGTTAGATTAACATAAACAGCTTTGGGCAACAAAACATACTCCTCTTGTACATCATGGCTTTTTTCCTCTGTATCAACACGAATAACATCATACAGTCGGCAGACTTCATGTAGTGCTTCATCATCCTTCTTACCCCTTCTACTTTTCCATACTTGTTCAAATCGAGCACTTTTTGACAAATCCTAGAAAGATAAATTACAGGTTTTATCAAAGGAATCTACCAGATAGGAGGAAAGAATAAATATATTCATAAGAGTCTTTTGACTGCTTAATTCTGGAAAGGAACAAGTTGATTTAATGTTAATTACTTCCCTCAGAGTTAACAAACTAAGAAATATCTATTCAGAATGACAATTGACCATAAGAAAGTTCCTTTCTAAAATGAGAAGTGTTGGAAGTTTACCTCTTGTTTTTGTTTAGCTTTTGTAAGAAGCTGATCTTGCCTTTGCATGTGCTACATTGAAAATGCACACAGCATTCATGTTAACACTTAACACATAAAAATATTCGTCTGAATTTGCAATGGAATAACTCATCAAAGACTTACATTGTTAGCCTTAAATGCATGTCTTCTTTCCTCAAATTTCTCTTTGATGATTGAAGAATCAGCAGAATCAGGCTGTTACCAAGTAGTAAACTGTTATAGTAGGTAGCTACTACTAACTATTAAAATTGTGCTTCCTCATAATAGTATGATTGGTAAGAGAGATGTTTTGCACATTTGGAGAATATAATACAGTTAATGAATACAACTATACAAGCCTCAAAGAATTCTCCCACCTTAGTTATCAGCAAAGAAAATAATGGGAATTCAGAAAAATGCATCATAAAATGGGATTATAATACTAACCACAAAAGACCGCACAAGATCAGCAGTGACTTCTGTGTTAGTTATGGTCTCAACATGCTGTACAAGAATCTTTTTTGTCTTCAATTCCTCTACTGTAACACAGTTGGAAGTGCATCATAGTATTAAAACTCAAATACATTACAATAAATAGATACGGGCAGGTATATACATCATAATTTGAAGAACATATGCATAAAAATCATCGATTTTGCTGGGGAGAAAGAGGAGGGGGTTAAAGGAGCTTCACAAACCTTTACTAGAAGAAGAAGAAGAATTGGAAATTGAGAGCTTCTCAAAGTCAATCAACGAGCGTTTAAGTGGTCTCTCATTGATTTCAAGCCCTGCCAATTCACCAAAGCCACAGAGAATTCAAAAACCAAAGCCTTCATAACTGACACATAAAAGTACAACAGAAAGTTGTAAAAAAGAACTCACAGAAAGCATCGAGACAAAATTGCGATGATTTTCGCTTAACCCTAACAATCACCGGCTTGTCGCCCTTCGGATTCTCTGCCATCGCCGCCATTACTAAGGCTTTTGATACCTTAACTGCCGTCGAAGAAAGCGGGAGAGAGGTTTCGTGAATAATCAGAAAGTGTATGTATGAATCTGACCGGCTAAAAGAAGCACGTGTTTTCCACGTGCGTATGAACTCCAGGCCAAGATTCAAGAATAATAAATTAGTTTAAACAAAGAAGAATTCTTCAAGCAATTCAATGGTTTGCAATTCCAAACAAGAAACATTCAATCAATCGAGTTAATTAGTTGTAAAACTAGTCTGATAAATGCTATCATCATCTTTGATAAGACTCAAAGAGATTGTCTGATTGAATAAAGCATTCTAAGCAGTAGCCAAGGCACTTGGGAAGAAGCAGTAAGAAATTGAAACAGAAGAGAGCATATATATAAATACCGGGATTTTTCTCTGGCGGGATTTGCGAGGGCGTGGCGGTCCCGGCTGAGGCAGACGGCGCTCAGTCACAGCGATGGTGGTTCTGCCGCTTCTGCGTGAGTGAGGGCTTTAGGTGAGAATCTGAGAGACGATAGTGTTAGGGCTTAGGAAATTAGGATTTTAATTTTAGGAATTTTTGTTAATAATATGGCGGGAGGGCGGGCCCAACGGATTCACTCCGTTTTTACAGCTCTACGCGCCAATATCCGACCCGTTATGGTTTATTCAAAATCGAATATTTGAATTGAAGATAGAGAGAAGACTATTTCTTGCAACAAATTTTACGGAGCAAAGAATTAAACCAGCAATTTAATCTCACTTCCCTGTAAAATTCGTTGATTTCTGCCGCTGCAATCGCCGGAGCTGGTGGCTACTACTACTTTGACGGCAGTGGAGCAACCGATAGAGGTAAACCAGAAAAGCTCAATTGTTTAATCTTCCAATGCTTTATAGCAGCTCTGTATTTTCAGCCATTACAATTTCGAGTTTCTGTTTTATCACTTTTATGTGAAAGATCTGCTTCAATTTTTCAAGCTCCAACTGCACTATTAGTTTCATTTGCAAGGTTAAGGATCACATAATGTGAAGTATCAAACTCTATAGGCAACTCTGACCAAATTGGTCAGACTATTTACTTGATAATCACGATATCACAAGTTTGTTAGACTCCTAACAAGAACGACTTATTAGCTTTCTTGATTTGAACTGATCAGTTAGGGGCAACCCAACTGAGACATACACAACACTCTCATTATCTGTGGGGTTGCAGGTATTCCCTTCCACACCTGGCATACTTCATGCTCATGTCACATTTACACCAGCATATTAAGAGATGTAAAGCTTGTTGTGGGTAGCTCAACTTAATACTATTCGAATTTAATTGCAGGCATGTTGAATTTTCAACGTTAATGGAGACTGGCCAAGGTTGTGTGGAGGGAAGGGCTGGCCACACAGAAACTTTAAAAGCATTGCCAAGGGGATGCATTTGAGGAACAGAATTCTTTCACTGGTCTCTGTTTATGAATGGAATTAAGTCAGAAAGTGACTCTTGGCAGGATTATGGCCACCTACTAAATGCAGGCAAGCATAAATGCAGATTAGATTCTTTTGATTGTAGTTGCGTAATTAAACACTTTACTTTTGACTGCATTGCGAGCATAAATATAATATAAACATAAATGTGCAGTTCAACTATCAGCTTAGGCTTTTAGTTGGATGGAGCACATAATTCAATTAGCATTATATTTTCTTGTGGTAAATCCCTCTCTCCAGATACTGCAACCATTCCAGTCAATTCATTTGTATTGAACTAGTTGATTCCTGACAGTTCTTGACTTAGCTTCTTGCTATGCTTTACTTTCCCCTCATGTTGCTTCGTTGTTGTATTCTCCTGTTTCTTGCCTTTCCCTTAAAAAACCAGATCTCTTGCTCCCAAGACACTGCTCAATGTTGACAATTCAAAAACAACTTTTTTTCCAAAGAAAAAAGAGTTAATAGCTTAACTAATTTTACTAGCAGCCATGGTGTAGGGTTCGGTTCAATTCTTATCAATGTCATATATAGAGTTAGTTCTGTTGTGCGTATTAGTGTGCAAGCACTCACTCCTAGGGCAAGGACACATGAGAGATCCTTAGAGCATCAATATCAGTTCATATTTTGCACAGTTTTTAATGTGTCATATAGAGAAGAGAGAGTTGGGCAAGAAATAAGATAAAAGAGAGAGAAAAAAATGGAAAACTGACATTGAGTTAGTAAAACAGACAGACAAACGGCTAAAGAAAATAAAGCTTCAAGCGCTCACCGGGCGTGTGCACTGCACGCACCTGTGTAGGCGAAATGCGCACAGCTTCTTCTGTTTTCAATGCATTTTAACTGTTTCAAAAATTCTATTTTGTAAAACGAAATCTTTTAGTGACGGGATGATTGAGAGGGTCATAATATACTTGTTCCAAGTCACTGCTCAAAGAATCATCCATATATAGGAGTTACCTTGGGTGATATGTAAGACTATGTCGTTGTCAAGATGTTACCGTGTCAACAAGACCTAATGTTAGTTATCGAGTGATGTACACTGGAGGTGATTATATCTATTGTATGCCTTATATAAATAGTTATAAAAATGCAACAATTACACACTCGATTCATCTTATATTTTGCACTAATATCCTACAATTGATCTTGGAGTCTAGTTCCCACCTTAACATGTTTTTCCCTTACCCTTAAACTCAGGTAATCTCCCCCAAACCGCAAAAGATTGGAAGAACCAACCGTGTTGGCAAGATCTTCATCAACCCCATTCTTACACGTTCCCAGTAGAACATCCTATTATTTTATTCTATGAATGAATTACCAGAAACATCTTAGTATTAACTGGACATGCATATCCCAGTTTTCTTCTTATTATGCTTACTTTTTGAAGAAACCCAGAAGAATATATATATGTTGGGTGCATCGAGCATCTGCAGACTGCTGGCAGGTACGAGAAAACGGCAGAATAAATGCATACAAGAGAACAAAAAAAGACTCCCTGTTTCCAGTGAGAAACAATTAAATTAAAGTTGTGTTACAATGCATATAACTGAGATGTAGGTGAAGACTTTGAGGGAAATGTTACTATGTGGCAGGTTTTCCTACTTTGATGCCCAGAATAATTGAAACGGCAGCCCACCAGGATTTGTTTTCTGACGTTAACATCACACATTCACACTAAGAATTTATTATAATGCCTGTGTTGGTTGTACTAGTACTATTTGGGAATATGGTTGGCAGTACCATGATATAATACAAATGGATTTGGGTCATGTTTGATTGTTAAAAAAAATGTACTTACATTAGGTTTCGAGGCGTGTGATGGTAAGAGCCCGAGGAGGAGTATCTATGCTATATAATTCAAATTCCTTAAAAGGTACAAAATCAAATAAGGAGCACTTGGTAATGTTAATGGGTTTAAGTTGAATGAATCATCCTGTTTGCTAGTAAATAGGAATTGTAATCAAAACAATTAATTAATTAAAATAAAAATAAATAAATATTGAAAAATATATAATAAAGATATATGCACATACATATATATATGTGTGTATAAATTAAAATTTCATACTTAATGCATGGACAATGACATTTATTTTATTTTATTTTTATTTTTCCCTCCCTTATTTTTTATTCTATTGTTCAAGTAGAGGAGTAATATGGTAATGAATTTTGTAATTACTAAAAATTTGATGCCAATATATAGTAGGATAACAAAAGTAGGCAAACAAACATGATAATAAGAATCAAAACCCTTAGTGCATAGTGCGTGCTATTTTAAAGTCTTCACAAACACCATTTTTCCCAACTCAATAGGTACATTTGAGAATAATATAAAATTTTCATTGAACGTATAATATATATTAAATTAAACATGTCACTTAATAGAACTCGAATTTATTTTGACTCATAGCTGACTATCTCAAACCAATTAAGAAGACTAATAGATTACTCTTGTTGGGAGTTGAATTGACTTAGAATCTTATGGTTATCAAACTAATAGTCAAACCAATTTGGCTCGATCAATTGTTATGTCATGCACCACAGCACCAGGATTCCCAATACATTGTCCAAAATGACGGTTAAATTATGTGACTATACTTGATATATTATATACATGCAATTAACAAATTATGTGCTTGGATTGCCACAAAATCTTGAATTAACTAATAGTCGCACACTACACTATCTTAGCATTCAGGGAAAAAAAATTGTGGTTTTTTTTTGGGTTTAAATTATAAATTTTGAGAAGTCTTAAAAAATGTCATAATATGGCGACAGTAGTTCTGAGTGGTGGCTCAAAGGAAAACACATTTTCCCATTAACCACCACAATTATATTGCCATCCCCATACATCGCTAATCAACGTCACTAACCATCATTGCTTCTTATAACTCCCGCTCATTATTACTATGACCCTCTATTTTAACATCCAGCATTCCCATTTGGAAAAAGAAATAAAAATTCTAGCTATCTAGCCTAGCTAGGATTACCCTAATCTCTCCTGCCAAATATCAAAGATTTTGGTTAGAATTGAATCCCATTTGGAAAAAAATAAAATTCTAGCTAGCTATCTAGCTAGGATTACCCTCATCTCTTCTGCCAAATTTCAAGGATTTTGGCTAGAATTGAGTTGAATCCATGGCGCTTCAATGGCTGAGCTTAGTGGCAGCGATATGGCTGCAATCAGTGAACGGCAGCAACTTGAATTTCCCGGCGTATTCTTCGCGGCTTAAACAGCTCCTCTCTCTATCTCAGGTGCAGCTCAACAATCTGGCGTTCGCCAACGACGCCGGGAAGCTTTTCGGCTGGTTTTCCGGCGTGGCGGCGGCGTATTTGCCGCTCTGGGTGGTGTTGTTGATTGGGTCGACGCTTGGGTTCATTGGCTATGGCGTCCAGTATCTCTTCCTCGTAAATCAGATCACTTCCTTGTCTTTCTGGCAGGTTTTCTTGCTCACGGCCGTGGCGGGGAACAGCATTTGCTGGATCAACACCGTCTGTTACATCCTGGCCATCCAAAACTTCCCGCTGGATCGCCAGGTGGCCGTCGGATTGTCCACCAGCTATGTCGGGTTAAGCGCCAAGATTTTCACCGACATAGTCGACGTCGTGAACGTGGATTCTCCTGGTGAAAGAGCCAAAACATATCTCCTCCTCAACGCCGCCTTGCCCTTGGTGGTCTCCGCCGTGGCGGCGCCGTTGGCTAGGGATATCAAGATCGGAAGATCAAGAAGCCTGGCCGGCGGGTTCAGTGTAATGTTTGTGATAACCATAGCCACCGGGGTTTATGCCGTGATTACAAGCTTGGGTGCCGGCGTTTCAAGAATCTTGCCCAGTTACTTGAGCTTGACGGGCATGGCGGCTTGGTTGGTTTTCCCCGTCGTGGTCCCTATAGCTGAGGAGCTTAAAGAACAGTTACAGAGAAAGTGTTGGATTAGGCCCGACATGAAAGTTTATAACCAGAGTGAGGACGAACAATCCGCCTCGAGATCACCACCTTCTGGTGCCACGCAATCACTATCACCACCACTACCACCGTCACTATGGACAGAATCAAAAGAATGTGATTCTGGCCCGGGATTACCACCACCGTCATCACTATCCGGTGCCACGCAATCACTATCATTGGAGGGATTATCAAAAGAACGGCATGCAGGTTTGGACGGGATTTCGAGTAGGGAGGAGATTGGGGCAAAGAAAATGGTGACAAGAATTGATTTTTGGCTATATTTCTTTGTTTATTTCTTTGGGGCGACGCTTGGGTTAGTGTACCTGAACAACTTGGGACAAATAGCGGAGTCGCGTGGCAGTTCGGAGACTTCTACGTTGGTCTCACTGTCGTCGTCGCTCAGTTTCTTCGGTCGTCTTCTTCCGTCGCTCTACGACTACTTCTTCTCAAAGTAACGCAACCTCTCTCGTTCTCTCTCTCTCTCTGCATTAATGCCGTCGTACTTGTTAGTTCACAGAATTCAAAGGACCAATTTATTCGGTCATTAAATGTCCATGCACACATGTTATGTTCTGGATGTCTTGCCTCCTTGATATTCAGGACAACTCTTTTAAGAGCTCTACATACATTTAAGTTTTTCCACTTGAGTCAACGTTTCTCAAGGGCTTTACACACTCATTGCGATTGATTCAACACATTTTAGGGTTTGTTTGTTACTTTAATTTTACCTATTTTGCATGTGTGATGTGTGTATATCATTTCTTTTAAGGGCTTGCACTCAAATCTTTCCCATTTAAGCTAACATCTTTAGTTGCTTGTTTGCTACATTTACGATTTTAAGTAGGTTGCTTGCATATTTAAGGATGCTGCATTCAAACCCTTTTCAATTGAGTCTATGCATATACATCATATAGAGATCTAAATTTTTACGTTGTTTGAGACAATTCTTCAATCAAGTTAGTCAACCTGTATAGAAGTTTTCAAATTTAATTACACTAGAGATCGAGCAACCTATTGACTGGCTTTTTTGAGAGCATGTTAACTATAGACAATTTGAGTTGTCTTATTTTCTTATGATCCTTTACTATTAGGGTCACACATACAGAATTTATTTAATTCACACTATTGAATAGTATTAGTTACTGTGTCTTATTTTAGGAGCAAGTACAGGATATCGAGGCCGGCGAGCATCGCCGCCACGATGGTGCCGATGTGCGGCGCGTTCTTCCTACTGCTCCACGGCAGCCACATCTGTCTCTACATCAGCACAGGCGTGATAGGAATCTGCACCGGCGCAATAACTTCCATCGCCGTCTCCACAACCACCGAGCTCTTCGGCGCCCAAAATTTCGGCGTGAACCACAACATCCTCGTCACCAACATCCCCGTCGGCTCCTTCCTCTTCGGCGACATGGCGGCTCTCATCTACAAGAGAGAAGGCCGCCGCCATAGCTCCGGCGGCAACGGAACCTGCATGGGAACCACCTGCTTTCACACCACCTTTCTAATCTGGGGTTGTCTCTGCTCCTTTGGAACGTTGTTGGCCCTCGTCTTCCATGCAAGAACTCGAAGCTTTTATTCTCACCGCCAACCTGTCAACGCTATCCCGTAAACGGCGAATAGCCGTTTACCGTTATAGTACGTATAGAAGCCATAGCCTATAGCTAGCAGTAATTAAGGTTACTGCGTACGTTGTTTTTTTACTGCGTACGTTGTTTGTCAAGTTGATGTATGTAATATTTTA
The DNA here is from genome assembly GCA_003576665.1 of Ipomoea trifida. Taxonomy (NCBI): domain Eukaryota; kingdom Viridiplantae; phylum Streptophyta; class Magnoliopsida; order Solanales; family Convolvulaceae; genus Ipomoea; species Ipomoea trifida. The sequence goes on along the minus strand of CP025647.1, from coordinate 28,231,981 downwards.
ATTAGGAATTATTATTATTATTATTATTATTATTATTATTAGGAAAATACTACTTATAGACTCCCAATTTTTACTTCCTACTTTTACTTTTTCATATCAAAATAGGATAAAAGTAACATATCATATTTTGTCACGTCAGGGAGGGAGTAAAAGTGATAGAGTAGAAGATGGAAGTCATGTAGTAGAACTATTATTATTATTATTATTATTATTATTATTGAGTTCGTCAAGATGATGTAACATTATGCATGCGTCACTGCCTTCGTATGGTCTTGCTGGGTATGCATATCAATATATACAGGATTCTCGTTCCAGGTATGAGTGCTTATTTAGTTAATTCAATTAATAAATAATAAGCGAATCAAGTTAAATAAATTTATAAAATATTTTAACCATTAATTAAATTGAAAATTTTATTTTTGAATTAACTGAAATGAATTTTTTTTTCAATTAATTGATCGGTTAACAAATTAACCAAAACATTTTAGTCATATTTTAAAATCCTTAATATTTGTAAACAAAAAAAAAATATTAATTTATAGTTTTACATAAAAAACCGATTATTATATCAATATAAAATTGAAAAACTAGTTTAATATATAGTATGATTTATGAATTATAACAAAAATAATATATACATGAGGAAGCCTACTGAAATTGACTTTGGAGACCGACAGAAGATAGCGGGGTTTCTGTTTCGACCATGAAATATGATATGATGTTGCTCTGCTTTCACTCTGACTAATTGACTATGGTCTATACTAATACTATAAGGTTGATAATTGATATATAAATTCATTTTTAGTATATTAAAGATTTATTTTCTTTTTTTTTGAAAGGTTAAATTTTCAAGCGCTTGCTTCCGAGGGCCTTTACACATCGTCCGATAGAGTATTTAAGATATGAGGATGTAAATCACGGTGACTCAATGGCTCAGCAGACATGACCAAATGTCAGTGCGCCGTGCGCACAAGGGATTAAAGATTTGTTTTTATTGTACTAAATGTTCACATTTTAATTTTTTTTTTTTAGTATATTGCATATTTATTTTTAATATATTATTTAAAAATAAACTTATAGTATATTAAAAATGAATCATTAGTATATTAAAATTGAACATTTATCAAGAATTCACTTTTTTAATATAAATCCTAGTGCATAGTATAAAAGCCTCCCCATTTATTTTTAATCCTTTTTGTCCATTTGTGGATCTTCCAAGAGAGAGAAATAACATAAGAGAGTTGTAGCTAGGCGCACATCCAATGCTTTTTCCTCTTTTTTCTTCTCCTCTTTTCCTTCTCTTTCTTACTTGTCTGTAAAAATGAATGCTAAAATCCAAATCAATGATGATGCTCTAATTTGCCTACTTTTGGACTACTTGGAGAAATAATCTTATAAAAGGAGTTAAAATGATTGGTGGAAGATAAGTGTGGAACTAAGTGCGAAAAGACGCATGATTAATGTCGCTTAATGTATTTTTGATTTGACTAGGTAGGTTTCATTTAATTAGGGGTAAATTCGTAACTATAATATTATTATATATTATATATTATATAATGTATATAAAAGTTAATACTTATCGCAAATAGGGACAATTTATATCATGGACCAAAGTTCACATAACATTATGGATCGAAACGACGAGGTATATAATTCATACCCGTAATGTATATAATTTCATAACCGTGCTAGAGAATGTTTTATTTGACTTTTGATTGGGAGCCACACACATCTTTGATTTGTAGAAAAAAATCAATGAAAAATCATGCTTTCCATCTTCATAATTTTAGAACTCTATATTCACAATTTTAGACCTCAATATACAAAATTATATTACTCAATATTCACAATTTTTGAACTCTATATTCATAATTTTGTTATATATATTCAAAAATTGTGTTATACTGTTGAATATATAGTTATGAAATTGTGAATATAGAATTCTATAATTGTGAATATATAATTTTAAAATTGTGAACATAAAGTTCTAAAATTGTGAACATGAACCCGGATCCACCTTACAATGTGAGTCCAGATCCATGGCATAACAACCGTATTTTCTTTATGACAAAAACCAACAAAAAAAACCCAAATGAGAATGCTCTTATCTTGTGACATAATATTATTTCGAGTAATTCAAAGTTTATTAATAAAATAAAATTACTAGTGTAATTTCACATTAATGGATTCACTTTTTTTCTTTTTTTTTTTTGAGTTCTATTGACTCGGTTACAATGTAATATCTGTTCATAGCTACTTTCTCAACCTACTGAAGCACAAAGAGTCAACAAATACCTCCACTGAGGCTTGAACTCACTCCCTTCCACATGGATTCACTTAATCATTAAAGATTTGTAGTAACAATGTAAGATGAAAAATGTGTCGTGGGAACTTCAAATGGCCGGCGCAGACGAGGTTACCTTACTTAGAAGACTGAAATGAAGACTTAGAACGACGCAATTACCGCCCCACCCTGCTGTACCATCATACATACATCTTAGTGGACCCCGAAGGATTTGATATGTTTCATATCGTCTGTTGTTCTTTAATGTTCTTGTTGATCTGAATGATGTCGAGGTGAGATCAGGACTGATGTCAAAGGTGAATACATGAAACATAATTCTCGGTCAAAAGTTAAATTCTTACAACACCTTTTTAATTGAACTTGTCTCACGAAACCTTCCTAGTACAATGTACATATGATGTATAATTTGTACGCTATTACACAAAAGTAAAATTTACTTAAAGTAATGATTACAGATTTTTTCTTCACTCATTAAATTTGAATTATACAAAATACAAGTATAAATCGTGAATACAGATATCAATTTTAATCCAAAATTGATGACTGGCACGATAAAAACAAAATTAAAATTAAAATTAAAATTAAGACAAAAAATTTAACCCAATAAAAAATCAGCTCGACTAGCCAAAACCAATAAGGCTTGACCACTTGACATCCCTAATCGTGGGTAAGCTTTCTTGTTTCATCACGAGCATGGAATATCTTGCACGTAGCAATATTCATGCCCTCAGAATTTCAAACATCATTGTCAAACCATAAATTCCTAGTTCCTAGGCCTAAGAAATGATAAGGAATAGATTGCTTGTTGATTTGTTGTCTTTATGACTGTATGTACGTGTTGTGTAATAATCTGGCAAGCATTATGGCCGGGATGGGACGATACTACATACCTATACAATACAAAATCATGTCAGTGTCTCATTACTCATTAGTAATGGCTAACAACATCATAGTATGAATTTTGAGGAATGTGTTCTCATTTTTCTGGTTTCATCTCAAGTCATTGGCTTTGCTAGTTGCTCCTTGGCTGATAGCAGAGTAGAGCTTATCAAGAAGCTTTTCATTCCCACCAAGAACTGATCTGAGTCATACGTTTGTTGTCTGCATCCAAAGAGCAATACATTGTAAGATCGAGAAGTTATTGTGATTGGAACAACCCCACATAAGTTGGTTGGCCTATTAACATAACAACAAGATTCCAAGTTCAACACCCAGTGAAAGCAGCTTATTGGCCTTCTTAATTTGAACCGGTCAGCTATGAGCAACCTAAACTGTTTTATCTTCTTGTGGTTCTTTGCCGGCTAGCACCACAAGGCGGGATTTACCCGGGTTTCCCTCGTCACCCAAACTTAAATGCATAACTTTTGCTCATGCAATAAGTAGTCATTCCTTAGTTAATGATGGTTTAGAAGATTGATGGGGGCTGTTATCTACTAGTTTGGCAAATTTATATCATTTATTTGACATAAACATGAATACAGTCATACAGACTTCACATACACTTAATGCTTGTAATGACAGTTTTGGTGTTGTGAAAGGTGGTTTATTGTTGAGGAAAGTCTACAGTGTTGATTGATTTGCATGTAGTTTTGCACTGGGTTCAATCCAAAAAGCATGTGTGGTTGTACTAGGTAATGTCCCCACAGTATCCTGTGTAACCCAAAAAGCTTTTTGGGTTGTACCCGTAATGTTCCCACAGTACCTTGTACAACTCAAAACTTTTTGAATTGTACCCGGTGTAAATCAACACCTTAGAATTATTGTTGTAGTAGGAATAGAAGTATGCTGAAATATAGCTTACTGAATGGTTGTAGACGTACCTCAATCCAATGTTGACAAAGGCTTCTTTTTGCTTTTCATCTGTAGTTTCCATCCAGTCCTAACTTCTTCCAATTGGCATTCTGGTATACTTGTGTTTGCGTCCAGAAGTGCTACCCACTCCCTCCATGGAGATGCTAAAGGATCCAAAAATCTAGATATTTGAGGTAACATTGTGGAATGGTAGAACTGATCCACGGCCTCAAGAATGTCCTCGGATTCTAACAGTCTCAACACTTCTGGTCTTGGTATGTTGCCAGGTAGTGTTCTTGAAGCAAAGCTGTTGCTCTTCAAAATCAAAACTTCTGATGGGGCAAGGGGCAGGACAATCCGTGAAAACTTGTTAAGAGACAATTTTAAAACATCCAGGGGTAGCAAGTTGCGCTTTATTGCAATCGCTGTTCCTACCATTTTGCGTATCTGGATAAATGCAATGAATCAAGAAAACTCAATCAACAGAAAGTAATATTAACTGCATAATAAGAACAGAAATTAGTTTGAGCAAAATTCTTACTTGCAGGAAAGTGAAATCATTCTTAACAGGAAAGATGCATGCATAGCTAATGGCTATGTAACTAAAACACTTACTTGATGTAACATGAATGATTCTCCACAGACACAGATTTCCACATAATTCATACCATGTAACTGCTCCAAGTTCCCACAATTACAATGTAATATCTTTCTGAAATGAGAAGAACTGAGTTTATCCCTCGTGTCAGTTTCATATAGCCATCTAGCACGGATTGGTAAGATGGGATCTTGATCATCCAGATTGTTCAAATTATCATGGATCTCTGGTGGAGTATTTTGGGTCCTTTCCTCGACAGTTGTCACAACATTCTGTGCTGCAAAGGATTCATCTACATCACTTTCCTCAGATTCAGACATTGCTTCTTTCTGAGATGACTTTCCTCTGTTATCTTTTTTCTTGGTTTTGCTAGGAAGCTGTTTCCTGTACTTGGATCGTATAGTATAGTTGTGGAATGGATGTTCTCCCTGCAGCCCCATCACAAATACCAAATGGTTGACAAATGACATATTACTCATTCCCCATAAATGGTAGCATACTATAACATGCTAGTTGCAGAACTGAATAATCCAATTGTCATGTTAATTTATAGATCAATGATTTTAAGTCGAATAATAACAATAACAGAATGTAGCAACTTTACTTTCTTCATTTCATGTATTCTTATGATGAATAGAAATTCAGATTGGTTGAGAGCATAGGCAAGTTACATTGACTATCTTGCCCATCTTACATATTTTAAAGGATAAACATCTCCCACCAGCACAGCAAATAATAGCAAAAGAACTTTATAACACATCGCCTGAACACGGAACTTAATTGGAGAAGGAAAAGACATTTTTTGACGCAGAAAAATAAATTACCTCAAAGGCATTTAATATATTGTTAAAATCTGATAAATGACAGTCAACTTCTGATGAGGTTGAGTTGTTCTTTATTCCAATAATTTCGGCAGGAAGAAGATAAGAATATCTGCGAACATTGCACTCCTTTCTAGCATCAAATGTCCTGTAAGTGAAATATTAACAAATAAATCATCTTAACATATGAAACCACAAATAACAATCACAATGTGTAACACAGGATCACTTTCAAGTTACAAGGAGGAAAAAAATTATTGAAAAGGTGAATGCACAAAAAATAAATACATAAAAGTTTGTCAGAGTAAATAACAAAGAACACGAGACCATCACAAGTAGCTTTATCATCTACTAATCAGGAAAAAAAAAGGTCCTTACTAAAAGTTCATAGTGATTGAGATCAGAGAGACATACAACCCATCATCAATAGCCCATACTTCAACAATGGTACGCAACTCTCCACATTTATGCTGCTTTATATGACTGACTATCAGACAATGTGGTTTTTTATTCTTGAGGTTAAGAAGATAAAACATAAACTTGATTTCTTTCAACCAGTCAACTACACTCTCTTTCACAGTTACACCTCATTGGTTACAAAACATATAAAACAATATGACACAACATGAGATAAAAGCTTTTTTGCGTGAAAGCCCTTTTACATTCAGACAATGAAAGTCCAGACTAATACCTAATGAATGAAACTTAAGCTATCATTCTTGACCATAAGAAATTAAAATTCTGCAAATTGTTAGTTCTTGATACATGAAAAATATGATTTTCTTCCAGACACATATATTCAAGATTTATGATTAACAACTAAAGTCTCACTTTTGCAATGGCAGGATGCTGAACACTCTGACGCTCTCAGGGAGATAAGAATTCACACAAGTAGCAAGATCCATGCCATTGGGATCATCCTTCCATGCATGCTCAGGGATTTCCATTTTCAGAGATATAACAGTAGCCAATGAATGGACCTGATGTGTAATACGAGTACATGAAATTAGCAATAACCTCAGAGGAGAAGTGCAGAGTAAACGGTACAAAAGAAAGCATGGAAAAAGCACAAGCTGACATCTGAAGTTTAAGTGCAGCTTACTCCTTTATCAGTTCGGCTACTTCTTGCCCAGCCAATTTTGTACAAATTCCCAAAATTAGTATCTTTAATACCACCAGCATTGAAAATAGCCTTTTCCAATTCACCTTCAATGGCTGCATTACATAACTGTAATGCTTTAGCAAAATCCCATATTCCCATCTATGCTGCCATGGCTAGGCTGATGAGAAGTTACGCAGTCAAAAGCTGCTTTCTACATATCTACATAAATTTATCCATAATCCATACAAGCACAATTGTGTTCAATTATCATGTTCATCACTGAGAAAATTCACAACTCCAATCCCAAATTTTGTTAAACAACAGAAAGTTTTCCCCAAAATTTCAAGTTATTGACTACTAAACAAGGATGAGTTCAGAAAACAGTGCATTCAAATATAATTCCAGCTCGAGAAACGGTTTCTTACTAGATAGCGCGTGCACATCTCTTTGCATTTGAAGTCCTGCGCCAAAATTCAACACATACCACTAATAATTACCAAAATGCAAACTCTTAAAAGGTAACAAACGTCTAATCCGATACAAACCACAACAAACAGAAAAGATAACCGTAGCGAAGAGTAAGCTACCTCGATAATCGGAGCCGACGTAACCGACTCGCATAACAACTTTCTTTTTCCGGAAAGGTTCCCATTTGGCAGCGGAGATGCTGTGTGGCGCGTTAGACGGCGGCGGAGCTACAACTTCTGCGGTGGTGCAAGGCTCGAGAGAAAGTGGCGCAACCGAAGATGAAGAGCAGAAGCAAACAAACAATGTTAAACGTTTCTGAGGGCTTGTAAATTGGAGGCTCCTGAAAGGAGTGGGGGGACGGAGAGAGATTGAGAGGCGTAAAGACGGGACCGCCATAGCCACTGCACACTGTGAGCTCGTTAGCTCGCCCAGACTCTACAGCGCAGATAAATTCCGGGTCGACATTTTAAATTTGGAGCTTGGAGTACAACTGCACAATGCGTGTAAGAATTGGGATAATTTTCAGTTTTTCACTAGACCCCTAAAGATTCCACGATAACACTTGAGTCCAAAAGATTTTAAATCATTATTATAAAGTTTATGATTAAATGTTAAGTTGTTTTGCACACAAATAATTGCTTCTTCTTCTTCTTCTTTCACATACATATGACCTTTACAGTGTTGAACTCCTCTTAAAAATATCATATACAAATAGACTTTTTTATCGATGTTATAATTGTTTGATTTAAATTTATCTAATTGGTTTAATTGTTTAGAAACATGCATTATTGTTTGTAATTACATATTAAAATTTCAAATTATAATTTGTTAAAATCAAATTAGGGAAGGGATAACCCAAACAAAAATTTCAACTAATTTACCATCACTAAAACCTTTATGGGACAAGAATCACATTAGATATCATTTAACAACCGAGGCAAGAGTGGCAATGAAGGGTCGTTATGATCTTCAATTCACACCCATATGAGACTTGATGGAGGATTTAACAAAAAAAATCGATTGCTTTAATCAACTCTCCAAAAATATGTTTATGGTGGAGGAATGAGGCATGAGGCCAGTGCCAATTGGGTTAAGAAGTGGAAATCCGAGAGTTAATTGGTTCCATTGATATCAAAATCAAAGTTTTTTATGCGTAAATAGGAAGAGATGACGAAAGTTAGGGGCGCAAAGTGGATTGAAAAGTATAGTTAAGGGGCAGTGGTGCAAACGTTTGAGACTTGGAGGGATGGGTATGAAGGGACAATGCAGGAAGTTAATGGGGTAAGAGTACAATTATTCCCAAGCTTTACCACAGTAATCATAGGCGGGGTAAGAATATAATAACTAAATGGATGAGGATATAAAGTGAGGAAACATAACAAGTTTGAGACCAACATGTTACAATGCATAAAGTTTGAAGTTGGAAGGTGCAAAGGTATGTAAAGTAGGTTAGACTGGCTTGGGACCCGTTTGGCAAACATGGAAAATAAATAATCCATGAAAAATGGAGAAGGGGATGCATCTTTGCCCCTTGACCAGTCAACAAATGGTATTGATTGGCGCCCAGCTACTGCAATTGGGCACAGTAAGGGGCCACCGGTCACAACCGACAACGATGAAGGGTGGACTGACATTTGTAGGCATTATTTAGCAATGTGACAATCGGTTGGTGGGAGACTTTGACGTTTGGTGGGGCATGTGTGTGGTAAGGAGTCCCTGAGTCGTTCTAACCCACTTGCTCACTACAATATGCAGCCTAAAAAGCAGTATAAAGTGTGACATGGTCTCCTTCAGATATCATATGATATTCACGATTGACAAATATTTATAGTTAATCTTTTCCATTTGACTTCTCAATTGGTAGACACCAAACAATTACTTGGTTGGGTTTGACATTAGGACTATATGGGCTTGTTTATTGTCTTTTTTTTTTTTTTTTTAAATTTAATTAACTTATAGTCAAATTACAATATTTAAAAGATCATTGACCTTGTGAATACAATATTACATTTCTCTTGTAATTTTCTTATATTACTCCATTTATGATGCCTCGAATTGATTAAAACCTTCATTTTCAATACAACCTCTCAACTCAGTTTCACATGCCTAAAGTAAATTTGAATATTTTGGCCGATGGAGCATGTATTATATTTGAAGTCTAATATAATGCACCAATGATAAATTAAAGATCATTAAGGAAGGGGAAGCCCCTAATGCCCTAACGGAGTGTTGCAAAATGTTAGTATATGGAAAGCCAAATCAGTTTAGTGTGAATTTTTTGGACCTTAATCGTTCTTAAATCTTAATACAAAATTTCAGACTTTTTAAAAGTAATTAAATGATTACAAGTGGAATGAATTAAATTAAAACTAAAAAATATTAATTTACTACTTGATTGCAGGTGTGATACATGTATATATAGAGTAGAAGGTTCTTTGAATTAAAAAAAAAAAAAAAAAAAAAAAAAAAAAAAAAGAAAAAACTAATTACCAGATTCTTTGGACAAAACTTGTTCACACCTAAGACTATGCTATTTGTGTTTGGGTTATAAGAAAGAAAACGTGAGAAGTGAAAAATGAAAACGATGCATATATATATATACTCATGATGAAATATAATGAATTGCCCCAATATATTGGTTTAGTGGAAAAGAAGTTTTACTTAAACACTTAAACAATTATAATAATTGTTTAAATTCCAACCGCTGGGTAGGGATTTGATTATCAAGCTCATAAACAATATTTGTTTGGGACAAAAATTCATCGACGACTACATGACGATGTGCATTGTACTACGTAAGCGTAGGTCCTGTTTAGTAACATAGTTAGCTTATCAGTCAATTTTTGCTTTTTTATCACTATTGACTTTTTGACTTATTGATCCAAAACACTACAATTCAAAAAGCTGCTCAACTTTTTGAGAAAGTCATTTTGCATGTAATCAACTATCAACTACGGAGTAACATCTAATGTATCAAACATCTTTTTACAATCAGTTAATGTTATCAACTAGTCAAACTCACTAACTCAATCAGCTAATACCTATTTACCAAACACTCCGTAGCATGGTCCTACATAATATATATATATATATATATATAGATAAGATCGCACTAAGAAAAGTCCATGCAATGCAATAAGCTCAACTAATAAGTTGTTGGTAAAATTAAACTTATAACTTTTAATACGATAATCATGTTCTACCCATTTTGTCACGGCACGCACACATAAACGATATTGACTACTGGTGTTGTCGTTTGTGCATAAAATTCAAAGGGAGAAATTTGCACTCAATCACTGTATTCTAAGATTATATTTCTGCAGCGCCTCCACCAACTCCTGCTAGTGTGAGCTTTTTTGACCCTTTACCATTCTTAATTAACACAAAAAATTTATGACTTTTAATGAATTTAAGTGAAATAATTAAATTAAATTAAATTAAAAATAATAATTTTTTCTTTCATTTACAGGAAAGTCCGCAATTGCTAGCCTAAGGTCTACACTAGTTAGGTTACTCATAGTTGATTGACTGTTGAATTTATAGTCTTGTGATTACTAAGACAACTGTTTGATCAACTTAGATGATGCGATTGTTCCAAATAATAATTTTTCTGATTGCTTGCAAACGTATGTGATATACAGATCAGAGAGAATGTTCTGACTTCTGAGTTATTAGGTTTGGGTGCTCTCCAATATACATCAATTGAATATGGACATTATTGACTTCAACTCTGATGAATTTAAAGGTAAAAAAATGGTAGGAAAAAAAATATAATGTTTGAATAATTTATCAGAATCTTTGGACAAAACTTGTTCAATTCACACCTATGACCAAAGCACTATATGTTAAGATTCTAGTTTTTGTAATTGTAAACCAAGTTCAATTAGAATTGCTAATTTATTTTTCCCATAAGGGACTAGCCAAAGATTGATTATTATAAAACTTTAATTTGGGTATAAACACGTCAAACTCAAAATAAGTTGAGGGCTTTTGTTTTGGTAGCCGTTCCATTTGGGTATAAAAACGTCAAACTCAAAATAAGTTGAGAGATTTTATTTTGGTAGCCGTTCCAAGGACAAAAAAAATATTTGGATTTGACTTTGTTGTGAATACCAATGTACAAGCATTTGGGGGTCCCAAATATAATTTTCCTTCGGGACAACATGCCACAATACTGCAAATGTGACGAAGGGCACAAATTAACCCCTCCGAACTATGGAACTCTTCACAAGGACTCTTATGTAACGGATGGTACAAATCCCCCCGAGCTAGGGATTGGAAATGTTCAGGGTACAGGGACTCTCATAGTCTCATGTGACGGATGGCACAACCTTTTGAATTTTGCATTCTTTATTGTTGTTATTTCTAAAATTGAGGGGCATAATAAGAAAACACATACCATTTATTTTAATTCTTTAAAAGCATGCAAAAAGTTAAGTGTCACAACTAATTCCGGAAAAAGAGTGTATGTGGTTTTAACAAATAATTTTTTGTTTTGACGTTGTAATAATAGTGTTGTGATTAGTCATATTGTTTGGCCCTAAATCACAAGTGGAGATGTCAGAGACAATTAATCCAACATCTATAAATTCAGCCCAACCTCTCCTCCTGCTAGCTGCACCATCATATCAACTCCTTTTACTCTTTATAATTACTTCCTTAATTACTCTTATATTGCTAATAAGTTTATTTAGTCATGGCTGTCCTCCGGCGACCGGAAACTTGCTTCTTGCTTGTGTTTTTCCTGTTCCTCGGACTGGTTTCTGCTCAGCTGTCATCCGACTACTACTCGAAAACATGCCCGAAAGCGCTCTCCACCATTAGAAGCATCATAAGTGACGCCGTGGAGAAGGAGCATCGAATGGGAGCCTCTTTGCTCCGCCTTCATTTTCACGACTGTTTTGTTAATGCATGTTCTTGAATTGAAAACGCTCTTTTTGATTATATAGCTTGCATGCTGCATACATATATGAATTTAGGGTTTTTGTTAGTTCGTCGATCCCATATGCATGCGGTGTCTGTATGCATGTATCTTAGTATGATTGTAATATATTTTTACCATGTTGCGTGCATGCATGCATACATCTTTATTTTGATCAATCAGTCAAAAAAAAAATTAACTTTTGCGATTTGATTATAGGGTTGTGATGCGTCTATACTTCTAGATGACACTTCGACTTTTACTGGAGAGAAGACTGCCTTAGCAAATTCAAAATCAGCTAGAGGTTTTGAAGTGATTGACACGGTGAAGTCAAAACTTGAGAGTTTATGTCCAGGAGTTGTTTCTTGTGCAGACATCTTAGCAGTTGCTGCTCGAGACTCTGTAGCCGTAGTAAGCTATATACCCTTAGCTTTCTCCAAATTTATATTTTTGCAGCAATTCAATTCTACTCTTGTATTCATAATAGTTTTCAAGCAAAAAATATTTCTGTCTATTTATCTTTCCGTAATTTATTTATTTATTTTACGGTTTTCTAAGTGCCTTATCAGTAATTTTGGCCCGTCAGCCAACGCTCGAAGATCATAAAATCAACAAAATTGACAATTTTTTTTCTTCAGTTGGGAGGTCCTTCTTGGGTGGTTCAGCTGGGAAGAAGAGATTCTACTACAGCCAGTTTAGATGATGCAAACAATGATATACCATCTCCTCTAATGGATCTCAGTGACCTTGTTTCTGCTTTTTCCAATAAAGGCTTCACAGACAAAGAAATGGTTGTCCTTTCAGGTACTATTTTTGCACATGAATGATATCAAATGAGAATTAAGCTAAGTCTTTTTGTAAAACATGTTTTTTTTTTTTTTTTTGGAAACACTTTGTTATAAAACATGTTGAGAGGTGTAATGTGTATATCTGTATTGATTTATTCACATAACTAAAAGTCTAAGTTGATCGTTGAATTGTATATTTATGTTTGAATTGTAATGTGTATATCTAAGTCTAAGTTAATAGTTGAATTGTATATTTATGTTTCCAGGAGCTCATACAATTGGGCAAGCCAGGTGCTCAACATTCAGGACACGAGCCTACAACGAGAGCAACATAGACGCATCGTTCGCGACGTCGTTGAAGTCGTCCTGTCCGAGCACCGGTGACGACGACAATCTCTCCCCGCTAGACACCACCAGTCCGGTGGTGTTCGACAACGGCTTTTTCAAGGGCTTGGTGGACAACAAGGGCCTTCTCCACTCCGACCAGCAGCTCTTCAGCGGCGGCTCCACCGACTCTCAGGTCACGGCTTACAGTAACCGTCCTCTCACTTTCGCCGCCGATTTCGCCAAAGCCATCGTCAAGATGGGGAACCTCAGCCCGCTCACCGGAACCACCGGCCAAATCCGTACCAATTGTCGGAAAATAAACTGATGATCGCCAGCGCGTCGCAACTTTAATTTGGGGTGTTTGGTTTGCTTTAATTTCATGCATAATTAGTTTTCTGCTTCTAAAAAGAAGATTTGGGTGTTTACTTTTCATGCGAGTGTTCCTTAGTATTGTGTCTGCTGTGGATTGCCATTTTAGTTCTAAGAAATCTTGCCGGAACCGGTACAATGGACGGAAAAGCTATTGTATCCGTTATTTGTCTCTCGCCCATATGAAGATCATTGGGCTTATTCTTCGTCAAAAAGAAGTTTTTTTTTTTTTTTGAAAACAAAAAGAAGTTATAATATATGCAATTTTTATTGTTTATCACAATCTAAAATAATGTCGTTTTTTTTTTTTTAATGAAAAGTAATGGTACTAGTTTCGCGTAATTAGTTCCGTCCGTATAAGGCATCCAATTTCATTTAATATACATTGTAGTTTCATTATATTTTAGCAGAACTGAAGTTTCATTTTGTGACGATTCCTCCTGAGCCAGCTCCCGTGTCTCCCCGCGGAGCGAACATGGGTGTACTGCAAACGTTAAACGGACAGAAAAAGACCCCGTAAATTTACCGAACAAAAAAGTTTCATTTTGTTTCATCTATAGTTTCATTCGACATTATACATGCAATACTCTTATTACAATGAGAAAGTTATTGAATTTCATTTTATGGTCATGTTGAATTTGAAATTCCTACGAAGAACACAATTCATTAACCACTAACCGTTGATTTCAAAATCAACTGCACAATAATATGCTTAGCATTATCTATTTCGATCCTCTTTTCTCTCTCTCTTTACACATCATTTTTCCAAAATTTTATGTAGTTTATGTAGTTCAACGCTTATAGTGTACACTTTATAGTGTATACTTATACATTTTCAAATATTAGTTTATGAAAAATGCGGTAACATATTTACAAATATCTCAAACTAATATTACTATTTACACATGCAGTATAAAATTTATGCACTTTTTAGTATAATATATGTGCACCTAAAAGTAAAAAAAAAAAAAAATACCAGCACATTTTTACAAAAAATTTCCATTTATTTAACGTCTAGACCAGGACTGAAATCTCAAAATAAGAAATTTAAAAAATAAAAAGCTTGATTTTTTTGGTTTGTTGAAAATGTTTTTTTAATACTACTAACTCTATTAGAATGCAGTATCTGTTCATAACTACTTTCTCAACCTATTGAAGTACAAGAGTCAATATTGCCCCCACTGAGGCTCGAACCCACCACCTCCCATATAAAGGGAAAGGTTTGATACCACTGGACTACAAGGTCCTTGGCAGCTTATATTTTTGTTATTTGGATTGACATGTTCCTAGTCGAATAATTTTTAAAAATTAAGCAAAATACAAAAATTTAGTATATAAAAAACATGTTGGGCTATGGGAAATTTAAAAATAAATATGACATAAATTTTAAAAACTCCTTAATGGATTAAATGTAATCCGTCAAGTCTGCTATTTAGGCGCCATATTTTCTCTCCACCACTCTCACTTAGATCTGTCTCTTGCCTTGTTTGGCAATGAACGATTACCAATTAACAAATAGCATATTATATTAACGGGTTTGACTAGAGCATTGTATACGGTTAGTAAAAAAATATTTGATAAAATTAGTTGATTAGATTAACAATTAATATATAAAATAACTTTTTTTTTTTGAATGCTACTGACTCTATTACAGTATTAACAATTAATATATAAAATAACTTAAAAGGTATACATATATTTCATAATAAAAATAATAATAATAATAATTATAATTAAATACAAAATAAAATAAAAAGAATTAAAAAAAAAAAAACATAAGGAGAGCCGAACCGGCTCCCCTTAATTTTGCCACTTTTCCCACATCGCTGGGAAAAGTGGCATGGAGGCTGGAGCCTTGAGGCTTCTATAAAAGGCGCCTCAAGGCTCCGAGTTAAGCGTAAGTCCCCATCCTTTGATGGGCAAGAGATGGACCAGCCAAACTGGCTCTTGCATTAGCGGAGCCGGAAACGGCTTGGTTCCAAAGTAATTTTTTTTCTTTTGTAAATACTCTCTAGGACACCGTCCCCTCCGTCGACGACGACAATAGGAATGCCCGGCGATTTCTTTACTTCAGGTAGGCTATCTTAAACCTTTTTCGCCCAGTTTTCTTCGCTGTCATTAGTTTAGAGGTAAATTCATAATCCCCCAACTATATTTTTGGAATGGAGCTGTAACGATTTTGACCTCTTGATACTTTCTATTGAGTGTTTTGAATTCAAGATTCTGATCTCTTGGGTTTATCTTTTCACTATATAATACTGTTTGGTAAATTCAATTGTTTATCATTTTGTGTATGGGTTTAGCTGTAACGATTATTTGACCTCTTGGTACTTTGTATTGAGTGTTTTGAATTCAAGATTCTGATCTCTTGGGTTTATGTTTTCACTATATACTGTATTGAGTTTTTTGAATTCAAGATTCTGATCTCTTGGGTTTATGTTTTCACTATATACTGTTTGGTAAATTCAATTGTTTATCATTTTGTGTATGGGTTTAGCTGTAGCGATTATTTGACCTCTTGGTACTTTGTATTGAGTGTTTTGAATTCAAGATTCTGATCTCTTGGGTTTATGTTTTCACAATATACTGTATTGAGTGTTTTGAATTCAAGATTCTGATCTCTTGGGTTTATCTTTTCGCTATATAATACTGTTTGGTAAATTCAATTGTTTATCATTGTGTATGGGTTTAGCTGTAACGATTATTTGACCTCTTGGTACTTTGTATTGAGTGTTTTGAATTCAACATTCTGATCTCTTGGGTTTATGTTTTCACTTACTGTTTGGTAAATTCAATTGTTTATCATTTTGTGTATGGGTTTAGCTGTAACGATTATTTGACCTCTTGGTACTCTCTATTGAGTGTTTTGAATTCAAGATTCTGATCTCTTGGGTTTATCTTTTCGCTATATAATACTGTTTGGTAAATTCAATTGTTTATCATTGTGTATGGGTTTAGCTGTAACGATTATTTGACCTCTTGGTACTTTGTATTGAGTGTTTTGAATTCAACATTCTGATCTCTTGGGTTTATGTTTTCACTATATACTGTTTGGTAAATTCAATTGTTTATCATTTTGTTTGTGTATGGGTTTAGCTGTAACGATTATTTGACCTCTTGGTACTTTGTATTGAGTGTTTTGAATTCAAGATTCTGATCTGTTGGGTTTATCTTTTTACTATATACTGTTTGGTAAATTCAATTATTGATAAACTGTGCTGAATTGTTTTATTTTGTTAAACTGTGGTGTAGTATAAAAATGAATTGTTATGGATTCTTTTTGATTGAGGTTTGTCTGGTTTAATCATATTCTTTTTGATTGAGGTCTGTCTGGTTTAATCATATTCTTTTTGATTGAGGTCTGTCTGGTTTAGTCATTAGTAGTTCCATTTGTTTTTGATTTAGTGAGTTGGGTTATTTTGACACAATCTACTGTTATGTGAATTTCTTATTGATTCTTCTTGATAGGGCTTTGGGTTCTTTTATCTTTGTTTGTTTGATTTGTTTTTTTTTTTTTTATTTATTTATATATATTGAATTGGGTTATTTTGACATATTGCAGTAAATTAGGTGAATTGTGTGTGTCTTTGGGGCCTTTGATCTTAATTTGTTCCATTTGTTTTTTGATGTATTGAATTGGTGGGTGAATTTTGTATGCTTTTCACTGGTTTCAAGGGGTTCTTTTAGCTTTTGATATAATTAAGTGTTCTTTTCATTTTTGAAATGATGTTCAATGATTTTAAATGTTCTTTAAGATTCTGATTTCTTGGGTTTATCCTTCACTTAAATACTGTTGGTAAGTTCAGTTGTATAGCTATGTGTGTATGGGTTGTCTCTTTGGCAGTTATAAGGTTCTGTTAATTTCTAGTAATTATTATTTGTGGGTTTTGGAGTTAGAATCAGGTTATTTTGACAGTGTGCTGGTGAATCAGTATTTATTCTTGTTGGTGGAGGCTTGTGTGCTTTGACCAGTATGTGTTTCAGTTTTGGATATATTGAATTGTTTTATTTTGATAAACTGTCTTACGTTAAGACTTGTAGTGTCTTAACGTTATTTTGTAGTGCGTTACGGTTATTGGACCTCTTGATATTTTGTAGCGTCTTTTGAAATTGAGATTCTGTTTTATTTGGTTTTTCTTTCACTAAGTACTGTTGGTAAATTCATTTGTATATTGTTTTGTCATTTTGTGTATGGGTTTCTATGGAAGTGTTGATTTATAGGGTTTTTTTTTAATTTGTAGTTCCTTTATTTTTTTGTTTGTAATAGTGAATCGGGATGTTTTGACTCTATGCTTCAATATAAGGTGAGTTATTATTGATTCTTTTTGCTTGGGGCTTGTGTGCTTTGATCATTAAGTGTTTCATTTTTGGATATATTGAATCATTTTATTTTGATGAACTGTGGTCTATTATAAAGGTGAATTGGTATGGATTCTTCTAGATTGAGGTTTGTGCTCTTTGATAATTATTAATTGTTCCACTTGTTATTGTTTGTATTTTTTTTTTTTAAATTTAGCTTCTTTCAAGTATTGTTTTATAGTTCTAATGGAGCATGACAGTTATTGGAACTCTTGATGCTTTGAAGTTACTCTTTTGAATATAAGATTTTGTTTTCTTGTGTTTGTCTCTCACTATTTTACTGTTGGTAAATTCAGTTGTATATCTTTGTGTATGGGATGTGTCTCTGTGGAAGTATTGCATGATTTGATTTACAAGGTTCTGTTAGTCCGTAGTTATTATTTGTGGGTTTTGGAGTTTTTTTTTTTTTTTTTTTAAATATTATTATGTATTGGGTTGTTTTGACAGTGCGCTTCAATATAAGCTGAATAGTTAATTGTTTTAGTTGTTTTTTATGTAGTGAATTGGCTTATTTTGACACATTCTGTTGTAACTTAACGTAAATTCTTATTGGTTCTTCTTGATTGGGCTTTTGGTTCTTTGATCATTATTTGTTCCATTTGTTTTTGTTATTTTGGCACACTGCTGTATATAAGGTGATTTGTTCTTTATTTTTCTTCTTTATGTATGCGATTCTTCTTGATTTGGGTTATTTTGATTCTTCTTGATTTGTTCTTTGGGTACTTTTATCATTAATTATGCCATTTAATATATTACATTTTTTTAACTTGCATTTATTTTTCAAGTAAGATGGTTACTTAGCAATGACACAAGGCATTTAATAAATGCTTATGGTATTTGTCAATTGTCTGATTTCTGTGTTGCAATTTTCTCTTCCATGGAGTATGAGAGTATCCATAATTCCTTCTCTTCATGATTACTAGTAAATAATTGTGCTTAGATATGATGAGGAATGCCTAACTTCATGTATATTGAAATTATGGTTACTGTTGAAGGGTATTTGTCAATTGTATGAGTTCTCTAAAGTTGTAACAGTCCTGCTATGAGTTTATCTCAGGCAACCTATTGGTCTGTGAACTTAACATCATTTTATGATTGTAATAGTTACATCATCATTATTGTCAATGCCATTCATTTATTTTCATTGGTATACACTGACAGGAAGGTTTATTTTTATTGCTAACGACCCTGCCCATTATGATGCGTTTTTTTTTTTTTTTGGGGGTCCCCACGCTATTTTTAAGCTGCCCTGGTGGAATTCATTAATGTGCATTCATATCATCTATGTTTTAATACCTGCTGCATTTTTCCTGAATGGGTAGCACATAAGTAATTTTATTTATGGTCATGGAGTTTTTTGTGACTTAACCTACATGCTGATTTTTTTTTAAAATTGTTTTTCTTTTGTTATTCTTTTTATTATTTGTCCTATGGAACATTGTGAACTAACTCCATATAAATACTATCTGCTATGTGCTTGTCACTGCATTATGAATGGTTTTTTTTTTTTTTGATTTTCTTGTATGAATGGTCAAGCTGGAAGAGCTTCAGAGCCAAGTTGTAGGTATTATGAGGATAAGTTCTCTTCAAAAACACCTTAGGAAATGGAAGAGATACTGAAAGATGTTGTAAGTTATCTTGCTGCTCAAACAGCTTCATGCATGGTAACTAATGTGCTGGGATAAGATGGTTCCTGCATGATTAAAAAAGTTTCCTTTCATGCTCTTATTATTAAAAAAATGCTCTACATGTGTAAAACATTTGTTCTGATGTTAATTGTCTATTACAATGCATTAGAACTGTTTTGTTTGAACTCTTGAGAAGAATACCAAGGGAAATAAGGGTATCGAATATTGTTCTTTTAATCATTTGAACCTAAATTAATTGTTGATTTGGGTTTTCTTGTAGGTTATGAAATACATCCTTTGTGGTACACTCTGTATTATTGCTTTTCATGTAGTAGCAGAACTAACTGCCCTCGGTGCAGAACTTGCATAATTTTGCTTGGAGTTGTGAAGAAATAAAGAATGAAAAGGTATGTACTGTTTTTTTTCTGAATATTCTGTGTGGCTCTTCTAATCTGGAATATATCTAGTGTAGTAAATAGCTTGTTACAAAAAGTAGCCTGAGAAATAGGGCACTCTGACTAGGTGAGTTAAACTAATTTAACAGTAATTTTATAATGTAGTATTTAAATTATTCTTTGCAGTACTTACCATCCCCACTTAATGCAAAGGAAAGACCTCATAGCAAACTCTGAGCAATAAAGGCAAAGTACATAAATCTTAGCATTTAAAGATAGAACTAACACTATAGCTTTAGTTAATGTTATTAGTCCCATTTTCTTAAGTAATATTAGACTACTTTAAATTATTCTGACTTTGCCTCTTTGCCTTTGTTAGATAATAATTTTAAAAATGCGTTGTGGCATTTGATTTTTTGCATTTAGGTTAAATTTAAGGTGTTTGTTTTCTTCTTAAGGATCGTAGTTTCTTTTTTAAGGTATGTGGTTTTTGTGCTTAAGGTGAATGATTTTTATACTGTGTAGCTTAAGGTGTTGAAAATTTAAGTGGATGGATCTAAAGTTTTAGGTGGCGTGATTGTTTTTTCTTAAGTTGTTTGGTTTGAGTGCTTAAAGTGAGTCAATTGTTAAGGTGCGTGATTAAGTTGTGTAGGTTTAAAGATTTAGGTGCGTGATTGGTATGCTTAAGGTGCGTGATTAAGTTGTGTAGGTTTAAAGATTTAGGTGCGTGATTGGTATGCTTAAGGTGTGTCACTTTAAAACTTTAGTTGTGTGATTTATGCTTGCATTTGTTTAGTTAAGCGCAAAATTGCTCGGGTGTAGGTTCTTGCACCAAA